>BPLQ01013128.1:0-127118 GCA_021605075.1 Caerostris darwini
TGCACATTTTGAGATAATTAAACCGGGACCTAAAGTTTAACATGGATTCCGAACCACTCATAAACATCGCTGCCACTACCAGGATTCGAACCAGAAAGCTGCGGAACCGAGCGGCAGAGCGCTAGCCAATTGGCCAACAGACAACAGAATTGCAGAGAAGGACAGAGCAGCTAACAAATCCTTCGCTTGATAAATACATGTTTTAGATAATTCCATGGAAGATACATGCTAAAGTTATTTTTATTTTTGAAATTAATTTTTTTAATCTAATCTTGATAAAAAAAAATGATACGACTTTACTACAAAATTCACTATTATTATGGAAATTAATTGAAACAAACTCTTTTTCTTGAAGCTATAAACATTATTAAATTAAATTAACTTTTTGTGAATTTATGTATCAATTTTTAGGCATTTAGAGAACACATAAAGCCAACAAATAAAGTCATACATAAAGTCAATCTCTCATTCAGTTAACCATCGTCACACAAGAAAGCAATTATGAAATAATGAATTCTCAAATAAAAGTTTTGTCATGAGCGCGTTAAAAAAATATAATAATAATAATAAAATAAAAAAATTGAAACAGTTTTTACAATCAAAATTGAATTAAATCCATCATTTATTAAAACAAATCAAATTAACCAAATTGTTAAAAAATTTTTAACATTTAAAGCATTTAATGTTTCGTTTGATCTAATTTTAAACGTCCCGATCAACGCATTTCACCTCTGATAAGATAAAAAACAATGTAACTTTGACATGTGTTCAATTATGTAGAAGCATCCTTTTTCTATCTTATTTGAAGAACTTGTTTTTTTTCCATGACCTATTACCAGGAAGATAAGTATTAAAAGTATTCAAGAAGATCAAGCATCAAAGAAGATCAAGTATTAAAACTGCATTGAATAAAACTCTCGGAATTTTAAAAATCAAATCGCCAGTTTTGTCACCGGTTAACTATGATTCAATTTTGTTTCTTTTTTAAAAAATAATTTAGAAGTAACATCATATAGAAAAAAACCCCCAGACCTTTATAAACTACACACACACACACACACACACACACACACACACACACACACACACACATATATATATATATAGTTATATATTTATATATATATATTATATATCAGGCACTTTTTTCTCACGGGAAGAGTTTTACCATTTCATTCCCATGAGAGAGGATTATATGTTATTTGACTATATTATAACAACCCATCACTCAAATTTGACAGCAGACAAGCAGTATTGTGGGTAGTTATATTACAGGCAATTAATGTTTTGTACTAATGAGAACAACCTGCCATTCAAATCTGATAGTAGATATTCGGTATCAAGTATAATGAGACTCAGGAAATTAGCGAATGTCTATGCAACTTTCACAGGTCGAAATAACTACAGATTGAGTAGGAACTATACCATGAGTTGTTCCATCATGATTGGTGATAAACCATGACCCGAAAAATGTCTTCTGCAATGAGAAGTGATTGAAGTTGATCCTCCCATCTTGACGGATTGCTTTAACTTGGACTTCCAGTTCGAATCCTGGCCGTGACATAGCAATTTATTAATGGTTCGGAGGGGCCTGATGGCCGAGTGTGCAGTGCTCTGGGGCTTTATATCACAGGGTTCGAGTTCCGACTGTGCAACGGATGTTTTTAGTGGATCGGAATTCACTTTAAACTGTAGGTCCCGGCCTAATATGACTTTTCGGCATAGGGCTGACAACCCTATCTCGTAAAAAGAAAAACATCTCATGTTTCGGAATTTGCCAGTCGGCAGATGGACTTGGCCCACCATGGGGCTGTTGTACCAATGATGTGGTTTGGCTTGTCACTCTACGGTCATATTGTGCACACGAGGGCTAAACAGACCGCTATCTACAGTTTAAAGTGAATTCCAAACCACTAACAAACATCCACCCCCCACCACCAGGATTCGAACTTGAAGCCTGTGATACCAGAGGCCGAAGCTTAAAAAGCTCGAAGCTTGAAGCAAAAGGTCAGAGCGCTAGCCAATTAGCCATCAGGTTGCCATTGAAAAAGAATTATCAATTTAATTTATTCTCCGTTGCTCCATCAAAATAATTAGTTTTAAATTTTATTTATTTGCTCAAATTAATTATGTTCAGTTATTCTATCTGATTATATTATTTAATAAATTTAACTTATTTTCAGTTATTCTATAAAAATAATTAACTTAATTAATTTCATTTAAATTTTTTTTTGTAAGAAAAATGTCCCGCCTTCATTTTAATTCACCCATTTACCTTGGAGACCGTGTCGTGAATTTCAAGAATAGAATGCACTAGACCAGGTGTGGCCAACCCGCCTCGAATATTTTTCCGGCCCGAGAGATTTATCACACTTTTATAAAATATATTTATTTTATAAGGGCTAAAGTAGTGAACACCAATTTATTAAAAAATACATCATGTGTACATCCATGTATTTAAAAATGAACTGTCGAAATGATGTGAAAAAAACTAACTTTGATTTTAAAATAATATTCTTGCGAATATAGGACAGATATTGCTTGTTTTATTTATAAGTTCGTAGAATAATTAAATTATATTCTGCGAACTCGAGCGCGCATCTCGGAACATCAGTGACGTTGTGATCATCCCTAGATAAACATAGTTGATAGCAGAGCAAATCTGACTCTTAGTTCAAGTTGTTAGCACTTTTGGTTCAACTTACACCTGCGAACCTCTTTTTTTCTAAAATGAAATGGACCCCATACAAAATACGCTCAAACATAACGGACACTAATCTGCAAAGTGCAAATACCCAAATTGAGATCGATTTGCAAAAGCTAAGTGAAAGAGTGAAGAGACAAATATCGCACTAGTCAAACAAATATTTTTTAATGATTTATTTTTTTTATTCGGTTTACATTTATATATTTTGTATATTTCATTTTGAGTGTTATACATTTCTTTACAGTAAGCGTTTAGTATCATTATTATTATATTATCTATGTTTACATGTAAGAATAATAGTAAACACTATAATAATAACTCATTATGCCTCAATTTTTCACTCTAAAAAGTGTCTGTAGTGGGTGTAACTCTAATATGGGGATATATAACTTTATACGCTGCTCGCGGTGTTAGGATGCATTTCCAAGATCATTTGGGTTGGCCACCGTTGCATTAGATTAGCAAAATACTAGATCCCTAACGAAAAAAAAAAAAAAAAAAAAAAAAATAGTTCCGGATTAAAAACACGTGTAATAGATAAAGAAAGGTTTCCCAGGTATATTTGGAAAGTAATTGGCGTTTTAGATAATCTTTGGAACTGCTTAGCAGGTGGCTCATTTCTGCTGCTGTAGAAAGATCTCAAGAGTTCCTATCGTGCAGCTCTGTTCTTCTCACATGATAATTCCAAAGCTTTATCTTGTGGCTTCTTGCATATAAATGCTCCTACCCGTGGGCCTGGACGTCACTGTTTGAGAACCACCGACAACTTGTAAGTACATTCTCATATTTATTAAATATAATGCATCCTCATATTTAATAAGCATAAATCAACTTACTCTGACACTGTTTCTGTAATGCTGGCTGTATTAAAATGAACGATTGAAAATAACTTCATAGCACTTTTGTAATTTAAAATATGTTCATTTACAAGTGATTAAATTATTCATTAAACAATTAATATTCCATTGGCAAATTAATTTTAGTACAATAAAATGAATCAAATGAATTTTAAAGAATGTCTATAAATGTAGCTTCTCAAAAAATCTGACAAAAATGTTTCTTATTTAGATAAGATCTAAAAGTACATTTTGTAATCCTTCGTACAAAACAAATTCCTTGTTTTCATACATAGATATGCTTACTTAAACCTTTTCTCAAAAAAATATGAAACATCATATTTTATAATAATTTTAGTGTATTGATCCTTGTTATCATTTTAAAAAAAAATGAGAACAACAGTTTTCTTTCTCAATCAGAAATGAAATTACTGAGCCATGCTCTGTGAAAAATGTCGTAATTTGTTCATTTATGTTTATATGAAAATGGATATTTTCAATATTCGCTCTGATGAGAGGATTCTAATAAAATTAACTGCATATTTCTAAACTTATTGCTTTTTTTATACTGATTTATTAAAAAAATATTAGCAAATAATTTGGGTAGATGGCATTAAGAAATCTGTGCCATTAATAGCTTTTCAAATGCTTAAAAATTAAAAAATAAATTTTCTTGTCAAGTATATTGCTTTATTTTATAAAAAAAAATCATTGAATTATATTTTATAACAAAACGACTTTTTAGATTTTAAGAATTTTTTTTACCACTATAAGAAAAGTAGATCAAAATTCCTATTTTTAAGAATATTTTTCCACAAAATTTCTTAATGATTTCGAGTTATAATAGTTTATATATCAAATACTACAATCAGAATAAAATTGCACTGATGTCTTCAATTTACAATTATACCATCCTTGAAGGCTTATCTAGTCTCCCCTCCCACACATTTTAAAAGTTAAAATACGCTGCTTTAAATATTTCACGTTGACTACTTACAGGAATTTTCAGTTTGATAAATAATAAAATTATAGTGTTATCACATTTATCAATAAATTTTATATGTATGTTTGATTTCCAACAAGTTGCGTCGAATCAAAATTTTTCGAGTTTGTTCAGAGAATGGGCGTGATAAACCTTTGTAGTTACCTTTCCTTAGTACCTTATAGATGAAAAAATTTTGGTGTAAACTCTATAGACTCTTAGGGATATTCATTTCAAATTATGGTAGTCATCCACATTTCCTCAAAGGTTCCTCATGATGTTTCCTAGGTAAAGCTGATTTTGCTATATCACAGCCTTGTCAAAGTGCTATTTGAGAACATTTTTTTTTTTTATTAAATTATTCTTATGAGTGTTTTTAAACTGTATAATGACGAAAATGGGATATTTTATGTGTCTGAATAGATAGTTATTCCAGTTATTTACCAAATAAATTTTCACTATTTTCATTAAATTATTCTTACGTGTGGTTTCTAAACTGTATAGTGGCAAAAATGGGATCAATCTGGATACATAGCTATTAATAAAATCAGTTATTTACCACATAAATATTTCATTAAATTATTCTTACGAGTGTTTCTAAACTGTATAGTGACAAAAATGGGATATTTATATTAATCTGAATACCCAGCTGCTAATAAAACTAGCTACGTAATGTTCCTAAAAATGGCTATGATAGGCAGAAATAGCAATTAGATGAAACATTACAAAAACCTTAGCCGATGACAGGAAGACAATGTTGCATTAACCAAAAGTGACTGACATAAATTATTTTTAAACGTATAACCTCTAAAACCATGTATTAATTCGAAGTTATAGAAAAAATCTACTGTATCTAAAAGAGTAATTATTATTAAATGTTTTATACCACTATATGAGTAGGAATAAACGTATCAAACAAGGGAGGGGAGGTACGTATTTTCAAGCCTAATAGGTATAGATTAATAGAATTTACAATAGGACATATATATTTATTCACTTCGGCATATTATGGGCTAGTATTCTATGGCACAAGAAGGAAAAAAAATTGAGTGTGAATCTAGAGCATGGGAGTTATATAGTCCAAACTTGCCAACTTTTGGCTAAGAATTCCAGCCACTTTCAAGCATTTTAGCCATATTAGCAAACTGACTGTTGTTATCATGTTCCATTTCATAAAGGGAGCAAAATCTGAATAGAAATATGCAATTTAAATTTTCGCCAAGTGGAGATTATATAAGCACATGTTATGTTTCTTAGTCACTTTTAATTGTAATTGGAGTGAAGATATTTTAGATTACTGTAGTAGTAGATAAGAATACTAGAAGACACGAAAACGTTATGTTCTAAATAGTGTCTTCTCTTTTCTTTCAGAGCCATGCATTACTTGACTGTTTTCTTACTCGTGTGTGTGGGAGTGGCTTCGGCCTTGCCCAGACACGATGAATTTGGTAAGTCAGCAAGCATTTTTAGAGTGTTTTTTAAGTAGAAAATTGATTATAAAAGGAGTTGCAAATATTGCTTTCTTTTATTTTATTACTAGTTTTTTTCTAATTATTTTCTGTTATAATTGTTTTGACTTATTGTGTATATATTACTATGCGTTTTATTCAATAAAATGTTCTAAATATGCAATTTTTGGTTGGCGTTGTTGGCGATCTAGTAAAGTTACTGGAAGAGTTACAAGCAACAATTACATAACAAGGTAGCTTTTAGTATATCGCGTGTAAAAAAAAAAAAAAAAAAAAAAATTTTCGAAAACTTTCAGAGAATCCTAGAAAGAGTTCCCACAGCTTAGAGTCAGTTAAACTTTCGATTGTTCTTTTGCAATTCTGTTAGCAATTCATCTAAGCATTTTTTTGATGCTTCATTTTCCAATTTAGGACATGAAGTAGTAAATTACTAATTAATCACTGAAATTCATAACTGGGCTAAATTTAGAAAAATATTGTCATGGAATTATTAAGTAATTTATTATTCCTTAATTGCTGCCAATGGAACAAATATTGTGAGTATAATTGGTAGATTAGATCTAACTCTCTGTTAGCTCGAATGTTTTTTATTTTTTTAATACTGACCTCACACCTCCAGGGCGTTTTAAATGCAGACTGACACAAGTTTAAATTCTCTGGAGACATGCATTGCAAACTCTACTTTAACAAACGAGGAAACTCATCGGTGAACGTATCGCATAGTTCGTCAGGCTGTCTAGGGGTGTTTTACACGTTTCATTTTATATGATAAAGCAAATAAGGCACACCAACCTTAAAGTGTCGTCCAGGAAATCGTTATTTAACCATACTCGTCGATTCATGTTATGCTTGTGGTTCATTAGGTTCCTATGTGCAAAAATAAACATCTTAAAAGATAAAAGCTGCGACTGGAATGTGCTTTTTGATATTAATTTGTAATGTTTAAAGTAGTTTTTTACACTGAACTTGAAAAAAAAAATGTTTGCCACATCTATTAAATAGAGGGTAATGGTAATTGAATTATCAATGCTGTTTGTTAACTATTGAATGAAATATTAAATTCTCTATTATAAGCATATCAATGAGGCTCACCAGTCGTAGGAATATACCAATGTTCAATAACCATAACCCATTCATACAGCAAAAGTAAATAACCCTATCTATGAAGACAATAACCAAGTTCAATATCCTCTGCAATATTGGAATCCCCCACAAAAGTTGCAATGTTGTCACAGTTTTCCACATATTAATTTCTCATCTACAGAATTCATTGAGTTTTCTAGTGTTTGCTGAACTACTTTTTTGAGTCAATTTACTCATTAATATTATTTTCTTGAGTGGTTTTTATTTTTATTTTTTTTTATTATTTTTTTTTTTACAGTAGACAAAATAAAGGAATATCAGATTTACAAGAGATGAAAATTTAACGATAACTTGTAGTTT
Organism: Caerostris darwini; assembly: GCA_021605075.1. NCBI lineage: Eukaryota > Metazoa > Arthropoda > Arachnida > Araneae > Araneidae > Caerostris > Caerostris darwini. Next base: position 7,438 of record BPLQ01013128.1, read on the forward strand.
CTTCCTTATTAGTGCTACTATTGGTTCTAAATTATTTAATTTTCGTAGAACATTTGGTGCTAAATTTTAAGTAAGGTGCTCAAGGTGCTAAATTTTAAGTACAGCATGAATGTCAAGCAAAACAAAATTAAAAAATAAATTATTAATTATCCCGCATTTTACAAAGGACAGACAAAGTAAATTTATTGATTAAAATTGTAAATGGTTAAAATAGCCAACACTGTTTATAAAATCCAATAACAACAAATATTTTAAAAATAAAGGCAAGAAAGCGGTCCGTATAGTTATTAACGATGCACCTATAAGCTTTATTGATACATATTTATTTTATACAACTAACGACAAATAAATGTATTAAATAATAAATTATTATAACAATTACAAATTATACACGGACTGGAATCTTGAATTTCCAGACTAAAGGAGCTGGGTCGAAAACTTGACAATCAAAACTATGTCTACGCCTGGGATGGGCAAGATAAATCTGTAGGTGAGAATGTACTTCTTAAACTCGAGGAGGTGATGGGGGAACATAAGAGTTGTTCTCCATGGGGTTTTACATTCATATTTATAATGGCATAGTATAGTATAGCAAAGTATAGTATTACAGATGTGCACTTCTGTATCCTGGGTAACGTTTAAGCTGAAACATCTCTGCCTGTATATTTGTGAATGACCTCAGATTTTTGAATGACTGAAATTCGAAAACAACATTAATTCTATATTTTCTGTAACATTTGTTTCTCTGTTAATCTACAGCTAATGCGATATATATATATATATATTAAATTGAAATAAGAACACGTAAAGCTATTAATGTGCAAGAAAATTGGAATTTTTTAAGGTCACTAATTTTATCTATTTTTAATATTTTCATGGATATATATATTTTTTTTTAAGATTCCTATATTTCTCACATTGTATGTACACTCTCGAGTTTATATGAGTGTACTATTTCTAAAAATATTCCTTCAGAAGAAAATAGAATTGTTTAATTCTTTTCACAGTATATAGGTTACTCTTATTTAATGAAAAAAATAATTAATTTAACTTTATTTGGTTATGGTTCCCCATGTTAGTTTTTCATCAGCCTTGAATTATTTCACTTGTTTAATTTAATGCAGTTTACATACGATATTTTCATTATTTTTTGCTAGACTCTAACGAAAAATCCAATAAATAATACGAAAATAAAAATCTTATTGATTGTTTGCTTTTTCTCTAGAAATTATATTCTTCTTTATATTGTTTTTTTGGCAGATGTAGTTATGATATTTATTTTTTCAATCTAAATTTTTTTCTTTTCTTTTAGAAATCAATGAATACTCTTTGCGTTCGGAAGGGTAAGTTGACAACACAAATATTATTTAAAAATTTCTTTAAAGTAAATAACTATTCACTTCTAACTAAGTAGCAATTTAATTTTAATTTCTTTTGTTAAGTATAGCGTCAATTTTTTTTTGTTAAAACGCTATTTTAAAGAAAAAAAACCCCAGAAATTTATTTCATTGAAAATTCTATATATGTAGGATTAACCTGCTCTGCTCAATACAACAAAAATTAATTTCTTTTCAACTGTTTGGTGGAAATGAATTTCATATAAAACATTTAAAAAATACTTCAGTATTAAACACAAATAATATAATTCCAATCATTCTAAATAATGTACTTTTAAATTAAACTTATATTTCGAAACATAAATGGATAGAATAAATGTCATAACCATAAAAAAAAAATAAAACGTTAAAAAATCCTAACACAAATAAATTAATTTAGCTCGAATCGTGTATTCATACAATATCTATATTCTTACGAGTAGCACATTTTTTATTATATTCTTCAGACTAATTTTTAGTAGAAATTCAAGTCTATTAGTCACTGCAGCTTATTCCGAGTTTAAAATTCAATTATTTTTACATTTCTGCATTATGATGTATTAAAAATAGACATTACAATTTAAACATTAACTAAGCAAATCTAAAAATTGTTCTTAGTACGCGAAAAAACTCCGTGCATTTTTGAAAAAACTCATATTAAGTATTATAGGCCTAACCTTCCCCCAAGAATTATGAATGAAAAATTATGAATGAATTTTGATTTTTTTTGTGTTGATGGAACAGGGGAGGCCGCATCGGCGAACGGATGAAGGAGATGTTCGAGAAGTTGGTGGAGCGCCTCCGAAAGGGTTTCGAGGACGGCAAAGGGGTCAGGGAGGATCTCATGAAAAAGGTCAGTTCCATCCATATGCATTATGATTATGATTAGGATAACATTATGATTATACATTATGGTAACGTTATGATAACGTTTACCAAACATTATGATGCAAACGTTTTGGATTACAAATTAAAGACCACATTCTGTAAATTCACTCCATTCTCCAACATGAAAGCGCAGCCTGGTGGCTAGCGCTGTGGCCTTTGGTATCACAGGCTTCATGTTCGAGTCTGACGGTGGCATGGAGGTTTGTGTGTGGTTCGGAATCCACTTTAAACTCTAGGTCCCTGTCTATTTAAGATGACTTGTGCACAAGATGACCGTAGAGCGATAAACCAACATGAAAGGTGGCGGTATGAGGATGCTTTTATGTAAAAAACTTAGGTTTATGTACATAAAATCTCTTTAAACTATCAGTATTTCGGTAAACCTTAAGTGGGACAATTTAATGAGGATTATATGTAGTTGTTGATAATGCCAGTAATTTTCCAGTCTAGTAGGCGTAAAGACATAGTTAAAACTAATAACGTACGACACACTTACTAGTGGTTAAATGCTGAAGTTTACAGTAGGCAGATTGCATCCATCAGAATTTAAGCAAAATGAAGTTGAACCTTCGGTCTAGTTGAAGAATCTGGGGAAAGACGTTTAAAATCTCTAATAGTTGTATTATTACTGTAGTTAATAGCACATCATAGTGTAGGCGGAAATCATTTCTTCCGGGAAGTAAGTTCGGCCTCTCTTTCACAATATCTGCCAAGTTCGAAGACATTTTTCAAAGCAGTCAGTGTTGATAGAGTACGTTAAACGAACTGGCTTCTTCTTGAACACACCACCACCGAGCCATTAAATTGGCTAATTAATATAATGTTGTGAAAGAGAGTCGTTAGCACGATTAGTCACTAATCCATGAATTATACAATACTTTTATGAATACTGTATCAATACAATACTTTATATACATTTCCAGTTGTTTAGGAAGAGAATTTTAAATGAACCTCAGACGTTAATTGTCAGTCATACAAGTTGTGAAAGTCATATAAAGTACATATTGGCGGATCAAGCGGATCAATTATTGCAAATGGTGAATCTGAAATACTGATGGACAACCAGTGTTTAAGAATAGTTTTACATATAAATATAGAAAATTGCTTGTTAAAATTGTCTAATTGTTTTCATAAGTAGCGATTTATCCCCATTTTACATCCCATTGGCCCAATTAATTGTTCACGTAATGAAATCGTTACTATAATTTGTATTGTACATCGCTCATATTCAATAACCACAGCTATAATAGTATGTGTTTGTTGTTCTTTTAGACAAGAGCGAACAATTAGCTAAAAAAATTAAGAAAACAGTTTTCGAAAGGATTATTCTAGTCATATAATTATTTTTTACAACCCATTTCCACAACAACAGCAAAAGAATATGCTATTTCTTCTCAATATTCTGGAAAATGATGATGGATTTGTTTTAATAATTTGTCAAAACACTTTATTAGACAATCGGCAAATACTTTTAGATTTATAGTTAGTTCTCTTACACAAGCTTAAATCAAAATATAAAAACTAAAAAATATTCACCGATTTGCATTTCAGGCAAATGACATTTTCGAGAAACTGAAGAACTTGAAAGTCGAAATCAGTGAAAAAGTGAAGAGTGTCTTCGAAGATCTGAGGGGCAAGATGGGAAGGAACAGGTGAGGAAGAACATTTCGAATGTTTTTAATCTCGCTTAGAAAATATTTTGAATTCACTTTTCTGTTAAAAAGAGAGTGAAAAACCTCGGTAAAAAGGAAAAATTCTCAAGAATAAAAAATATTAAAAAAAATTTCAAAATCTGTTGTAGGCATATTAATACTTAAACAAACATTTCTATAAGATCCTGATTGGTGTTGGAAAAAAGAAATGTAAAATTAGAAACAGAAAAAATATGGTTTTCTTAGACCATTGAAATCAAAATATTTATGCATTCTTTCTAATGCAAAATACTTCTGCATTCTTTCTAATGCAAAATACTTATGCATACTTATGCAGTCCATTCTTTTTATATTTATTTAAACTGATTTATAAAAATTAGGAAAAAAAATCAGAAATTTGTAATAGTGAAATTTTTTTAATTGAAGTTTAATAGAATTTAACTAAAACACTTGAGAAGCAGTGTTTCAGAAATTAGGGGGAAATTGGTTTATTTTCTGTCTTGGAAATACACAAATTGGAAACACCTCAAAACATAATATCTGAATTTAATGTGTGATGGTTTGGAATACGATTATTTTTAACTACTATGCTGTTAAGACAGTGATTTTCCACACTCAAAATGTTAATATTTATTAACTTTAAAATTAAATTTAACTTTTAAAAACTTAGCTTTTAAAAAAATTTAAAATTATCTATTTTTTTATATATATTTCATCTCTTCATATATAATAAATAAAATAATATAATAAAAGAGATAAACATTTCATGCAATAAAATAAATCTTTTAGTTTTTGGTTCGACTTTTGTAGTACCAAATTGATGGCTGGTGGTATGTTTGTAACGACTTGTTTTTAATAATGATTGAGTTTATTAAAAACTATTAAAACCAATTATCTGAAAGTTGGTATTAATACTCTGCCATGATTATTATTTACCAGTATTTCAATAAAAAGGATCAAATATATACATAAAAGAGAAAATGCTATACCATGATGAAGACAACATATTTCTAAACGACTTTCTGAAGGAGTGCACATGTGCAAGTTATACACGTGATTGCATTTGTATAACATATTACATAACCTAATCAAGTGAAAAGAAAACTATTGGTTTTAAATGATTAATTATCATTGACTTTATCAATGACTTGACTAATGGATGCATGATTTCGTTATAATTGAATTTTTATATGTAGACAAATTTCCAATGTTGTTTTATACCTAAAAACAGTGCATTTATTATCTTTTTAAAACACACACAAAATTTAATTTTCTTTTTTCTCATTCACAGCCCTGCTTTCGATGCTTTTCTTCAGGATGCGTGAGTACAATTCAATATATTAAATATAAGGGTTGGGAACTTTTATAATGGCAACAATTAATGATTGTGGCAGAAGCTGACAGGCTCGTTGTACCTTGCCTTAAGGTTTCTGATTCTGGAAACGATTCGAAAATCAAGAAGCCAAGTTGTGTAAGGAAGGAGCAGGAAAAATTCGCCTTTCTATTGAGTCCGAGCAGATGATGAAAAAAGTTCAAACTTCAGATGCGCTCTATGGGAACCTTGACCTAAACGAAATTGGCAGCAAAAAGTTTATCCTTAACAACATTTCTTTTGTGATGAACAGACTCAAATAAATTATGATCATCAAATACTATTTCTTTTAAAATTAATAATTATGCATAATTAAATTTCAAATTATGCACGATTTACTGAGTTTTTGTGATTTTCGAGAAGGTTGATCCCGGATCTCTTCCAACAACAAAATTCACATATTGACTTCAATGAATTAGAGTGGCCTGGTTTCCAATTGGCTAGCGCTCTGACCTTTGGTACCATAGACTCCAGGTTCAAATCCTGGCGGGGACATGGAGGATTGTGAGTGGTTCGGAATCCACTTTAAACTGTAGGTCCCTGTCTGTTAACCCCTCGTATTCATAAGATGACCGTAGAGAGACAAGCCGAACCAATCAATGAATTAGGTTATGCAAACGAACACATGATGGTCTTAAAAGATTCTGTAGAAGTGAAGTCCATGAAAGTTTCATTGATAAATTTTACCAAAAATTGACAGCCATGAAGGTCTAGGTTGGCATTATATCCCTGAAATGTTGTTGCCCATATTTAAGTTCCATTTCTCATATATAAAAATTTAAACGGTTTGTTATATCATTGTAGTTTATAATGTTAATCATTAATTGGCTGATTTTATTGTTGTTGTTGGCAGCGAGATGAATGGACAGATAGGTGAACGACTGAGGGAGATGTTCGAGAACTTTGTCAACAAGATAAAGGACGGTTTTGACCAGGGCAAAGGAGTCAGGGGAGACCTGATGAAGAAGGTACAGTGGACATGAAACTGTCCTATTTATCATATACATTTAATTATTTCACAAAGTGACCTTAGTTTCGATGTTACTAGACCATTGGACTCCATTTCTTTTCTTTTATTGAAAATTTCAGTAATTTCGAAGACTAGAAGCAGTATTTTCCTAAAACCTATAATAAAACAAGGAAAGAAACATGAAAAGATAGTCAGATTTTGCCTTCAATATTAAATCATTTAAGTTTTAGAAATCTAATCCTAATATTTTCGCTTACAAACATTATTGTAGTTGAATATATGGAGTAAGAAATTCTTAACATTGTTAATCATATTTGTTTTCATGTTTCTGAATGAACCTGTCATAAGGGAATGGAATATTAGTGCAATAAAACTAGTGGGAAATTCTTTCTTGAATGTTTTCGCAGATCACACACACACAAAAAAAAAGCCACATTCTTTGAAAATATTTTTTAATAACTTATTATATTTTGCACTTCTGATGGCAAAGAAAAAGCACTACGTATAAGTCATGATTATAGGAACACTTTATATGCTGTGTGATTTTTTTCTGAGAAAATAAAGCCCCTGAATTTGTTTCAATGCCAGAAAGATGAATAAAACTAGACATAACAATATATTTTGTTTTGAGAGGATTAATGTTAATTAGCATATAGTTTGGAAGTCGAAAAAAAATCGATTGATGCCATCGTCATAAAATATAATAATGTTCAGTATTTGCTGAATTTTTTATAAGCATATTTAAAAAAAAAAAAAATTTTTTTTGCCTTTGAATGAAAATCTCCAAATAATTCCCTGCCAGAATAAAAGAAATTAGAATTTGATTATTACTTTTATTATATATTATTTTCTATGTTTTCGTTTCTTCTGATATATCTTTTAAATATTATTTTCCGAAATCGAATTTTCTATATGTTGAACTGTAATAGCATTTTAAACTGATGAATCATGATTTGGCCAAAAGTAGTTTCTAAATGAAGAATCCTTTTTTCTACTGCAGGCCGAAGACATCTACAACAAATTGAAGAACATGGGAGTTGAAATCAGCGACAAAATCAAGAGCATCTTTGAGGATTTGAGGAGCAAAGTGAGCAGAAGTGGGTAAGTTAAGAAAAAGGGACTGTTTGAAAAATGATTTTTTGAAGCTCTGTAACATAACATCGTGAAGCCTAATTCAAGGATAGGGTGTGATATACAACAATGTGTTTTAGCACATATCACTCGATATCGTCAATCGCAGTTAAAAACCTAGGGCGTGTTATACAACAATGTGTTTCATTACATAACATTCAATGTCGTCGGTAGTGAAGATTTTGTCATTGATTATACACACATCACAAGCTTCTGTAATATCAATGAAGCATAGGACGCCGTACATTGAAAACGAATGACTTAGCGTCATCTTTACGATATTAGCTACAGTACGCTTATGTTATGCTACAGCGTTGATATGTTTCATGACCCTTTACCTGAAGAACGTTTTCAACAGGAAAGTTACATAAAACATTCAATAGTCCATCAGATGTCACATACCTGTGATGCCTCCTCTTACTAGATTTGCATCCGTCAAAGACATATAATTGATAATTTCTGCTAACTATAGGCTAATTGCTGCTAACTCAAGGCTAATTTGAGGAATTTTTGCTATGTGTGAAAATAGTATGGGGTGAAATTAATCAATCACACTTCAAAAGCATTATTAATTCAATGATTGAAACACACCAATAAAGTTTATAGGTTGTCTCCTGGTGCCTTCACGAAATGGTGATATTCTCATGATTCTCATGTTGTGATTTTCTCATGTTAAATATCTGAATTTTCAATAATTTGTTTCTTGTGAGTTGTCATTAGGATAATGGGTAGGAACGGCTGAGTTAGTAGCAGGCTGGATGTCCCAGCCAAAGATGCTTAATTCGAAACTCAAGAAATGATACCGCAACGGGAGCTACTGTGTTCATGCTAAGGATAGATTTGATAAATCATTAGACAGGAATGCTCTTTCTTTGAGCATAAAAAGGAGGAACGGAAGGTGCAAAACCCCAGGTTTCACTCTTAGCAGAGTTCATCCAAAATAGCGGGGTTACAGCACACACATCTTTCCTAAAATTACATTTCAACTCTAAGAACAATGATGTGGTGCAGTAAAGTAGTAGTAATAGATATTAGGATTGAATGTATAACTGATATTTCTTTCTGTTGATGGTGCTACACTTTGGATAATCGATATGACACACACACACATACACACACATATATATATATAAAGCATTAATTTATTAGCCGTTATACATCATATAATTTATTACCATTATACATATTTTTTTATATATTGAGTTTTTAAGTTTAAGGGTTGAAACTTACATCATGGCAGCAGTTATTAATTATAATTAGAACCGGAGTGAAGTGATGAATGTGGTATTTATTTTATGACAGAAAGATCTAGATTCATAAACCAATAAGCGAAGCTTCCGCGCCTATTTCTTGACTTTGAATCAGAAAAAATACCTATGACAAATAGTAGTTCTGTTGGAGGGTAAGAAGTGCCCTAATTTGACTCCCTTTGCATGATGTCGCTGCAGTACTGTTGGTCCTAGTTAAATTCCATCCTTCTTACACCAAAATTAAAAAAAAAGCTGTTTGTTAGCGTTGCAAATAAATGATTCTGTGGTTCCTTTTTTGTTTCCAGCCCGATGAACAGCGGGTTTGGTGATCGTCTGCAGGAGCTGTTGGAGAAGATCGTCAAGAGCATTAAGGAGAAATTAGACCAGGGACAAGAAATCAGCTCAGACATGATCAAGAAGGTACAGTAGACAAGAAACTATCCTGTTAGCAAACTCATAAGCGTATTTGCAAAAATGACATTATTTGGAATGTATACAAGCCATTTAAATCTATGTTATTGAAAATTTCTAAACTGCAAGTAAAGGATTTTGTATCTACCTGGGGGTATAAGGAATAAATGAAGGTGACATTAGAAACAGGAAAATTGAGAGATTTCCTTCCAAAATCGGGGTGTAGTGTGCAGGTACGGGATAGTCCGTGTGTGGGCCCCTGATTTTAATGTGTGTTTGTTTTGAGATACTTAAGGCACAAGTTTCAAAATTAACAATTTTGTCAAATCACATACAAACAATTAGACCAACAGTATTTAACACAAAATTTAAAGTAATAGAAAGATAATTAGATCTTCTCGAAGGACTCGACATTTGTGCAATCCATTTACCAACTGATTTCGTGAAAAACAAAAAATACAAATATTTTTCTCGAATATTCCTACAGTTTGCAAAGTAAAAATAAGTGTAGTTTTTTAAAGTTATTGTTTTTTGTTAATGTTCCTCCTGTTTATATAACTTTAAAAATTTTCTTCTCAAATCGAGTCCTTTAAAATGATATAACAACTTAAACTAAAGAGCTGTGGTTATTGCAAATGTATTTTCAAGCGAACTCTATTTTTTTCTATTTTAGGCCGAAGATCTCATCAAAAGAATGAAGAACTTAGGGATTGAAATCAGCGATGAAATGAAGGATATGTTCGAGGAAATCAAGGCAAAAATGAACATAAATGCGTAAGTTGGATTATTTAAAAAGGCAAAACAATCTATTAGACATAAGTGATTGAAGAGTACAGCAGCCTGTACAATGTTTCGTTCTGCAGCAATCCTCTCAGATGCAGCAAAATTATTGACGTTATACTGCAACATTATGAACCTTAGATGAAGAACTAAAATTTCTTACCCAAAGCAATGCTACAAAAAAGGCCATCCACATCGTCTGTAGTAGGGGAGAAGGATTGGCAAACCTTTCTGTGTGTGCTTGTTCAAGGCATCCAATTTCTGAGACTATCTTTGATATTATATAATAAATCTTTGAGGTTCGATAAACGAATGTAACTGAATCATTTTCACAAACAAATAGCGACTTTATTCCCGATACTAAGATGGTCACATTCAATTTTGATACCTCAGTGGTAATCATGGCATTGTGCATCTCAATACCAATCCTTACCGGTCTGTGGGCGTACATCTAATATTTTGAAAACTCACTTATCCCTAGGCCTTGCATGAAGTATACCTTCAAAATGCCGATGACAGACATCACGTAGTACAAACTTCTACAATTTTACAATTTGAAATTTAAATAATGGCAACAATTATTAATTGTGATAAGAACGCGAGTTTCCTGATGGATCTGGTCTTTTTTGACAGATGGAGTTAGATTAAAAAACTAACAAGGGAAGCTTTTGTGTCTTCATAACAGAAACAAATTTTAGGGCCGGAATTACTTCTGTTGAAAGGTAAGAAGTGAGGCATAAGGCCGCTGCAGTACTATTGCCACTATTTAAACTCCACATTTCTTAAACCAAAATAAAAATAGCTTGTTAGAATTACAAATGAATGATTATTAATGAATTTGCTGTTATTTTTGTTTGCAGTCCAATGAACAGCGGAATTGGTGATCGTCTGCAGCAGCATTTGGAGAAGATCGTCAAGATCATAAAGGAGAAATTAGACCAGGGACAAGAAGTCAGCGCAGACCTCATCAAAAAGGTACAGTACACAAGGAACTATCCTATTAGAAAGCTCATAAACGTATCTGTAAAAATGACATGATTTGAAACATTCACAAAACATTTAAACCTATTCGCATTGAAAAATTTGGAAATTTCCAAAAATTGATAATAAAAATGTTTGCAACGCCCTAGGAATAAAGGGACGGGAAGTTAGAAATAGGAAAACTAAGAGATTTCCTTCCAAAATCGGGACTGTTGTCAGTATGATTCTCCATGTATACATATAAAAGGAAACGGATCATAAAAAGATGATTATTTCCTTAAAAAAGATAGTACAATTTCATTTGTTATTCTTACTGTGCAAGTCTTTAATGCAAAATCACTCAATTTTACCTGAATGATTTGTTTTTGGAAGTTTATTGTTAGCGACTACATAATTCGAAATTCCTTTACACTGTCAGTGATGCTTTCTTCGCTTTTTGGGTCTACCTTTCATAAGGAAATATAACATAAGAGAAAGTGAGATGTTTAATTTGACTTAAAATTTTTCTTTTCATATATTTTTATGAGCCATCTATTTACCAACTGATTATGCGAAGCTCTAAAATTGCAAAAAAAAATGTCTTGAATGTTACAATTGGTAGCAAAGTAACAGAAAAGATTTTTATAATTATTGTTACAGTAATCAGCATAGCTCAAAGTTTTATGCAGGTTTAATACAGAATGGAGATTTTATACATGTATCGATGACTTTATGTTCACTCATGTCCTTAAATTAAGGATAATTCAGAATCACACAGAAATTGAACTCTAAAATAAAAATTTCACCTGTAGAATTATCACACACATCTTGAAGAAGAATATGCAAGTTACAGGAGACCACCAGATGGCGCGGATAGTACGTCACAATGACGAGAGTGTAAGAGAGGGGTATATAAGGAATGGTGGCAAAGAAGTAAAATTGTTCACAAGCGCTTTAAAAGCCTTTCAGTGCAATAACCGCATAGTTATGGCACAAAGGAAGCATTTGGATGATTTTTTACCTGGTAGAATTATCGGACGACTGGAATGTGAACGTACCCAGCTGGAAGTATCCGAGGAACTTGAAATCGCCCAGAGTGTCATCTCCAGGCTTTGGCAGCGATTCCAAGATGATGGTAATGTGAGTAGATGTTACAGCACAGGTCGCCTCCGAGTTACAACGCCGAATGAGGACCGGTATTTAGCAGTTACTGCCAAAAGAAACAGACGGAGCACAGCATCAGACCTGTCTCGTCAGCTCTCTTTAGCTACCGGTACGACAGTTTCAAGGCAGACCGTGTACAGACGCTTAGGACACATTGGTCTATATGCTCCATATTAACCGTCATACTAACCATGTTATACTGTTTTTTGTAAATAGGTTCTTTTTTGAAATTTGCTCCAGGAAGTAAAAATCGCAATTTTTATTAATTATGTCAAACATACAGCATCTTTTTTTGCTCTTTACCTTTTATTTAATAAATAGACTTTACAGATAAGTCAAATTTGTTTTGCTTCTGTCTCTTTCTTTACCTGAATTTCATTATCCTTAATTTATGGACATGAGTGTAGATTGATCGACTTTTTCTTTTATTAAATAAAATTTGTTTTTTATGTCAGAAAGGTCAATTGTTACATGTAACGCAATATTTTTTCATAAACATAGCATTAGTCTGTATAGAGCTTGAAATAAAGTTGACTTTGAGTATGCATTTATAGTGTCAGAGTGAGTACACACATTGTAGAGCTCCCATTACTATTTTGTTTTTGCCAAATATTTTATAGCAATAAAAACAGATTTTTTCGGGACGTTGTTAGAAAACAAATCTAAGTACATATAATATTTGTTTATTATTACCATTATCACAATAGGAAGTCAAATTATGATTTTCATACTTGCATATATTTTGTTAATGTTCCTTCTTTCCATATATCTTTTAAAAGTTTTCTTCTTAAATAGAGTCTCTTAAACTATTATAACAATTTAAATCAAAGAGCTGTGATTATTGCAAATATATTTTTGAGTGATCCCTGTTTTTTCTATTGTAGGCTGAAGATATCTTCAACAGAATGAAGAACTTGGGGATTGAAATCAGTGATGAAATGAAGGATATGTTCGAGGAAATTAAGGCAAAAATGGGCTTAAATGGGTAAGTTGGTTTACTAAAAAAAAGACAAAGCAATCTTGTAGACTTAAATGATTAAAGTGTAGAGCAACCTGTACCATGTTTGTTTCGTTCTGGAACCAACCTCTCTTAAGTAGCAAAGTTATGGATTTTATATTGCAACATTATGAACCTTAGATGAAGAATTAAAATATGTTACCCAAAGACATGCTACAGAACAGGTCACATCGTCTGTAGCAGAGGAGAAGGATTAAAAACTATTTCTGTATGTGCTTGTTCAAAGCATCCAATTGCCGCGACAATGTTTTATATTATACCATAGATTTATGTCTGAAGTTCAATGATATGTAGATCGCCTCACGTAAACGAATGTCACTGCATCATTTTCTCAAACGACTATGGATTTTATACACATACTAAGATGGGCACATTCGATTTTGATACCTCCGTGGCCATCATGACATTCGACATCTCAATTCCAATCCTTACCTGTCTGCAGGCACATTTCTAATATTGTGAAAACTCATGCCATCGCTTATTCCTAGGCCTTGCCTAAAGTATATCTTCAAAAGGCCGATGACAGACATCACGTGGCACAAACGTCCACAATTTTCCAACATACATCAGATATCACATCTTTCTTCACACTTTTTTATCATCATACTTAATTCACACATATGTTCATCACACTTCGTACTTTAATATGATGTTCATCATCGAAGAGTTATGATTAATTATCGCCAGCCACTGAAGATTCCAAGTGGCTCTAAAACTAGATGAATTTTGGCGAATAATTGAAAAAGTATTTGGTTAAGTGTGCCAAAGCCCACTTTAAAAGTGCCAATCAGGTAATGCTGATTATTCATTATATTGGTAACAATTGAAACTTAAGGTAAATTCTCGGAACATAGATTTCATTACGTTCTAAACTCAAAAGAACTATCACTTCAAATATATAATTCTTATGAAACCATTATTCATGTTTCCTAAGAACATGGAAAGTGCATGTTAAAAACATGGGTAAAGATGGATATAAGAATCTGATATCGTGTGGTCCAAACTTCCAAAATTTTACAACATCCCTCAGATAACATTTTCAACTTTCACCAAATATGATGTTCATCATCGAAGAAATAAAGTTGATTTTCGGCAGCCATTGCAGGTTATCAATGGCTCTATCATTTTAAATTCGTCAATTAGGAAATGCTGATTATTCATTTTAATAACAAATTTTAAGCTCAAGGCAAGTTTCTGAACACTGATTTTATCATGTTTCTAAAGTCGAAACGAGCAATGATTTCAAAGATCTAATTCTTGGGAATATTCGAATCGAATTCTTGGATATATAAGCGATGTTTCTTTTTGGCATACATATATATGTATATGACATAGTCACATGGCTCTATATTTCGCACATTTTGGAACATATGGATACTTCTTTGAAATGACTGATATTTTAAAGATTCTTTCATTGATTGAAATGTGTTTTAATATGGCCACTTTCATTTTTTTACTGAGCCTACTGTTTTTTTACTACTTACTTTTAGCCTACTTACCTACTTAGCCTTACTTTTCCCCATTTAACGATGGATTTAAATTATCCAAATGATGCTATTTATAGTTCATAGCTGATTCATATTGTTCATTTTTAAATTACATTAATCGTGGTTTAGATATTGTTTTCAAGACATGTTAATCCAGAAATAATGTTAAACATGTTAATCTAGAAATGATGCTAATAAATAATGTTAAACATAGTAATCTAGAAATAATCTGTAACAAGATCTAAATTTTTCAATTACAATCAAATTAAAATAATGCAAATTTTATTACAAATTTAAGAAATGTCTTATTGATGAATTTTTATTTTATAAGTAACTCAAAAAATCAATTAATGTAAAAAATATTGCCAGAAGTATTCTATTGTAGTTATACAAAAGTATTAATCATTTGAATTTTTCCATAAAGAAGTAAAACTTGAAAAATTATTTCATTTTTCTTTCTTTTGCAGAGCTACTTCCGCCAATGCCGACATCTCAAACATCTTTGATATACTCAAGCGCCTGAAGAAGATGGTAAGATTTAAATCCGTATTCACTTTTGAAATACTATTATTTTTAGATAAATGGTTTTGAAACTTATGTGTTTGCATGAGTGAAATATTCCCTACTTATAAAAATTAAATTAATAGAAATCCTTCAAGAAAAAGAAGGGAAAAAATTAAATTTGGAAACTTTTGCCAACTTCCGCATTAGCTTCAATTTCCTTCATGGAAATACTTAATTTAGAATCTTAAATTACTTTACTATTATATTTCTATAATTATCTACTATTAAATTTTGATGTATTTCCGATTATTCACTAAAATTAATTGATGATTTTATGCTAAAACCTACATTCGCTTGTTACGATAAATATTAAAACTAAAAATCTTGGATATTGGAAATATAGCCTACTTTTACTATCAAAACCGAAGCATTATTGGTGTCCATTTTATGTGACAGACATATTTTTGACCTTTAGACCATTAAACTAAATATATTTGAATACTCTCCAATATATTTGAAAAATTAAATATAAAGGGACTCTTTTAAATGTTTAAAATACATAGCTAGTTGAAGCCTCAGAGATAAAAATATCAGAAACTTCGAGAAACCAATTCGGTGAAGATGGACCTGAAGAGAATCATTACCAATTAGCAATCTAAAACCGGCAATTGCTATTCGTCGGGAATTTGCCAGATTTATTTCCACAGAAGACGTCAAAGATTCGTCTGCAAACGAAAAGATTTAACAAAAAAAACAAAAACAAAAACAAAAAAAATAAATAAATAAATAAAAAAAAAAAAAAAAAAAAAATAAAAATTTGCTATATTTAATTTTAAATGCATAATATTCTAAATGCATTCCTATATTTAATTTTAGTGCTATTGAGTGGATGTGGATATAAGTACGGGCCAATAGGGAAATCATTTACAATACCTGTCCATATATTAATGGAGAATCGTACTTGAATACTTTCGGGACATGTAGAATGCCCTTTAAAGATGTCCCACACATAGGAATTGTGCAAGTTGTGAATCTATGATAAGTACATTTGCAAAGGAGCTCGAGGTCAATATACTCCAAAAACAATCACTTACTTCTTCTTCTTCTTCGCCTATCCCCAAAGTTCAGCGGGGCTAGACTAGGTCCATGAATCTAAATACCCAAAAAAGTCCACGAACATCAACGGACTGTCAAGGAGATCCTGACATCTGAGCCCTAGGCACGCCAATATGTGAGATGGTGAAGCCTTCTCAGAGGAGCACTTGGTGCAAGTGTCGAAAGCTTTCAAACCATCTGAGAAAGTCATAGTTCTGAGGTGTCCACTGAGCAAACGGGTGATTGCAGTTTGTCCCTGCATGTCACAATTAAGGGCCAAAGTACCGCCATGTCGATGGCCCCGATACCACTGGTGCACTGGGGGAGTAGACCAAATTGTTTTTCCATTTAACTTAGCTTGTGAGTAAATCTCTGTGTAGGTAAGGGGCTCAAGTGGAACCAATACCTCACTAGCACCCGCTTTGGCCAATCCATCTGCCATTTCACTCCCCATGGGAGGGGATCCACTGTCTTCATGGATGGGGTAATGCGCAGCTTCCGTTGTCTTACGACTAGAGCACCGGTGGTGGAAGACTGACTCAGCTCCGATGCCTGCAGACATTAGCTGGGCAAAATGGAATGGCCTTCACATCTTGGGTGTCCCTACCAGGAGATTACTCTCCCGACGTACTTCAGCCGTTCCGCACAGGTACACCCCCTCGCCAGCTTATCACTTCCTATCCCACATTGTTATACAAAAAAAAAAAAAATAACCCTTTTTTATCATTTCTTGAAGTTTGAAATGAATTCAGTCATACCCTATAAAATGCTTATTTTCACAATCCTTTTCAACCAATCAATTAAGGAAATGTAAAAACATCAGAAGGTCTGTATAATAGTGTATAGCAATGAACATTATATGTTTCACTAAAACTTTATTGGTTACTTTTCGTGATATACAACTTTTTTTTTTTACAGATTAAGGAAAAGTTTGATGCTGATGAATTAAAAGCTAAGGTGGAGAGTATGTTTGGAAAGGGAAGTGAGGTAAGTTCATTTTCCTCGAATCTTATTGGTCAATTTTAAGGAATCTACGTCAATTTTAATGAAAATCTGCGTAATATTTAAAAACCAACGCTTAGGCACAAATTCAGATGACAGGACATACATTCAATTAATATAATTTATTTGGTAAATAATATAATTTATCATGTAATAAATAGTATTATTATTTAATCAAATTGGGTACATTAAATATGACACTTCTCTGGAATTTGCTGCATACATGTAGACTTATACCGCTTGCAATAGATTCATCTCGGCCGAGCCCCCCATTTTTATAGACTTCACTACCAGTCTAACAAATGTTTAACTGCCGGGGTGAGTTGTCTAAGGGTGTATTTCCACACACATTAAAGAAACGTGATGTTTCTCTCAACAACAGACATTTAATGAAGCTGTATTATATGTACAGCGATATTTACATAAACTATTAAACAATTACAATAACATTCTCTCGCTGCTTGACGCAGCCCGCCTCAGTCTCCCTCCTCTCTCGTTGTCGGCCGGCGTTCATCTCCCGCGCCCAACTCCGGGGCCTCTGTCCTTCTCCCAGGGCCAGAGTTCAAAGTCGAATACTGCCACTACATGACAAAAGGTTTGTGTCGAAGACACATAGCCCGTGATGTGTCGCCATCTGATGATTAGTACACAAACAAATCCTACATACATATCACAAGAATTGTTTTTAACCTTAATGATTTTCGTTCTATGCTTGTTGATTTAATTCTAAACTTCTAAACATGCACCATAAGATAACTTTAGACAATTCATTTACATGATTATTGATTCTGAATCGTTGGTGCTTCCAGTTGGCCGAGCAGCTGATCAACATGCTGAAGGAGAAGGGCGAGAAGGGCAAGAAGAAGATCCTGGACTGGATCGACCGAATCCTCCCCGACAAAGAAGAGCGATCCATCTCAGAAGTCTACGAGAAGATCCGCGACTACTTCCGGGATCTGAACATCGAGTTGAAGGAGAGGTTCACCAAATTCGGAGAGTGGGTCAAGGACCAATACCAGAAGGGGCTGGAGAAGGGCAAGTCCAAGGCCGAGAACATCAGGAGAATCGCCAAGGAGGTAAACACTTAGGAAACATGTTTATTTATTACTGGTGGCAATTGAAAAGGTGATATTATAAGATTGATTTCACAAGAAGATATAGATCTATACAGAAGTATGGTAAACATTAAATTTCAGCCTTCAACCATGTCTTTTCCTGCCATATGTTCAATTAGCTTATCACTTATCTTAAGAAAAAAAGAGTCTGAAACTGCGTACTGAACAGTCTTGTAGTTTGAGACTTTGTTCTTCAGGTTATTTTTGAAACGCCCGAAGAATTGGTAATAATCGGGTACCCGGTCCTGGTTATTATAGGACAGAAAGACTAATAGCCACCACAAAAAAGACGAACGTGCACCTTCCTTGTTTTTATCAATTCAGTGCACCAAAAACAAACCTGCTAACCTGACACCACATTACCTGCCTGTACAAAACGCAATATCTTGGCAGTGCAAGAATGTTTCGATATTTGTGGCTAACTTGCAGGCAAAAAATACAAATGACAGAATGATTCTGACACATGTGAAATCTCTTACCTTTTTTTTGTTTTAATTGCCCTTTATGTATTCAAATCTTTATGCGGAATAAAAATAACAAAGAATCTGGAACTATGCATTATTCCTATTATTTTCTTGGCTAGATTCATCTGTTTAAATGGAATATTTTTAGCTAACAAAAATCTTGCGGAAGTTCTTGACTTAGATCAGAAAGAATTGCTTTCAATTATTAATGTTTAAGTTGTAAATTGGTCGTAAATTTTTTGATAACACTATCACTAACATTCACTTATCCAAGTCCAACGATTTTATTTTCAAATATCATGTCGTTACTACATTAACATTTCATAGTTAAAATAACTTTATAATGTTTAATTTACGTATGGTACATTAATTTCTACCTTTGCATGATATCTTTACTGGCACTTCTATTTGTGAAAACATTCTGACATTGATTACGGCTAAGATATAAACATGAATTTTTAGTGTATTTTACAATCAAAACACTCTAAATTATCTTGTGTAATAAAAAGAGATTATTAAGATTAGTGATAACAATAAAATGAAATTCAATTAAAAGTCAAATTTGATGAAATGAAACTCTTTATATAATAAAATTCATAGCATAGAAGTTAAATAATATCTCATATTACAATGTATTTTTTTTAAATACGATTCACAGTTCATCGAAGACACTAGGGCCATTGGCAAGGACATGGCTCAGGAGGCTCTGGATTTCTTCAGGGAGTACAAGAAGGACCTAGGAAAGCTGTACGACAACGTCGTGGACAAAGCACGCGACATCTTGAAAAGCTAAATGGACATAGAACGAATTGTTTCGTTTGCTGATATTAATTGTGAATAAAGAATTGTGTTTATTATTATACATGTTGTGTTTATGTTCAGATAAATTATTCACTTTTACAAGAACTATAAAGAATCGTAAAAATTAGCAAACATTAAAATTTATGTATTTGATTTTTTTTCAGTTTAAAAAAAAACAAGTATTGAATGAAAGCTTTTAATTAAAGCTTTTAAAGTTGTGCTATAATAAATATATTGATATAAGTCTAGAAAATGCATTAAAAATGATTACTAGTAATTCTCCAAATAACTAGTAGATTATATGAACGAATTTTTTTGTATTTTCAATGGCAAGATATAATAATAATAATAATAATAATAATAATAATAAAAACCAGATAATAATCAGGCAAATTTGCTGGCTAAGAAGTGCACGCGGGATAGTCCAACAGCAACTACTTGTAACTCGTTTCATTCCATGAAAATTTATATCAAAAATCAAATGAGACTTAAATGGAAGGCTTTGCTCACTTCTCGTATCTCCTCGAGGAATTGGAGGAACATTTTGGAACAGGGTATTTCGGATAAAACTCGTAAAAAAGCTGTCGCGGAATTTAGACTTGCTGTGGACCATGACTGTTTGGCCAGCCATGTGCACCGCATTGGCGTTTTTGATAGCCCGAATTTCCCGTTTTGTGGGTAAGACGAGATTATGGGTAGACACCATATAGCAAGATGCCCTGCCTTGCGTGGAACTCCGAGGTGATTACTGATGAGATACATGAACTAAGTAAACTAAAAATGCAAATAAATTTCTTTCATAAATATTTACTTTCTTTTAAAATAAGAATAGTTGCAGAATGCTTATTTAGTACTTTTGCTGTTAATTATAAATTTTTAACAGTATATCTTGTAATACATTTATGGAAACATTCTTTAACTTATATTTAGCGTACTTGCTTTTACCAGCTATATGCGCAATAAAATTTAAATTTAATTGCATTCATTCATATTTATGAGCTTGAATAAATAAATTATAAAGAATGAAGCATTAGAAAGACAATTATATTGAATTAAAAATAAACAAATCAAAAAATTTCAAAAATATTTTGTATTCTATTTTTCTCGGGGAAAAATTTTAAATGGAACTTTTATTTCTGAAAAACAGAAATCAATCCCCAAATTTAATTGTGTACTGAAAAATAAATGTACAAGAAAGGATCTACCCTATATAATTATGTACAATATAATGCTAATTCATTAAATGATAATATACAGAGTGTCCGTAAATACCACATAAACTGTTCAAGAAGAGAATCTTTGACGGAATACATCAAAGTTTCCCATAGAATCATTCCTCAACGATGCATAGTTTTCGAGAAATATGTGGAAGAAAAAGTATAGCGTCGCATTCGGTACACGGAAAATAAACTTTAATGAGAAGGCGAACCGTGGTAATTCCACATGATATATTCCTTACAAAGAAATGACCACAGTGATAGAAAGACATGCATGCATGCATCGACTAACTGTGCACAATCCATCAGATTTGTGCTGAGAAAAGTGAAGGCAACATGCAGACGAGTAATTAACTCTTGTACTGTTGTAACTGGGATTTGATGTACATAATCCTTAAGATATCTCCACAAAAAATAAAAACCTGAAGGAGTCCTATCTAGAGATTCTAGAGACAACACAATCACACCCTTGTCCTCCAAATTGCCATTGACAATGACATCCGGAGAATAGTACCATGCATTCGAGAGGTATACTCTCTCACAATTTGTAATACATTACCATTACACTGATGGTAGATATTCGCGAGCAGAATACATTATCACTATACAAAAATTGCTGATAGTTTTCCAACGACGACTGTTCTTTTGCATAATAGACACGCACCTATAATCCATATCTCTTTACACTGTTCGCATGGCGTAGATAAAATCTTCATTGGTATGTTCTTAAATCTTTTAGTTTCTCTTCGGTTCTGCAGTTTGCATATGATACCGTTGAGGCTTATTTACCGTGAACAAGCTGTAACAGCGTACAATAACTATGCGTCGTAGAGCTAAGTTACTATAAGTTAAGGTTTTATGTACTCGGAGCAAGGATTCTCACCTTATTCAGTTTATGCGGTATTGTTCAAACATCCTGTGTTAACGCTTTAGAAGGTTGAAATCTCAACACATCAATACAGAAAGATGAACATCAAAATATAATAATAATAACTGAATATTGCTCGCATTAATTGTGGCTCAAGTCCTATTATACATTCCTACTCTCTGTATTGAGAGTAGGAATGTATAATAGGACTTGAGCCACAATTAATGCGAGCAATATTCAATTTATTACAAACTTAAAAGTAGGCAAAATAATGTTCTTCTCAACAGGTATTAAAAGAAGTAAAACATTCATAACAACCACAAACCATAATATCCTGTCTCTCATGTTTTTTTTCCATGATACTGATCCTGGGATAGTAGTATAAACAAACAAAGGACATTATTCTAGCAGAATATGGGTCATCCATCGGGTTTAACGTAATAAAATTTTTTAACCCATAAAACAAATGGAAAAGTTAAATAAATTATTAAATAAAAAAATAAGTTTTATTGTAACCCTTAAACAGTATTTATGGTAAAATTAGGATAATATTTAATTTCATCGCATTCTCTTTTTAACCATAATAAGTTTTCAGAATTTGTTTCATGTAAAAAATTAAAATGAATGCAAATTTAAATAAAAAATTAATGTGATAATAATAAAATACTTTAGTAGTTTTGCATTGTGAGTTACGAGTCCAAAGGAAATAGTGGATTGGTTGAAATAAGTACATAGCACATTCTCACATTACACACACTATAAGTACATAGTACGAAGTACATAAATATATTTCCTATATAAATAGAAATTGAATCATCTTTTGTGAATGAAAATTGAACAAGTAATAGAAGTATATAAAACAAAATATTTTGTTCAGTATTTTAAATTTACTACAAATAAACGTATAGAATCCTTTTTTCATGACTTTGGTAAATAGAATATTTTATTTTGAGAGGTTTCGTTAAGGGAAAAGTCAATGAAGATTGGGTTATGAAAACCTTCAGAAATACACAGAAAACAATTTAAATTTAATAAACACAAATACATAAAAAGCAAACATTAATAAATGAACACAATTTTGCCAAAATAAGTAAAACTGAACAACAAGTAACACATATAAAGCTACTAACCATCAGAGAATATATCATTTTAAGATTGTCATGGATAAAATTGATTTAGTTAAATAAACATAAAAAAAAGAAAGAAAGGAATAATGTCGTGTCAATATGAGCAATGTCTTTTAGTAAATATTTTTATGGTAAAATTCTATATTATTATTGTATATGTTAGACTATATTCTATGTGTGTCCTTTGGAAGGGGGCTGTGTGTGGTCTCCGCACCTGACCGGATGGGTCAGAGCTGGGGATGAAGGGGATATATGTGGAAAGTATTTTAATTGGCAGGGGCCATAAAACACTTCGAGGCCAGATGGTCAAGAAATCAGTTGATCAAGACGGGGATTTGGATTTATGGACGGGGGAGTGTCTGCCCAACAGATATAGACTCTAATACGGTGTCGCCCCCCACCGAGAATGAACTATAAAATGGAGGTGATGGACATCGCAGGAGGACAGAGAGAAAGAAAAGAGACGAGGATCGGAGACTCCGGAGCTTGAAGGAAGGTGCCTGAGCGAGGCTGAGATGGTTGTACACCACCAGCGCAAAATATAGAGATATTAACTGGAAGTTTGATGGCGATTCGGAATGACTGGCTGCTCTGGCATACTTCTATGATTTCACTGGTGAACCCCTGGCAGCAGCGTGACTTGAAAGAAGAAAGTATACAATCCAAGCTACATTATATAGTCAAGTTTCCCTTGGTCTCCTGCTGACATAAGAGCACCATGAGCGGTTGGACGGAGCACCCTTGCTGCCAAGACTTTGATTTATGGTGCGTATAGAGCATTATTATCACTAAAAACATTAAAGTTAACAAAGAAAAAAGGAGCCCTTCTTCCCCAGCTGTCGTGGCAAATTATGAAACTGTAAGGTCAATCACCTTGTTATTATATTATTGAACTTTAATTTAGAATTGCAAGCAACTGTATAAATTATATTTTATTTAAGGCATTGTCTGAATTATACTTTTATTGATAACATTAATTAAATGACTTTAATTTCAAGCTTACTATTGTAAATATCAATAAATACATTTTTGTTTATATTTTAAATTATGAAGTTTTCGTCTGTGTGTTATTTCATGTGTGTTTCCTTTTCCAACTTACATAAGTCTCTGAAGGCATGCGAATTAGTTGATTTAAAATGTGGTATGGGTTATTGCGGAATTTCATAATGGTTATCGTGTGTTAAGTAAACGGTGTAGCTAGTTGTTTATAGGATCGGGTATTATTAATATGTATGTTTAAAAGTAAATGACAACACCACAATAACAATAATAATAACAATAAATCGATAATAGATATCCAAACTTTGACTTTCTATATTTCGTTACATATTTAACAATGTTGATCTCAGCAAAATTTTCTTCATTGAAAACAATAGAACACGAACTCTTTATTAAATTTCTTGGTAGATAATAGTTTGAAAATAATTTCAGAAATATTAGGAAACCACCTTATATTAGGAAAAAAAAAAAAAGCTATATCTAAAATTAGAATTTTATCAGAACACTTCAAAGTTATTACGGGATCACTTTACTAAAAATAGTTCCTTAAATACCTGAATTTCATCCCAAAATAACTCCTCTTTTTTGATGACTGGAGAGTTTACCTGGAAAGGAAACAGTCCCTGATTCCGTCAACAGTCACGTAGGTAGGAAGAATCGAGCACAAAGGGGTGCTCGATTGAGGGGGAAAAAGAGGAGGGGGGGTTGTTTGAAGAATTGGAACAATAAACCTCCTTCTAAGAACTGTTCTTGGTGACCATTGTGGGCTACAAAATCTTGTGGTATAAATATCAGACTTATCACCCGCGGAGATTATTCCTCGGCCAGCAGCAAACAGGTGAGTACACCCTAAGGTGTTTTTAATATTCTGTGTAGATTGTGGTATTATGGTATGTAGATTATGGTATTATTGTATGTATGGGTTTGTATCCTTAATGAAATTAATTTATTTTATTATCCTGCGTAACTGTCATTCAGTTTTATAAAAATGTAGTCGAATCAATAAGGGAACATGCCTTTTTAAATCCCGAAAACTCCCCATTAGTATTTCTATTAAATACCTTAAATAGGCAGTTGCGTAATATTTTTAAAAATAAATTGTATCTTTAATGGCATTAATTTATTTTATTATCCTGTGCAACTGTCCTTCAGCTTTTATAAGGGAATGATCGAACCAATAAGGGAACATGACTTTTTAAATCCCAAAAACTTCCCATCAGCATTTCTATTTACCTTAAATAGGCAGTAGTGTAATATTTTTAAGAATAAATTGTATCTTTAATGTAATTAATTTATTTCGTTATCCTGTGCAACTGTTAATTAACTTGTATAAGGGAATGGTCAAACCAGGGAATAAGACATTTAAATCACGAAAACTCCACATCAGTATTTCTATTTACTTTAAATAGGCAGTTGCATAAAATTTTTAAGACTCAATTGTATCTTTAATGAAAATAATTTATTTTACTGTCCGGTGTAATTGTTCCTTCATCTTTTATAAGTAAATGGTCGAACCAATTAGGGGATATGACTTTTTAAATCTCGAAAACTCCC
Source organism: Caerostris darwini (assembly GCA_021605075.1). Lineage (NCBI taxonomy): Eukaryota > Metazoa > Arthropoda > Arachnida > Araneae > Araneidae > Caerostris > Caerostris darwini. Next base: position 32,643 of record BPLQ01013128.1, read on the forward strand.
CACAAGTATTTTTATTAAATACCTTAAACAGGTAACTGTGTAAAATTTTTAAGAACAAATTGTAAATAAAATAAGTTTAAAAATCCAAAGAAAATTTCATACATAAAAAAATTAAACAATTTTCATGCAGACATCCTCCTTACAGCTTTAATTTTCAGTTATAGGAAATAAATCTATCTCCCTTGAGAGACACGCCTCATATTTTGAAAAACACTTCATGTATCACAAAAAAGTGAATAGCTTTCCTGCAGACATCCAGCTTATAGCTCACATTGCTATATCTTGGCCTTTCATCTATATCTAGATTATTTTAGTCATGTCTAGATATATAAAACCGTAGTCTTTTCAGAAATGAATATGGCAAGTGATAGGAAAGTTTGGGGTTAAATTATTTTCTAATCACTTGTTAAAATTTTTTTTAAATATTTATATGATTAAAGGTATATATTTGACTAATTTTATCTAATGATTTGGGGATTTTTTTTTAAATCACAGCATTTTTAAGTTTTGAAACAAAATATTTTAAGCAAAGTCTTGTTTAAAATGAAATTTCATGAATAGTCTTGAGCATATATATATATATTTCTTTTTTCATGGTTAATACTCCACTTATGTGCACCTCAAAAAAAGCTACCAAGTCAATTTCAAAAAATAAACACACTTTCACGATAGGAAAGTACTCAGGCAGAAAGATCAGAGGCATCGTATGAATGTCACAAAATGCATATGAGTTCATCATTTTTTACGCAGAGTTTCACAGCTTATGGGACTCGAACTCCCCAACCATCGCATCAACTTATGATGAAGAAAGAACATTGCTTTTCAGGTAGTAGTGCCTTACTTGAGGAAATCCAGAAAACTATCATCAAACAGTCTCACTTACGTTACAGATACTTTATAAATACTGACACAATCAGCATTGAGTTTCTTCATTTCTGGAAACACTGACTGCAACGAATGCTATTATAGAATTTGAACTGAATTCATCTATCCCGCTAACTGTATACGTTACCAATGAACCACTTGCCTAGCGATCAAATATGTGGAGTGAGGACCTTCATGAATTGCACTTGTGGAAGCAAGATATACATTTAAACAATCACAAAAGAACGAATTTTTCCTAACAAATTCCCCCATAAAGCAGTCAACCTTAAGTGTTTACCAAATTACCTCCTAATATGTTAGCCAACCATTAACCTAAACGTTAGCGGTGGGCGCTTTGGAATGTTGGACCACACGCTAACTGTGTACGTTATCAATGGGCCACTTGCCTAGTGATCAGATATATTTAGTGAAAGACTTGCATGAATTTCATTTGTGGAAGCAAGATATACATACAGACGTTCAAAAAAGGACGAATTTCTTCTAATATATTTCACCTATAAGGTCCTTGTCAACCTTAATTATTAACCAACTTCTAATATGTTAACCAACAGCCAACTTAGGCAAAGTTACTTAAATTAGGTTGTTATGGAATAAAGTATTACATCGTTGTGAAATATAGAATGTTGACTAAATATTTGCATAGAAAAAACAAAATAAAATAAATATTAAGTTAACTACTACACAATATTAAAATAAAAATGGGAAATAAATATAAACTAAACAGAAAAGCGTCTAACGGAGCATGAGCTTGCAACAACAACAACAATAAAAAAAAAAGCCATTAGTATGAATAGACCTCAATGATTCGTTAATCAGACATTTTTTATTTGCTGGGAGTGGATTGAAATTATTTCGATAATTATTTAATAAATATTTAATCGAATTTAGTTCACTATATGAGAATGACGGTAATATAGAAATATATATATATATTAGATTTTTGATGGGTTTTTTTCAGGTCATTTTTGAAAAAGTTCGCATCCAGCCTGAAGGACTCATCTATTCCTCATATCTTCTCCGGGTTTTCTTTAAGTTTCTGTGCTACATAAGATCTCAGTGATGATTACAGATTCAAAAACTCACCACCCTAACAACATTAAAAAAAAGTTGATTTTGTGTTTCAAAGCAAGCCACGGGTAATATAACGAGTTTCAATTTTTTGTTAAGTGTTTATATCATATATTTTTACAGCTTAATATTTTACTGTTAGCAAACTCAATCTTTTGGAACACACTAGCTCCTATCCTGATGTCCTACACCAAAATTTGAACCATTTGTTGAATGTTATTTCGCTTGCAAAAGCAAAATATTAAATTGTATCAATTAAATGATATTGCATCAAGTGATTGATATTGTGGGGTGTCCACTGAAAGGCTGGAGTGTTTGAAAAGGTCATAACTTATTCAGTTTCTCTTGTTTTTTTCTTTTCCAGTTCTTTCAAATCAAATTATCAAGTTCGAGAATCATTTTATCGCGAGAAGATATTTTGTTATTTATTCCAATTCCGTTCTTGATTTTTTTATTACTTACAAGTTAGAAGTTAGTTACAACACATTTTAGTACTGTTTTATATCCGTTGTTATCATCTTATGATTTTTTACCAATTTAGTTTTTGCTAACACAAGAAAGATTTATTTAAAGTAGAGAGTCAATAACAAAAGGTAAATAAAAGTACTTTTCATGCAGCATGCTTAATGATAAAATAAAATTAGATAGAAGGACAGCATTCAAGTTTGTCCTTTGAATTTTATGAAATAAGCTACAAAGTAGTCCTATTTAGTTTAGCTACCTCTTGCCTTTTAATCTATTTAGAAAATTGTTTATCACAAGCTTCCAAGCTTTCAAAACAAATGTAATCATTTTACTTTTTTACTTTTAATCATAAAGATAACAAAATCCTTTGAACAGATCTTTGAACATTTCTCTATTTCACATCGATAGGAAATTTCGATTCGTGTTTAGCACTTATATCGTAAAACGTCTTCAAGGTATTATATTAATCTTAATAATTTGTTTAGATAAATTTTTAAGATTAAGAAAAAAGCACCTGTCTGAAATCTCACACTCTTTTTGATAAGAATGGCGACTCGTATATAAATCCCTTTTTTATATGAGAAATACTTTTGGAAAGGACTGTAAGTATTTTATCTTGTAATATTTTCAGATAATAGATAAGGAAAAAAAGGCAAAATAAGCATTAAGGAATTAGCAATTCACTTTCATTTATTTCGGGCTAAGGAATTTAGCAATTTAAAGTCTTTTTAAATGTTTTATCACTAATCAATGCATTTCGAAAAATCAAAACAGAGAGAGATAGAAGGCATTGATATTTGCCGTAAAACTTAAGTCATTGTTATGCTTAAAATTAACTCAACTTACATGTATAAAACTTAACTCATTGATATGTTAAAACTTAACTCATTTTATGTTTGTGTTATGTTGTTAAAAATGTGTTTTATAAGTCTATCAAATCTAAAAGATTTGATAAGATTATAAAATACATTTTATAAATCACCTATCAAATCTGAAAGATTTAATAGCTTAATTTTAAGCATTAAAATTAATTATTAATAAATTTCGTTTAAACATTTTTTTTCTAATTTATTAATAAAAAATATTTAGTTCATGTATTAATACATAATCATTATTAGGAAAATAATTACGATAATAAAATATTAATTAATTCATGATAATAATAATAATTATAATAACTAATACTATAGCTAATAACTGCCAATATCTGCTAACAAATATCATTTAAAGTACGGAAATATCAAGAAAATATCATTTAACACATTTATATTTATTTATTTAAAATATCGATGTAAATATTAGGCACTAAACTAAGAATAACTAAAGGGGTACGCATGGGATTATTTTAACGATGCTTTAAAGCTATATAGTATTTGTGATAAAGATCTTTACAATTATAACTTTTAATAGAATGTTACATATAAATGTATATAACATTATATTGAATGCCATAATTGTAAATTTTTGTAAAGTTTAAAGGTTACCTTTGTTTTATATATTATATATATATATATATATATATACATAAGAATGTAACTTAAAATTTACGACTCAGCTGCTGTTTTGTTTAAACAAAAGCGGTAACAGTTTTATGTTTTTGTTGAGTAATTCTCTTGTATTAATTAATATTTGCACGTTGAAGTTGTAATTCTATATTGTTCTAAAACTATATTTGTGATAAAGATATTTACAATTATAACGTTAAACGTCACAATTGTAAATTTTCGTAAAGTTTAACAGTTACATTTTTTTCAATAAATAAAAAAATAATAAATAATATATTTAAAATAATAAATAATATATTTAAAATAATAAATAATGTATTTAAAATAATAAATAATATATTTAAAATAATAAATAATATACTTAAAATAATATATAATATATTTAAAAAATATAACTTTAAAGTTCACGACTCAGTTGCTGTTTGTTTGAACAAAAATGACAATAGGTTCATTTTTTTTTGATGAACAACTCTCTTGTATTAAGTAATAGTTGCATGTTGAAGTTATAATTCTCGATTATCTGCAGAATAGAAAGTAAAGCATTTGTTGATGTACTCTGATGTATTTCTTTTCTTCCTTATTTAGCATGATGAAGATATTCCTAGTGCTCTTGCTCATCGGCTATTCATCAGCCACTTTGTACGACGGTAGGTGCCTTTTGACATTCCTAACAACGATTTAAGTGTTTCGGAATTAACTTCGTAAATGTTTTTTTTTAAGAACTTGCTTAGTTTTAGGGTAAAATAAATCTAATAATTTAGAAATAATTAATTTAGAATATTTTGGAACGTTTTGGGATATAAGTACTTGAAATTGCGCAACATTGTTATTACAGATGAGAAGTTGAGTTTGGTTTGTCACTATACGTTCATTTTATGCCCACATTAGGTTAATTAGACCAGCACCGACATTTTAACGTGGATTCCGAACTATTCTCAAACATCCATGTCACCGCCAGGATTCAAACATGGAGCCTGTGGTACCAAAGGCCAGAGCGCTAGCCAATTGGTCAACAGGCCGCTTATGAGAAGATGAAGAAATGTTTTTATATCGACAAATAATTATAAAAATCCAAGATCGACTCCTAAATTAAATTTTTTGGCAGATGGTGGGTAAATAAACTTAAAGCATAAATCTAGAAAACGTTAATAATAATATTGAATTGAATTGAAAAATAAATAATTTTTGAATAATACAAGTACTTTGTACATATATACAAAGTATACATCTATAATAATCTAAACTTTTTGTACAAGACTTATAATGTTTTTATATTTATGAAAAAATTAATAGAAAAACCCTTAGGGTTTAGGGTTTGAAACGAGATAATAAGATCTAAAACTATTGGACCTCTTCTTCAATTACATAATTTTCTCTGCAGGAATAGATCGCGGGGACTAGGGTTCGAGTCCCTAGCGGTGGCATGGTTGTTTTGTAGTGGTTCGGAATCTACTTGAAGCAGTAGGTCCCTGTCAAATACGATAGTAGAGCGTTGTGGGGATAGTGTTACTCGCTTCCGTAGCCTATATTCAAGCTACACGTGCCTCATGGGTAGTGTTAAATGAGTAACAGCAGTGCAGCCCTTGCTTATGGCATAAATATTAACTGTCTCTATATTGCCAGCTGCTTTAGAAAAATATCATTATGATAGAAAAATGTTTGTCATTTTCAAATTCGGCGCACTTTGACTGGAGGTCGTTAGCAAATGAAGCGTCTATTTTTCAAAATATGCTCTTTTAAACTTATGGTGAGTAAAAGTTTGCCGCCTTTTTGCAGTTTCTAATATTATGCAATCAATTAGCAAACACAGTAAAATTTTGAAGCGCCAACATATTGTTTCTGAATGATTCAAAATAAAATAGATGTCAGAACAATCCACTTAAAAAAAAAAAACAAAAAAAACATTGTAAATTTCGCTTGATTTAATTGGCTTCAACTTGGCGAACGCGCACCACTGGGGAGAAAGAGATGGTGAAAAAAAGGTCTTCCTCGCCAGATGATCTTTTTTATAAAGGAGATATATACTAGTATAGTATTTAAAATAAGCATCAAAAAAGCCGTGCCAAGTTTTCCATTTACCAGGATTCAAACGACTTAGACAAATGGAAAATATTAAAAAATATCCTAAAATTCAGCTGCCATTCTTTAATTATTCCTTACTTCTTTCTAGCCTTGGGAAAGGCGTCGGATGAAGTAGTTGAGAGTTTCAGGGACGCCCTGGTGCAAGCAACGCCCCTGCATGAAGTACTCGGCATTGAAGACAACGAAGTTGTGAGAAAGTAAGTCCCTATTCCTTATAGTATGCAGATTTTTCCCATAGATATCTCGAAGTTAGTGCTTGCAGCGATATCGGGTACGTCCATGCCCATACTTCAGATATTTATAATTCCTTTTTTTATATTTAAATAAGAAATGAAATCCTTCGGTTTATTATGCTAAAGTTTCTTTTTTTTTCTATCATCATTATCAAGTTAGATTTAAATAGCTAATTTAATGCTAATTAGATTTAAATAGCTAATTTAATGCTATTTTAAATAGCTAATTTACGCTAATTTAATTATTTAACCTAATCCATTTCAGGTAGACAGCCGGATAAAAAGTTTAAAAGGAACTTGACCATTTCTAGGCAGTTAAGATATTCAATCTACTTGGCTCTGGAAATGAACATGAATAAAAAAAATACCAAATACTAATGTACGAGAGAATCAGTGACTAGTAACTGATCTAAAAAAACAAACAAGTCCCCATGGAATTAAATCTTAAATAGAGGCTGCAAAATTTAAGAAAAAAATTACATGATCTCGAAAAGACCATTTTTATTATCATTGGTAAAAGGGTTACTTTCTTCTGTGCACTATCCTTTTATTTCATTTCAGACTTGTACAAATTTTTTGAAGCAGTGTACTTTTAAAGCTCGCAATAATAGAAATAATCAGTCCCTCGCAATAAGGGACTGATTGGAATTGAAAAATTGAAAAGTTTCAAAAATTATATTCTTGGGCAGATAATCACGATTAACGTAATGGTAGCCGATCAGATCGATAGTCTTTGTGGATGATTTTTTTCCCATCATGCTTCATAGTTGGTTTGTTATTGAATGTAATTATGTTGCTATTTATCATCAACAATGAATTTCAGAATCTCAATTACATATAGTTTTAATCCTGTATTCAACAATATACACTGGTTTCTAAAAATTAAGCAGCAAACTGAAAAGTAATGAAAACTCAAAAATTACGCAAGGAAATTTGGTGAAATTTTGATGATAATATATACATATTATACCACGTGCGACGTAAATGCACAAGAAAATATTATAGAGTTATTATATTTAATAATATCGATAGAAACATAAAATATATTAAAGTCAGTATTAAAGTACTATTTAATACAATTTAACTATAGAAAAAATTCTCAATAGTAAGTATGATCAACCTGAACAGCAATATAGGCCTGACAGTGATGTCTTATGTTGTGAGATGTCCTGATGTCTCATGCCAATGAATTCCATGCATATCAATGTCCATTGACATAATCCATGCATGGTGTGTGGAGGATGTTGGAAACCAATAACATGCCACCTCCTAAGAGTAAATCTCACAGGCTCTGTGAGGTTAAGTTTTGGAACTTGCGGGACATTCCATTTGGATTATTGCTTCTTTAAAAAATGAGCACGAGTCAAGCAGTGTGAGGGTGGACATTATCTGCTCAACATGCACAAGCACAAGTCTCTGCGCCCACATAAAAATATTCCTCACTATAAAAGAAAAGTATCTCCTGCATAGGTGTACCTTTTCTGTATGGTAGACGGAAGATATCACATATGTAAAGAAGCCGAGAATCACTTTGTAAAGAAAGACGCGACACATCTCAGTAAAAGGAATGGGCATCCACTGGCTTTCAGTCCAGTTTATATGTCTACGTGCCCAATGAAAATGCCCCCTTTTGTGACATAATGCAAGCGGGACGCACAGACCTCTTTCATGCAGATTTCTGCTTCTGACGAGGTTGTTACGATCCTTTCCGTAGCAGAAATAAAAGTGGATCTATGAAGAGATGGAGTTACTGTCCCGTTGCGATGCGCACTAAATCACACTGCCCATCTGAAAAAATGGTAACTCTTGATCTCTCATCAATAGGTCTTCGAGAGGTTGAACTGATCAGAAACTGGTTCCACCATCGATTCACCATGGAATGGTTGACGTTTAACCATCTTACATTTTCACAGACTATCGTTGACCTGCTTCTAGTTGATCTATGGTTCTATAATAGAATTCTGCTGGCAGATGTCTCCTTGAACTCCTTGAATTTTTACACTTTGCCTAATTTGAGATTGTTTAACATGCCACTATTTATCGAACAGCGGTTTCCTTCTAAATAGCTGGTTTTAAGCTGTACCGTACTTGCTTACAGCTATGACAGTGCCACTCTTTTGCATACTGCTACTCATTGAAGTTTGCTTTTATGTGTAATTTATCCAAAATTAAAGAATTTCGAATTACTTTTTGAAAATTTATCGCGATTTTTTCAATTTGCTATTTAATTTTTTGGAAACTAGTGAACTTATTTAAATTTAAAAAAAAATAAATAAAAATATCTTCTGACAAGAATATTAAAATTTATTTTTTATTAATTTAAGACATATCAAGAAGAAAGCAACAAATTTTTCTTTGATAAAATAAGAGGAAATTCTATAACTCATTAATTTGTATTTTTAACAGAGTTGAGAGCATTAATTTAACAAATGCAATATTATCTATGAAGATATCATAAAAACAAGTTATTTTTTTTTTACCCTTATTTAAAATAAGTTTCCAGTAAAGATTTTTGAAAAAAGTACTTTAAAATCACTGTTAAGCCTAACACACTAACAGTTTTTAAATCTTGTAAATAATTTAGTTCATCATGATTTTTCATCTTCAACGGAAAGGACATTTGAGACATAGTTAAAAGTAAATACTAAAAATATAAACTATTTATCGAAAACCTTCATTTGCATGCTTAATTTTATTCTTTTCAGACTACAAAGTGATGTAAAAGATGAATTGATAAAACACGTAAAAGAGGTCTTTCGTGAAACATTAAAGAAAATCGACTTAGCCCTCGAAAATGGAAAATCTATAAACCCAGAAGCAATCCAAAAAGTATACTTGAACTTTCTTTAAACTTTTAAAAAAATGAAATGAAATTAATTAATTAAAAATAATTAAATTGATAATAACTTAAAATAATTTTTATCAATATATAAGAATGTATTTTGTTGCCTTATGTTCTCAATGTGTATTTTTTATTGTTATATTGATCCTCATTGTACTACTATACTTTCTACCTCATTGTATAAACTATGCTTTGAGAGTAAAGAAATAAATATACATGATTAAATGAGATGAAAAATAAGATAAGATAAGTTTAAAGTATGATTTAATGAGAGTTTTTTTTATGCGAGAATCTCATAAAAGATTAGACTACATTCGAAAAGTTTTTTTAAAGCATACTATAATACACTGAAGTGACAAAAGTCATGGGATAGCAATATGCAAATTTTCAGATGGCAGTAGCATCGCGTAGAACAGGTATAAATGCGCAGTGCTTTCGCAGAGCTTTCATTTCTGTTCAAGTTATTCATATGGAGAGGTTTTGACGTGATGATGACCGCACGACGGGAATTAACAGACTTTGAACGCGGAATGTTAGTTGGAGCTAGATGCATGGGTCATGCCATTTCGGAAATCGTTAGGGAATTCAACATTCCCAGATCCACTGTGTCAAGAGTGTGCCGAGAGTATGAAATTTCAGGCATAACATCCCACCATGGACAGCACAGTGGTCGACCGCCTGCACTTAACGACCGAGACCGGCGACGTCTGCAAAGAGTCGTAAATTCTAACAGACAAGCAACACTGCGTCAAATAACCACAGAAATCAATGTGGGACGTACAAGGGACTTGTCTGTTAGAACTGTGCGGAGAAATTTGGCTTTCTTGGGCTATTCCAGCAGAAGACCGACTCGAGTGCCTTTACTGACAGAACGACATCGCTTGCAGCGACTCGTGGGCACGTGAGCATATCAGTTGGTCCCTAGATGAATGGAAAACCGTGCCCTGGTCCGATGAGTCACGATTTCAGTTGGTAAGAGCTGATGGTAGGGTTCGAGTGTGGCGCAGACCCCACGAAGCCATGGACCCAAACTGTCAGCAAGGCACTGTTCAAGCTGGTGGTGGCTCCGTAATGGTGTGGGCTGTTTTTTCATGGCATGGACTTGGTCCTCTGGTGCGACTGGACCGAACATTGACTGGAAATACTTATGTTCAGCTACTTGGAGATCACTTGCAGCCATTCATGGACTTCGTGTACCCAAACAACGATGGGATTTTTATGGATGACAATGCGCCATGTCACCGGGCCACAGCTGTTCGCGATTGGTTAAACGAACATTCTGGACAATTCCAACGAATGATCTGGCCACCTAGATAGCCCGACATGAATCCCATCGAGCATTTATGGGACATCATCGAGAGGTCTGTTCGTGCCCAAAATCCTGCACCATCAACGCTTTCACAATTATGGACGTCTATCGAGGCAGCATGGCTCAATATTCCTGCAGAAGACTTCGAACGACTTGTTGAGTCCATGCCACGTCGAGTTGCTGCAGTTCGCCGGGCGAAAGGAGGGCCGACACGATATTAAGAGGTATCCCATGACTTTTGTCACTTCAGTGTATACTAAAATATAATATGCTATGAATTCGTAATAATTATTTCTTTTTAAGTACTTCGTTCTTCTGTCTGCAGAATATCTAATTAATTTAAAAACGAGCAAAAAGTGCAAATTTAAATGTGATTAAATAAGTTAAATTTTGAATCACAATTCTTAATCACACCAATTCAAATTAATGCAGCAATAAATTTTACTTTTTTTGAAATTCCGTAGCTGGTTTAGTCGATAAATTCATCAATACATAAATAACAACACTATTTTTGTCGTGTATGTTAACTGTTATAGTGCTACTGTGCACAAAAAGAAAGACCAATTTTTTTTTCAAAAACTCTTTATTTATTCTTATATTAAAAACTCTTATTTTCTATTTAAATTCAAATTTATTTCATCGCCTTCAAAGTAATCCCCTCCGGACACAATGCACTTAAGCCAACTTTTTTTCCAATCCTCAATGCATGCTAAAAAGTCATCGGCAGGGATGGTCTTCAAAGCGCGCTGCGATTCACATTGAATTTCTTCAATCGACTGAATTCTCTTCAATCGAAGTGGTCTTCTGAGTTTAGGGAATAGCGAGAAGTCACACGGTGTGAATACGGTGGTTGTGGGAAGATTCGGCGAATTTGGCGAAAAAGTCATGAAGAATCAATGCAGTGTGAGCAGGCGGATTCAGTGTTTTCGGTACCAATCGAGATTTGACGCGTTTGAGGCCGAAAATGGAATTGATCGATCCTTTTGAAATTCCAACATCAGCAGCAAGGTCTCTAATTGTAAATCGATGGTTTGCAAGCACCAAAATTCGTCTTCAACGCGTTCTCTGCCTTCTTTGAGCTGTTTATACCACTTTAAACATTTCTTTCCGATATAGTAATGCTCACCGAACGCCTTCTGCAACATTCTATACGTTTCCGCAAACAAAATTGAATGCAAGTTCTTTGCTAAGTTAATTCAGACATTTCAAAAATCGCCGGAATCAGTTTTAGCGTCTCATAAAGCCAAGCGTAACTCAAACACTAATGAATATTTTGGCGTCAAATTTCACACAGATGTCAAGGACAGTACCAGCAACCTAAAAAAGAAAAAAAAACGACAGTTTATTTTCGGAAACGGAGTATCGTTAAAATTTATAGCTTGAATAAAAACAAAAATTCAACTACCTGCAATTCCAGTTTTTGAACCCTGTACATAAAAACCCAAACAAACGAAGAAGCGATTTAAAATATTCTATGAAATTTATCCTCGAAATTTCTGGAAACTACAATTCATTTTAACAGCTGTATAGCACTAAGTTAATATTATTTTCTATTCTTTTTTTATCTAAGCAGCTGTTTGACTAGTAATACCAACAAGATTGCTAAATTTGGCTGAAACTTGTAATATTTAACACAGGGGTGGCCAACACAACTGATATTGCGGGCTAATTTGAAAATGGATCATAACTCCGAGGGCCGCATATAAAATTATATATTCCAGTGTTAGATTTATACACACTGGAGATATTTTTTGGAGTGAAAAATTGAAACATATTATTATGAGTTATTATTTTTCTGTTTACTATTATTATTACATGTAAACATAGGTAATATAATAATAATAATAATACGAAACGCACATTGTAAAGAGATATATAACACTAAAAATGAAATATAAAAACTATATAAATATAAACAAAATTAAAAAAATGAATTCCTTAAAAAATATTTATTTTATTAGTGCGATATTTGTTTCTCCACTGTTTCACTTAACTTCAGTTCAATTTAAGTATTTGCACATCGTAATGAGTGTTGCAGGTTTGTGTTCGTTATGTTTGAACGTGTTTTGTGTTCGATCAATTTCACCAAAAAAAAAAAAAAAAAAAAAAAAAAAAAAAACGATTCGCAGGTGTAAGTTGAACCAAAAGCGCTAACAACTTTAACTAAGCATCTGGTTTGCTCTGCTATCAACAATAAACTGTAGGTATCTAGGGATGGTCACTGAGGTCACTTAAAGTGAAAAATAGAACCTAAGATGTTCCAAGATGCGAGCGCATCACGAGTTCGCAAAATATAATTTATTTATTCTGCGAACTCATAACTGTAAACTCATAAATAAAACAGGCAATATCTGTCCTATATTCGCAAGAGTATTATTTTAAAATCAAAGTTAATTTTTATCATTATCGACAGTTTTTGCATGCAAAAATAATGTATATTTTAATGCATTGATTTGCACTACTTTAGCCAATATAAAATAAATAAATTTTGTAAAAGTGTGATAAATCTCACTGGCCGAAAAAATATTCAAGTCGGGCCGCGGGTTGGCCACCCTTGATTTAGACCTTGCTCTGTGTATATTTGGTGTAGTTTCATAGAAAAACCTATTTTTGAATTTAAACAATAAATAACTATATAAATTATTAAATATTTAAAAATAAATTATTTCTAACGCACACTACTGCCCATTAAAATTGCTACACCAGGAAGAAATGCAAACAACAAAATGATATTTATTGTACAAATATATTATAGATCCGTACAATATCGGCAACTTGCGCTCGTGCATTTTCCTGCTGAAACGTAGGATTTCACAGGGCTCGAATAAAGGTAGAGCCACGGGCCGTAACGCACTAGAAATGTAACGTGCACTGTTCAAAGTGCCGTCAATGCGAACAAGAGGTGACCGAGACGTGTATCCAGTAGCACCCCATACCACGTGATGGGCCAGTCTAACGATGACGAATGCACGCTGCCGAAGTGCGTTCACCACGATGGCTTGACTCAGGCCTCGTGATGGGGCTGCCCGATCCATTAAGGCCATGCGGGTAACATGCCTGTGTTCTAGGTTGCTAGTGATAGGGGGCCGTTGAGATCCGGCACTACGTTCCGTATTACCGTCCTGAACCCATCGATTCCATATTCTGCTAACAGTCATTGAATCTCGATCGACGCGAGCAGCAATACAGCGATACGATAAACCGCAATTCCGGTACGCTACAATTCGACCTTTATCAAAGTCAGAAACGTGCTGGTACGCATTTCTGCTTCTTACACGAGGCATCACAATAACTTTTCACCAGGCAACAACGTTCAAATTCAATTTGTGTATGAGAAATCGGCTGAACAATTACTTCATTTAAACACATTGTAGGTGTCGCTACCGGCGCCTGCTTTCTCTGAATGCGCTGAGAATCTAACAATTTGCATATCACAACGCCTTCTTCTTGTCGTTTAAATTTCACGTCTGTAGCATGTCGCCTTCTTGGTGTAGCAATTTTAATGGCCAGTAGTGTACTTAGTCGGGAAATTTTCACTATGGTACTCCCCATTTATTCAATAAAGGAAGTAACAGCGTAATTTATTTTTCAGTTGAGAGATCTCGAAACAACGCTCCACGAGCTGGAGATCCAGGATCATGAGATAGAAGGCTTCAAGGATCAGTTGAGCAACACTCTCAAGCAGATTCTGGAGAAGATGGGCATCTTCGACAAGCGCTCCGTCGAGTACGACATTTGGGGCGAGCCCCTCGAGTCCATGCTGGGGGACCTCAGCTTCAGGGACTTCTTCCTCAAGATCAAGCAGACGGTGAGTTGGACACGCCATTGAAGAGCGCAAGAAATGAACCGTCAGGTGCCAAATTCAAAATTACCTATAATAACTATCAAGCATTAGGGGGCCTGATGGCCAAGTTGCTAGCGCTCTGGCGCTCGGTACCACAGGTATCGGGTTCAAATCCCGGCGTTGCCATGGGTGTTTGTAGTTTTTCGGAATCCACTTTAAACCCGGATTACGGTTACAATCCTTTAGGTCGTATTACGATCGTTTAGGTCCCGGTCCTAATAGGATTGTAGAGCGTTGCGGGGGCATTGTTACTCCGGGTCCGTGGCTTATCTTCAAGCTGCCAGCGCCCCCTGGGTAATGTAAAGTGAGTAACGTCTCTGCATCCCTTATGGCATAAGAAGATCACGGTCTATTTGCCAGCTGCATTAGAAAGAAAAAAAACTATCAAGCATGACCATTCGCGCCCAAATGACATTTTGCCCATTTCCTTAAAATTAATATGAGGTGACACTTTTTCCAATATTATTGGGAAAATAAGGACACTGCATTTACTCTCTTCAGACAATATTCGACAAAAAAATTAGAAATTAACCACTTCAGAAACGAATTTTTGTGATGTAAAAATGTTGACATATTTTTGCTCGGGATGGCTTTCAGATCTCGGTTCGAAGCCAAAATCGAGAAGTGAAACCGAATGAAAACCTTGTCCCCTCCCCGCCTTCCCCTTGTCTATTTCAGAGATAAGCATAATGAATCTGTAGGCTGAAAAATTCCCTGTTGGGTTCGAGGAGATTTAATATCCCCAACTGTCATGTATGGAAACGTTTTATTCGAACCGCAATGGTACAATACAATCATTACAAATACCCCTCTCGCTGTCATGGATGTTTGTAATGATTCCGAATCTTTAGTTTAAAGTGGATTCCGAATCATTACAAATATCCATGGTACCGAGCACCAGAACGCTGGTCACTCGGGCCAGCAGTCTCTCATGATGAATCCATTGGCTGGAATGTCATTCATCTGGATTTAAGGAAATAGGAGAAGGGTAGAAAATTGGAATGGCGTCAAAGAATATTTTTGATCCTTCGAAATGTTGTTCTTCAAATGCCTAAACATTTTTGATTTTCGATTCCTTCAATATTTTCTTGGCTTTTTACTCAACCTACCAATTTTTTCTCTTATGCAGTATTGACAGCATATACTATGTTATGCATACTACACAATGTTCATTTGATATATGAACTCCATCTATTTTACCGTTATGCAGTATTGATAGTAGATGTGTTATACTTACTACACAACTTTCGTTAGATGTATAAAATAAGGGACCCGACACAGAATATGAAATGCCCTCTCACATATTCCTCAGAAAATAGAAATTTCATACTTTTTTTATGTATATTTCACTTTTTGTTTACAAAGAAATAAGGCTTTATAATCTTATTAAGCAATTTATTGAGATTTTCAATGTACAGGGTGATTATAATCAAAATTTCACTTTTAAAATATTGTAAAAAAAGAAACACTCGTCACGAGTTTAAATTTGAACTGAAGATACTTGAAGAAGGCAGAAACAGTATGGCATGAAAAAAAAGTTCCACCGATTTTTCCCATCCAATTTCGTATGACCTTACCATGATGGATGGGCTTTCCACTAACAGTGTCACAACTTTTTTTCAGAAATAAATACGTTTTCAAACAAATAATTTTTCACAAAATGTTTTCCGTCAAAAAACCGAAACAATCAAGCACATTGAACACTACAGTTGGCTTAATGTGCAACCCTTGCCAAATACGTTGTCATTTCGATTCAAAATATCACTGGCAGCCGAATTCACTTCCTTTATGCCCCTTACAGGGCCATCTATTAATATACTTTGGAACTTTTTTTAATGCCGTACCATTTCTCCCTTCTTCAAGTATCTTCAGTTCCAATTTGAACTCATTGTGACGAGTGATTCTTTTTGTACAGCATTTTGAAAGTGAGACTAAAATAATCACCCTGTATTTTTATCTTTTTAAATCGACACCTAATCTTGAGTCGAACAATATTGTGCCAACTACCTAACAATGTTATGTCGACCCTTGCAGGGATAAATATCAAACAAATTGATCACCACAAAAACGAGTGGATGTAGAAAATGCGAAGAAATAGAAATATTGCATTAAGATCTGTATCTGCATCATTTTAGAAAAACAAAGGTAAAGTTGACCTGTACGGCTAGAGTGGCTTCTGTCATGGATCGCGTAGGTCAAAAGAGCTGGCCTGAAAACAAATGAGTAATATACAGGTAGTAAAAAGTTTTAAGTAATTAACATATGTGAATGTTTTTTTATTTCAGATTTTGGAAAAAATGGATGTTATCTCTTTAAAGCAAGGTGTTGCGAAAGCTCTTAAACAAGCAAGCCAGGTAATTCATTTTTTTATTTCTTTGAAAATGAACAACAGGCAATTAATTCATACGATCGCATTCTAAATATTTTAAAGTACATCTTTTTAAAAATTTGGGATGCAATTTTCTCCGAAGTATGTAGCAGAAAATTAGCTTGTATTTAAATGGATTTGTGCGGAGACATCTGTTTTCTGTCTAAGCTCAGAGTTCCCATTAACTTATAATAAGTAGCACACACACACACACACACACACACAGGCACACACACAAACACACACACACACACACACACACATATATATATATATATATATATATTTGCAGAAATTTTTAATTTATAATAATAACGTTGTAATTTATAATAGTAACGGGTAATTGGCTACCTCTCTGGTGTTGGAACTACCGGCGGTGGCATGGATGGTTATAGTGGTTCGGAATCCACGTTAAATTGCAGCTCCTGGTCTAAATAGCGCAAAGTGCGCAAATAATAATGATAGAGTGACAAACCAAGACAAGCCACCAATTTCTGTCTCCCAAGCATGCTATAGAGCAGGGGGTCTCCAAACTTTCCAGCCTTAGGGCCATACTGTTTGCTCCAGTAAGTACCAAGGGCCAACACCGTTTTAATTTTTCTGCCATTATCTATAATTTCTAGACTAGTCGCCGAGTACTCGCTCTGAGCGAGCATACGATTGCTAAATTCGCTGGTTCAATTACTACAATTACTATTGCGTGTATCGATACGACCGTGACACTTGACGACATCTAGTGGTTAAAAGCGGAAATAGGTAGGTATAACTACCGAGGGTAACCGCGGGATGTTCACTAGTTTATAATGTTAGTGGGATTCATTTTAATTATTTGTTAGTTGTTATGCTTAAGTTAAATTTTCTGCGTAGTATGCTTGTCATTAAGTTTTACCTAGCAAGTCAATAAAACCGAGTTATTATCATTCTGTGTTTTTTTTATCCAACTTATCACAGCAAAAATAAGCTATTCACTGTCGCGGGCCGAATTGATGACACTGGCGGGCCTTCGTTTGGAGACCCCTGCTATAGAGGACTAGTTCCATATCACATTGACGCATATCCAGTGTTTAGACTTGTAGAATAACAAAAATGAATGAAATAACAATGAACCGCAACCATGCATCTTTCCAGAAACTGTGCGAGTGGCTCACCAGCAAAGGCACGGAGAAACTGAACAACTTTTTCGACCGCGTCCTGGAGACGGAGGAACCCGAGGAGCAGTCCAGAAAGAGATCCCTCACCGACCTCTATGTTCTCCTCAAGGACTACGTGGACGACCTTCACATCGACTTCAAGGACAAGTACGCCAAATTCTCAGAGTGGGTGAAGCATTTGGTGGAGACGGGTCTGGACAAGTCCAAGGACAAGATCGAAAACGTTAGGAATATCGCCCGAGAGGTAACAGTACCTCATATTTGTTATATCTCTTTCTAAAGTTTAAAAAATGAGTAAAAAAGAGGAAATATTGTAAATATTTGTATTAAGTATCTTTGGTAAACGCATTTGAAGGGTTTGAGGGGGCATATACTAAACAAACTTCCTCCTTTTGATTGAAATTCTAGGAATTTCTTTCTTCCTGCAGTTCAGTCTAGCGTTTTTTCAAAGGCTATTTTTCTATATAAACTGTAAATGATCCCTCAAACTCCATCTTCAAACAACTTCTTTAACATATTAGGCCTTATTTATATTATTTATATTTATTTATATTATTATATTATTTTTATTTATTTATATTGAATTATTACTTAATTAAGGGATTTATAGAAATTGTTTTACATTATTAAGAAAATATATTTTATATATGTAACACACACAAAAAAAAATTACATACAAATATTAAGACATAACTTTTTTCCATTCAAAATTGTTGAGTATTATCTGAAAAAATAAGTTTTATTCCATCTTGTTTATAATTAATCTTAATTGGAATTGCAAAATTAAATTACAAATTACATGAATTATAAAAGAAGATTTACAATTGAGAAGCAAGAAAGTCTACAGTTTCAGTTGGTATATTCTTTTTTTTTATTCAAGCAGTCTTGGGGAGGCCAAGAAAATGGCGTGTAAAGGGATATACACTCAAGAGCCAAAACATTATGACCACCCCTACATTTTGCAATGAACTCGCCTGGATGACGTCGAAGGCACGTGATCAGGTGGGAGTGGTATTTAACTGGTATTAAGTGGTGGTATTAATCCCTGCCAAGGCGGGTTGAAGCTGAGTTGTGTGCCAAAGGTGGGCCAACTCGTTATTGACAGGTGGTCATAATGTTTTGGCTCTTGAGTGTATATATATATTGTAATATTAATATTATAAATGCTGCATATATATCTAGAACTTTTTTAATTATTTACCACGTGAACTCTTTATCCCTCCACTTAACTGTAACCGTACCTCGGTGCAAGACTTTTTCTGCCTGGATTTTAGAACTTTCTTGTTGACAGTCATCCGTGGTAGACGCAGGTTTTTTGTGCCAGTATTTCTATTATTTTTGTGTGTCACATCGCCATTGTAATGTGTAAATAAAAATATTAAGGACAGTTTTGAACATCCATACTTTTGGATATCTCGTTTTTAAAGTTCGTTCAACTAGAAAGGTAAAATAAATTCTATACGAAATTTTCTTGTTTAAGCGAGTTGTTTTGGTTAGGTAAAAACACCCTTTGCACATTGAATGGTTTTCAATGCTACTTTAACTAAATATTTTCTAAGCAAGATGTTTCTTTTTTCAATTCCTTCTATTAGTTCACCTCTCCCTATATATATCTCGTTCAAATTTGCAATCGTTAATAAAATACTTTCTATTCTTCCACTCAAGTTCAAATACATTTTTTTTGAACTTATAGTGGATGACACTTGATGTTAATACAGCTTTTTCAAATATTAATTCAGTAATTAAATTTAATTCATTAATTTTAGTTTTCTTTTTTTAGATTTAAGTTGCCTATATCTACCAATAGATGGCGCCAGATAAACTTAAAAAAATGAATGAAAATTATTTATAAAGGACTTTCTGCAATATAGGGGAAAAAATCTAGGAATTGACTTTAAAATTTTTTTTTTTATATTACTTGTTTTTAATTATAGAAATCTATGTGGTAGATGTAATTGGTAATCTATGTACCAAATATGTAATTGTGATTTTTTCCCCACCCAGTTGATCAGCAAGAGCAAGACCGTGAGCAAGGACGTGGCGGTAGAAGCCCTCGAGTTCCTGCAGCATTTCAAGGACGAGTTGGGCGACCTGTACGAAGAGGCTCGAGAGAAGGTCATGAACAAGATCCAGGGTTACACAGACTAGATCTCAGATGGATTTAAAGAGTTTGCTTTGTATACAGCTTTGATGTAGCCAGAAATATTTTCTTAGAAATAATCATCACAGTGTGTAATATCAATAAAATATTATAACTCGTGCGTCATGTTTGCTCTTATGGTACAAATCAAATATCAATGACAAAAAAAAAAAAATGCATGAAAACAGATATCAATGAAACAACCAATGTATCTACTGCCATATGATCTATGCCATATGCCCATCATATCATGTCTACTCTAAATAAGTAGTAAAAATCTCATTTTTTTTTCTAACTGAAAATACTAAGACATTCTTAAAAAAATGTACTTAAAGAATATTTTATCATAAATAAAAAAAAAAAAAAAAAATTATACTAAACATGTATGTTTTTAAAAAAAAATTAAACTAGCACTACTGAGAATTATCTGAGGGGGAATATCTGGAGGGAACCAGATTTGTCACTGGTACTCATGCCGATATGGGAAGAAGGATTTCAGAAAAACTAATTGTTTTTTTTTCAAGCGTAGACAATATGGAAAATAGTATTGTATTTTAGTCTATATATTCGAGTTTGAATACCAGCGGTGTCATTATGTTTGTAGTGGTTTGGAATTCAATTTAAATCGTGGGTCGCGGTCTAATATGACTGCTGAGCATTGTGAGTAGGATTGACAACTCTACCCAGTAAAAAGAAAACATCTCCTGTTTTGGAATATGCCAGTAGGCAGACGGCCTTGGCCCGCCATGGACTGAAGGGTCAATGAGTTAGTTAGTCTACATAGCTGAGAAGTTGCATAAAATGGAAATACGAATTCACGACAATGTAAATGATAACGTCAGTCATTTCGTGAACCAGCTCAATTCAAAATGTGTATTGCATTGCTACAGAGGATGAATTTTTGTCTTGAACAACTCAACGCAGCAGCCCCTTGTGAATATTTCTTGATTAATTGAATAAATAAGATAATTTTGGTAAGACAATAAATTCGGCAATTTATTTTTATTACGGAAGTGGGCAGAGCTGTTTTGCTCATTTTGTGGGCAAGTCTTCACTTCCTTTATTGGTAGAGCGGAAATTTCTGTCAGTTTCATCAGAATAAAGATAACCTTCAACATGCCAGTCTTCAATTGTTTGTGTTGCTTCTGAATGAATTTAATTCAAAACAACTGTCCTATTTAGATTTGAATCTAATCTAGAATTCCGTGCTTCTTGCGCCAAATCACAAACAAAATGGTCGCCACGAATTTTGAACGAAAGAGAACTTATTACTTACATTTTATCTTGCTGTATTCGTAATTTGTCCAAACTGTATCCAAATTCGCCCACCTAATTGATCCACTGAATGAAAAAACATTAGAATTAGCTGATAATTTTTTTTTTTTTTTTTTTGAGCAACAAAGATCATTATTAATTTCTTCATATTCTAATATGAAATATTCTAATAAATGTTATTTATCCTTTTAATAAGACTCGTTGAAATTTTCCCTCTTTTACCACAGAATTAAGTTTAACTTCAGTGGTGGGCAATTTTTACTGTTTCTATTGTTTTGTGTGACGTTCTTAGTTTTAAAGTGTTTTTAGGAAGGCATTTTTGTACTTCCTATATTTATTTGAACAATTTTCAACTTTTTCTTTAATTATTTTTAAAAATAAATAAATGAATAAAAACTTCACAAATTTTAGAAACCTTAACAAAACACTCACGCAACATTTTAAATCCATAGCATGCCATTACTATATTTCTACTTCACCTTTCGAAATATTTCTGCTATTATGACTCATACACTTTTATATTACACACTGAGTTTAAGAAATTATTTCATATTGTATCAGCCTCAATAGTGTTAAACCTTCTTCACGGCTGCGGCAAAAAATCGCAATGAAAGCGTGTGACACTTTCTTAATTCCGAGCAAAAAAAAAACCATTGGAGTTGTATTCGGTGATTTGGAATGAGGAAATAACATCGCCACGAAATTGTGGTGGAGCGCTATCTCATTAAAAGATGACACCTGGAAGAATTTTAGAACAGTAAAAATTCCCAATATATCAAAATAAATATGTTCTGTCACTATTGGTGTTATAATTTTTGTAACGAATGAATAATTTTTGTCCATTTCGAATCGCACTCCGCCTCCCGTTCATTTTCTACATTCTTTTTTCCTTATAATCCCTTTAATTTTCAATACGCTATTCCTTTTTTCATGCAACTGAAACACTTAAGAAAGCATTATTAAACAATATGCCTGAAAGGACTGTAACCAGGATACTTTGCTCGAAATTCCATAAACAAGGCCTAACAGAAACAGATCTGCGTCTATATCGAGTATGGGTCCTACCATTTATATAAATGCTTTCGAGGAAGATACGAACCACCAAATGCAACCCTTATTCGTTCAAAATTTCGACATGGTGTACTTGTCGGTGTAATGTAGCAAGAGCGCCATGGTAACGCGTTGGGGAAAGCTGAATCTACTATGTCTCTACCATTCTAGAGTTGAGTGACTTAGATCAAAGTGTCCGAGATTCAAAAACAACGACAACGATATGCAATAAATCTTTTAATTCATCTTCGAAAGTGATAAGTAATATCACTCAATGTTAACTGAATATATGTTAAAGTGGATTATGAAATACATTGTAACAATACAAGAAACAAATATAAAGCCTATAGTATAAATCCTTTTCCTGTTAAGCTTACAATTATTTTGCTGAGGCTTAAAGTATAAGTATATGTTTTTTATTGCAGTTTTTGATTCTGATTGAGATGGTTAGTCTCTAATCTGCTTGTCCAAATAAGATAGGATTCATTGCCTTCACTTGCTGCATCAACTGCTGAGATTTGCCTCCAATGTCTTTCCCCAATGAGGTCAAAATTTTGTACGAATACCTTATCTAGAAAATAAAACAACATAAAACTTTACTGAACTAAATTTTAACATTTAAGGTAATATCAAGACTAGTTTATCCTTTTTAGTACAATTAAATAAAAAAATTTAATTTAATATTTTATTATACATAATTTTATGTATTTATGTGTTTATCACTTACTCTTCACTACTAAAAAGACTCAAAATACTTAAAATTACTGAAGTACTACAGAAAAGTTTTTATTTGAGGTTTACATCTCGTCATTGTATAATTCAACAACATTACATGTTGTTTCTTATTTCACTTGGTAGACAGCAACATCTAGACCAAGTCTACGAACCCGTGTGGTCTCGTAGTTAAGGAGGCAGCTTCTGTTGCGATGAAATATCCGTATGTAGAAATCTGACTTCGCTCCGTGACGTTGACTTTTTTTAAGGGGTAGGGTTGTTAGCCCTACGCCCAAGTTCTACAGTTATGTTAGACCGGGACCTACAGCTTAAAGAGGATTCTGAACCTCTACAAACACCCATGGCACCGTCGGACTCGAGCCCGAAAGCTGTAGCACCGAGCGCCAGAGCGCTAGTCACTCAGCTATCAGGTCTCATATCATTATATAATTAAATTCAGGGACCTGAATGGCCGAGTGGCTAGCGCTCTGGCGCTCGGTACCACAGATTTCGGGTTCGAGTCCCGGCGGTGCCATGGTTATTTGTAGTGGTTCGAAATCCACTTTAAAAAGTAGGTCCCGGTCTAATAGGATCGTAGAGCGTTGCGGGGGCATTGTTACTCCGCGTCCGTGGCCTATCTTCAAGTTACACGCGCCCCCTGGGTAATGCAAAGTGAGTACGTCTGTGCAGCACTTGCCTTAAGGCATCCAAGACCTAGCTGTCCGTGTTTGCCAGCTGCATTAGAAAGAAAAAAAAATATAATTAAATTCAAGGAGTCTGGTTATTCAAGCACTGTTCATCGAATAACTTAATTTTCATAATTATTATATAAATGATTAAGCAAAATCATTTTTGACCCAGGATAAACATTTTTAACATTTAATAAAATTTAAATATTTTTAATTTACAATACCAATTTGTAACAACATGTATCTAAAATATAATTAAATGAATTACCCTATTGGGGATTTCTGAGGGCACATCTTTGAAGACATCAAGGAGGCGCTTTATGAAAAGTAGGTCACTTTCTATAGATTTTTTGAGAGATTCGATAAAATTGCCTTGACTTTCTCTGTAATTCAAAGATACAAGCATATTTATATTACTTTTAATTTTCGATCGCTTTGAACACATATCACATTTCCAAGTTTGTTACCATTTCAGAGGATAATTGCTATGTAATATAATAATGTATGTCTAATATATAATAATGTGATGAGGAATTCCATCAGACAAACTGGCCGCTTGTAGAATCGGTCCTCTTTTTTTCACTGTCCAGTCAAGCAGGCAATAAAAGCAGTGTGCACTACACATGGTTGAATGGTTTGGCTTGTCGCTCTACGGTTACTTTAGGCTAATTAGATCGGGGCCTATAATTCAACGGCGATTCCGAATCACTAGCAAACATCCATGTCACAGCCAGGATTCGAACCTGATGTCTGTGGGACCAAAGGCCAGAGCGCTAGCGAATTGGCTATCAGGCTGCTGCACATGATTGAAGCGTGAACTATAACAATTATACACTTCCCCGGTGCTAATCGGCGTGATTTGATCAAGTTATTGATGTTATTTATAATAAAATTAAAAGTTTTAATTTTGTTTATTATAAAAATGTAAACACAAAATTTAGACAGTAACTAACTTTACCTTTTTTTTAGACAGTAACAGAACGTAACTTTTCATGTTTTTGGAACAGATGTTTACAAATTTATGCTCTTTTGAATTTTTTTGAACAGTTCTTTAAGAACAAATCTTTTGAGCCTTTCGAACAGTTTTTTCAGAATAGGTTTTTTTGAACTGATCCAAATCTTAAGGCTCGTGCCCACTGAGGCGAGAAGATGCAAGCGAAAAAATTTGACCAATCACTAGCCTCACCGCGGTCGCCTGAAACCGGTTTGAAATGCACCGCTCCGAGTTGATCCACTTTCAACTCGAAGCGGATCTTCACCGGGCGTAATGCTATTTCTGACGTTTCGCTGTGAAGGGGTCGAAAACATTTTGTCGCTTGCCTCTTGAATCTTCACGTCTCCCGCCTTGGTGGGAACGAGCCTTTAAAATGATTACGGAATTCAACTTCTTTCTCCCTTCCTTCACCAATTTCTGTCATTTTGTTTAATGATGAACTTTAATGGATAAGGATATTGTAATGTCTCGGTCTATACTAGACCTATAACAAGAGGGCCACTTTCAGGATCATGAGAATATATATATATATATATATATATATACATATATATATATATATATATATATACATATATATATATATATATATATATATATATATATATATATATATATATATATATACATATATATATATATATACACATATATATATATATACATATATATATATATATATATATATATACATATATATATATATATATATATATATATATATATATATATATATATATATACACATATATATATATATACATATATATATATATATATATATATACAAAGAAATGGAAATTAAAAATGTAAATTTGATCACAAGGGCACGATTTAATTACAAATACAGTTCAGTTCACTCCAAGATTTTCAGAGTTAACAGTCTACTTCGAATCTCAAAACACGTGATATGCTGCAGATCACGTGTACCACACAGTGATTCATAAAATCGCAAGGGCCTCACTTTGAAAAACAAGCGGAAACTCCGTCCTATTCAGTCGCTTCACAACAAAAAGAGAAAAAGAACACTCCTTGTCGACGTGACAGAACTCCCGTTCTTTTCCAAAACGTCTTCTTAAAAGCTTTTCTTCATTTAAGAAAATCTCCGTCAAGAGAGGGAGGGGGGTCAGGATCTGTCACTTCTCATTGAAGTAGACATTTTCTCAGCTCCATGACCAATAACGATGCATCAACTCGTGGTTAGTCTCTATTACATCTGTAATTGTTTTAGCCTGTGAAGGTCGTATAAACAATCACTAATTTCATGAGTCTCATTATGCACATGACACTGGATATCTGCTATCAGAATTGAGTGACAGGCTGTTCTCATTAGTACAAAACACTAATTGCTTGTAATATAACTACCCACAGCACTGTTTATCTGTAAATTTAAGTGATGGGTTATTATTGTGTACTTATCAAAGAATATATATTCCTCTCTCCTGGGAATGAAATGGCACAACTCTTCCAGTGGGAAAATTGCTACAATCTATACTAATAGATATATGATTCGTTTAATTAACTATTTTACTGATAAATATCGACAAACACAAAACAGAAACATTCGTGAGTAGTACAAAAGTAACTGAAGTACTTAAAAAGATGCCTAAATTTTGTGCATACATTTTTTTATTAATTAACAATAAAAACAAATTTACAATTTATTAAGAACACTTATTCTCTGATTTACATCCAGGTAAAGTTCCACTCTACCTATTTCATAATTTCATTTTCTTTTTTTATGAAAGAATTTTATTGTGCATTATGCAATGAACACTTTAAAATAATAATAATAATTTAATTAATAATTAATAATTTAATTAATAATTAATAATTTAATTAATAATTAATAATTTAATTAATAATTAATAATTTAATAATAATAATTAATAATTTTTCTTAACATATCAGCCTAACCTCGATTATTAATTCATTTAGTAGGGTAAGCTGTTAAATGAAAAAAAGGGTTGAAAAATATAGTTGACAAACGTTTCTACACTCATGTCCATAAATTAAGGATAATTCAGAATCACACAGAAATTGAACTCTAAAATAAAAATTTCACCTGTAGAATTATCACACACATCCTGAAGAAGAATACGCAAAT
Organism: Caerostris darwini; assembly: GCA_021605075.1. Lineage (NCBI taxonomy): Eukaryota > Metazoa > Arthropoda > Arachnida > Araneae > Araneidae > Caerostris > Caerostris darwini. The sequence goes on from BPLQ01013128.1 coordinate 59,364, forward strand.
TACAGGAAGCCACCAGATGGTGCGTATAGTACGTAACAATGACGAGAGTGTAAGAGAGGGGTATATAAGGAATGGTGGCAAAGAAGTAAAATTGTTCACAAGCGCTTTAAAAGCCTTTCAGTGCAATAACCGCACAGTTATGGCACAAAGGAAGTATTTGGATGGTTTTTTTTTACGTGGTAGAATTATCGGACGACTGGAATGTGGACGTACAAAGCTGGAAGTATCCGAGGAACTTGGAATCACCCAGAGTGTCATCTCCAGGCTTTGGCAACGATTCCAAGATGATGGTAACGTGAGTAGATGTTACAGCACAGGTCGCCCCCGAGTTACAACACCGAATGAGGACCGGTATTTAGCAGTTACTGCCAAAAGAAACAGACGGAGCACAGCATCAGACCTGTCTCGTCAGCTCTCTTCAGCTACCGGTACGACAGTTTCAAGGCAGACCGTGTACAGACGCTTAGGGTACATTGGTCTATATGCTCGTAGGCCTGTCAGATGGGTTCCACTTACCGCAACTCACTGTCGCCTGCGATTAACCTGGAGTAGAGAGCATGCATTGTGGGCACCGCAACAGTGGTCTGGTGTGATGTTTTCCGACGAGTCCAGGTTTAGTTTGCAGTCTGATTCTCGCCGGACTTTCATATGGAGAGCGCCAGGTACCCATTACCATCAAGAGAACACCAATGAACGACACCGTTACGGTGGTGCAGGATGGCTCGTTTGGGGAGGAATTATTCTTGGTTCCAGAACTAACCTGCATGTTCAGAGTGTAACGATGACAGGCCACATCTATCGGATGTCATTCTGGAACACCATGTACGTTTGTTTCGGGGCGCCATGGGTGCTGAATTTCTGTTTATGGAGGACAACGCCCGTCCTCTCCGTGCAAACATTGTAGACGAATGCTTTCAATTGGAGGATATCACCCGTATGGATTGGCCAGCATACTCACCGGACTTGAATCCAATAGAGCATGTGTGGGATATGCTTGGCCGATGAATTGCAGCCCGTCAACCCCCTCCCACCTGTCAACCGGAACTTCGGAGGGCATTGCTTGATGAGTGGTGTAATATTCCCCAAGATCAGATTGATAATTTTATACTCAGCATGCCTAGGTGTTGTAAGGCCTGTATTGCATCGTCCGGGAGACATACTCCATATTAACCATCTTACTAACCATGTTATACTGTTTCTTGTAAATAGGTTCTTTTTTGAAATTTGCTCCAGGGAGTAAAAATCGCAATTTTTATTAATTATGTCAAACATATAGCATCTTTTTTGCTCTTTACCTTTTGTTTAATAAATAGACTTTACAAATAAGTCAAATTTGTTTTGCTTCTGTCTCTTTCTTTGCCTGAACTTCATTATCCTTAATTTATGGACATAAGTGTATTTTAGAATTGAAAAAAGGCATCATCGCTTCTAAAAAACAAGGTTTTAAGAATTTCAATAAATCATGCGTATTTTATTACATTACAATATAATTTTAAAATTATTATTAGCATAAATTACGCTTCTTGTATTTAATAAAAAAAAATTAGAATGCTATAGGAAAAATCTGCAAACTTACATCAATTGAGCAATACTTTTATATTTAGTAGAGTCTTGAATCTCTGGATCAGTGTAACTAAAAGAAAATAAAAATAGTAATTTATGCATTTCGATTCTACCATTTAAATAAAATTTAGGTTGATTAATTTTTGCCAGTCAATAATATTTTATATTTTTTATGTTTTTATTAATTTAAAAATTTTGATGTAATTTAAGTTTGTAATGTAAAAACACAGGCGGCCCTCACGTTGGGCTCCAGATTGTAGTGTTGTCAATTGTGTAGCTGGATTGTAACTGGATGTGGTTGGGTTTAGATACTTGAGGCACAGGTTGGAGAACTCACAGCTGTATTGACACACGCACAAACAGCACACTCATAAAATTAGAGATATACAATATTTAACACATTTAAAGACATATAAGCCAACTGTTACACAGTGCTGCGTGGAATATATCGCTCGGGATGAGAGATTACAAACTGAACGCTTCTCAGCATCAGCGCAGGTGCTGCTGTACTTCCTCTCGGATGAGAGTCTCGAGACCTACTGACTATTTCTCCTGAACGTCACAGGGGGCGCTCTTACAGTGGGTAGTACAGTGGGTTTGATTTGTCACTCTACTGTCCTTTTGTGCATACTTGGGTTAAACAGATCGGGACCTACGATTTAAAGTGGATTCCAAACCACTACAAATATCCATGGCACCGCCGTGACTCAGAAGGAAGCCCAGTTACAAGTTGGGATTTCAGTGGGTTCAAGAAAATATGTTTATGTTTAAAGTTCAGCACTTCCTTATGTTACATTATAGTCAACATTATTTTTTTTTTCAATTTCCCCTTTTATTAGTTTGTTACGCCAAAAATTACTTAATAGGTATAAATTATGGTAAACTACGTAACAAATTAACAAAAATATTACTATGATTTCTGTTGAAAGCGTACTTAAAATTATTTTGTAGATTTTGATTCTTCAAATGAGAAACATCTTAAAAAATAAAAAAAAAAAAAAAAAAAAATAAATAAATAAATAAATAAAAAATAAAAAAAAATTACGAAATATTCTCTGGCATGAAACCAAAATAAAAATTGCATTAATTTAATTATTTTAAACATGCATTTCGAAAATAAACATAATGTGTAAAAATACTTATAATATGTTGCAAGGACATAAACGATTTCATGATGGGACACATTCATAGCAGCATCGAAGGGCATGCGCCCAGAGGAAGGGCAGTCTTGATTTACAACATTTTGATTTATCATCATTTTTAAATAAACAAAGCACAAAAAGTTATATTATGGTACTTTGGTACTTTGGCCATGTGAAAAAGTAAGATGGGATAAAATACTATAATTCCGAATACTCTTTCAAATAGTTTGCTTTTCAATAACGCCATGCTGCAGGGGTTGTTTCAGTTTTTTTTTTTTTTTGGGGGGCGAATGCTAGCTGATGGCCGAATGCTAGCTCTCAAGTGCTCGGTACCTCAGCTTTTGAGTTCGACCATGGATGTTTTGTAGTGGTTTGAAATCCACTTTAAAGGCTCGTTCCCACCGAGGCGAGAGACGTGAAGATTCAAGCAGCAAGCGAGAAAAAATTTTCGACCCCTTCACAGCGAAACGCCAAAAATAGCATTACGCCTAGTGAAGTTCCGCTTCGAGTTGAAAGTTGGTCGACTCGAAGCGGCGGATTTCAAACCGGATTCAGGCGAACGGAGTGAGGCTAGTGATTGGTCAAATATTGCCGCTTAAATCTTCTCACCTCGGTGGACATGAGACTTAAGTAGTAGGTCCCGGTCTCATAGGACAGTAGAGCGTCCCGGAGCCCAGCCAGGCTTCTCTCACCCATATCATTCCCAAACTGTAAAGGGGCAACTCAGCTCTAGGCACAGTGATGTGATGTGGTGTAGTAGTAGTAGTCAGACTTCTCTCACCCACATCATACCCAAACTGTTAAGGGTTCAACTCGGCTCTAGGCACAGTGATGTGGTATAGCGTTGTAGTAGTAGTAGTTTTAGATTTTGGAAGCTATACAGAATTCTTATTTTTGGCATTTAGCAAGTCGAATGGATGTTTAATTTTGATAATTTCAACGCCATGCATCTTGTTTGTTGGACGATAAATTATAAATTGTTGTTGTTTAATTAGCTTATCAAAATATTATGGTGGAGTGGTAGGTTTTGAGATTTCTGAGACAGCCAACGTAGAATTTCAAATAAATAAATAAACAAACGGTAGTCTAGATGATTTCTAGACTATCATTTTATTCAAACATGACATTAAAAAGCGTTCAACGCATGTGCACATTATTTATTTTCACAACTTCTATCGTGTTCATGCTCTAAATATGTTTTCCGTTTTAAAGTTTCTTATTTTTTATGATGTTAAAATGTTAGCATTGTTTTACATAATATAATTATATGTAATAAACTTATTAAATATAATTATAAAAAAATAATATATTATTTTTAATAAACATCATAAATAAACATATTTGAAATTCCATACTTACTTGATTGTTTGATTGACCTTTGTTCTTTGACCTTTTGTTCCTTGAAATAACAGTAGATGCATGGAAAAAAAATTAAATTAGTGAATTTTTACTAATTTACTAATTTTAAGAATTTATTTTTTTGCATTATTATTAATTTGTATACAGTAAATTATCATATATTTCTGAAATACGCAGATGTTTTCTGAATGTAACACTAATTTAAAACTATATCTTATCCCATAACAATTTTCAATGGTAAATAAAATATTTTGAAACTTAATATCTTCTTTGCTAATGCAAATGCGAATGAATACACTGTTACAAAAAAAGTTTTTTTTTATTTCCAATGGAACGCTACAATAAGTAGTAAAATAAGAAAGAAAAAGAACACAAAGAACATGAAAACAACAACGAGAATCGAAAGAAATCACATAGTGACATTTGTAGCCCATAAGGGCCCTAGCCTCCCAGTAACGACCCTGCACAGTAGAGGAAACAAGTGCAGGGCAGGCAGGAAGGTGAGATGAATCCATGTCCTCTCCAAGACTGCAGAGCATGCATTCTGGGCTTGCAAATATTTTCATACGAAAAAGATGATTGGCCATACAATCATGGCCTGTCAGGAGTCTGAAAAGGGCAACAGCTTTAAACCTGGGCTGATCAGGACAATGTTTAAAATAAAGTTAAACGAGGTTTTAGATGAGTTGCCTTCAAGTAGATTATCAGATAGAGGATAAAAAAAAAAAAAAAAAGTAATTAATATCATTATTCAATACATGCGCAAATTTCATTTCACAACCCACACGGAGTTCCAGTCAATAAAGCTGCTTTGCAAACCAACCAAAAAATGTATATTCTGAATTGTAAATGTGTTTTAATTTTACATTTCAATGTGTTTTACTATCAGACAGAAAAAAACCCCTGTAAGATTGTAAATTTATGCTGACTAAGCTCAATTATTGAATATTCCTGATTATAAATATTAATTAATGATTCCTAATTATAATATTAATAATTAATATTTGTCCTATTATATTATTATTCCTAATTGCTTTGAATACTGTAGATATAATACCAAAATTTACCTGTTATCAGGTCACCGTACAAAATAGCGCCAAACAATAAACCGATGACTAAAAACATCCTTTACCTAAATCAGAAGAAAAAGAATTAGTATGATGTTTTAACGTATATATGAGTCTGAATGGCTAGCGCTCTGGCGCTCGGGGCCATAGGTTTCTGGTTCGAGTTCCGGCGGTGTCATGTATGTTTGTAGTGGTTGGGAATCCACTTTAAGCCGTAGGTCCCAGTCTTATACGACTGTAAGAGCGTCACAGTTCTACCTATGGGTGCTCCATCATAGCAGAAGCTGCCCTCTTTCACTCCATTAGAGAGTAGACTACTAATGGGCTGTCCATTCCACACTGCAGGACACTAAGAATTAGTGTTTTAAATCTTTTTTTCATAAACTTAAGGAAAAAAAATCCCGCAATATAAACAATTTCGAAAATAAAACAATTCATTTTCATAAAACGAATAACTCAATTATAAATGAAATAATTTTTTCATAAACTTAAGGAATATAAAATAAATTATCAAAACAGTGATATGTATCCACATATGTTTTTTTTTACAATATTTGGCGATTTATAGCTTGCTGCTGGCTAATGGTAAAGTACCTATGCTTTTTAAAAAGGTAAACGTAAAGTACCCACTGATGAGCGAATCCGCACATAAACTGACCCCAGTAGTTTAACATTAGGAAAAGTTTTTAAAATTATGGGCTTATACACTGGTAGCATAAATAAATTAACAAATTAAAAAATGTAGCTATGTAATGTTATAGAAAAGCTGCAAGACCATTCATTTTGTGTTTATCAATGAAGGCTGTTCTATCTAGCAAAAATGCTTCCAGTCATCTTAGCTGTTGATAGTCAATTTTTGCTGTTGCTGTTTAATTGTCGTCTTACAGCTCATAATTAGGTATTGCAATATCGGACCAAAAGTTCAATACCGGTATTCGGTATTTTTTAGATCTTAATACCGGGATACCGGTTTTAATACCGGTAGTGGAATTTTAGAAAAAGAAAAAAAAAAACCCAAAGGTATTTTTTGTTTTACTTGCCAGTTTCATTAGAGAATGTAAATATCACAAAAAAATTTGTAGCTTATAAATTATAACAGTATATAAAGAATCCCAAAAAATTAAAGGAACATCTTATTTATTTAAATCACAAAAAAAGTGTAAATATCACTATTCAGTCTGTGGTACTATTCTAAATTTTTGAAATGTGATCTTAAAAAAATAATACATCAATTGTACTACCATTAAGCCTGGAATGTAATTTTGTGCAAAAATCGCAATTAGATTCTTTCTTCTTTAATAAATTTGTATGATGTTTCGTTTTTAAATGTGTATGGAGTTCGCTTGTACTTCCTCCATTCACTTTAATAACTCTTGAACATTTTTTACATTGTGCCACCATATTCTTTTCATCCTATAAATAATGAAACCAAACCGAAGTATTAGCAATTGGTTTTCTTATGTTCTTTAAAGTTATTCTTATTCATTATTAAAGAATTTCACTGATAAGAATTTTAAATTTCTAGTAAATACCGAAAAAACGGTATTTAAACTTGTGAATACCGGTATTACAAAATTGTACAAATGGCTCAAAATACGGTATTCGCTATCCCGGTATACCGGTATTGCAATCCCTGCTCATAATGAAACACATCGCTCCCTACATTCAAAATAATTTCCATTGGATTTATTCTGTTGGATAAATCTTGAATGAAGATTAAACCATTGCCTTTTGCACTTAATACTATAATAGAAAGTCCATTGATTTATCACAGATAGTTAGAAAATGAATCGTGCTTGACAATTAATCTTCCAAAAGAAACGGACATAACGAGCCTTGCAATCTATTTATTATATCAGTGGTCTCGTATACTTAAACTAAATCATAACGCACTTAACTATGAATATAACTAAACTATTCCATATCATACATAACTATGTGTATACTTAAGCTATACCATAACATACCTAATTATGCATATACTTAAACTATACTATAGCATACCTAAATATATATATACCTAAACTAAACCGTAACATACCTAACTTAGACACGACAGATGCACATATGTATAATCTATGAGTAATCATATATGAGTAATCCAAGCATGGATGGAGGGAAAGGGGCAGCTTTGGTTGGGATGGAGTACCAGTAGATAGAAGTCTGACTTGACTCCGTGTTGCTGAAGAAGGAGGGTAGCCTTCCGTGAAGACTTTTAGGGGGAATTACACCGAAGAAATTCCTATTCCATAACATACCTAATTGTACATATTTGTAAAATATACCACTACTACTACACCACACCACATCACTGTGACTAGAGCTGATTTGCCTCTATACAGTTTGGGAGTGATGTGGGTGAAATGAATGTACGCACGATGGAGGCGGAAAAGTTTTGCATAATTCACTTTTGGAGGTACAGAAGCTGAACAATGGGGAAAATTCATACAAGAACAGAACTAAATATCAAAAATTTAAAATAAAAAAAAAATTGAAGAAGGGGGAAATGCTAAAAATATAAAAACGTTAGGTAAGATATTAGAGAAAAAAAATTAAAAGCAATATAATACAATAAACACTACATAGGAGATTATACGAATCAGAGAGCTGGAGGAATATTCATCAAATCAATTATTATAGAGTTTAGAGATCTGACCATTGGTCGTTTCATTCATACGTTATTTATCTAAAATGCTCAATGCATGAATTTAATGCATAACAAATACTTTTTATTTATTACAATCATACAATTTTCGACACAAAAAGTTAAATTTTCATTTAAATAAGTTTCTTTCCACTGTGGAATATATGAACTCTTTAAAAATTGTACAACTGTTAAATGACATTACTTTTAACAAGTAATATAAAAAAAATTTTTTAAAGTCAATTCCTTCTTTTTTTTCACACTATTGCAGAAAGTCCTTTATAAATAATTTTCATTCATTTTTTAAGTTTATCGGGCGCCATCTATTCGTAGATACATACAACTTAAATCTAAAAAATACTAAAATTAATTAATTAAATTTAACTAATGAATTAATATTTGAAAAAATTGTATTAACATCCAGTGTCATCCACTACAAGTTCAAAAAAAATGTATTGGAACTAGAGTGGATGAATGAAAAGTATTTTATGAGCGATTGAAAATTTGCACAAGATATATATAGGGAGAATAGAAGGAACTGAAAAATACATTTGAAATCTGACCATTGGTTGTTTCATTCGTGTGTTGTTTATCTGAAATGCTCAATGCATGAATTTAATGTGTAATAAATACTTTTTATTTAACTACAGTCAAATAGTTTTCGATATAAAAAAAGTTATATTTTATTATTTAATTAAGATTCTTCCCACTAAGGACACTCTTATATGTATTCATTTAATATTTAACAAATTTTAAACGACATTACTTTTAAAAAGCCGACACTTACCTTTAAGATTTTTCACGGAATAATTTCCTTAAATTACTTTCTCATAGAATTTCGGATCAAAAATAAAATGAATCAGCACAATGGTTGAGCATCCATTCAGTAAGACAATCTATGTAGATCTATATGGATTTATTTATAGACTGCTTGTGACGAAACTCTATGAAATACAATAAATTTCGCAAAATGACGCGAATTCTTAGAGAAGAACAAAACAAAAATATTTCAGAAGGTTGGAAATATCAATCAAGAAATTATTTCTCAAGAGGCCATCCATTCAGAACAATTAAGCATCGAAAACACATCCACGGCATGCAATGGCTGTCAAATATCTTTTATTTTATTTTTAATGATAACCTTATAGAAACAATCATTTTTATTTCTAGCATAATTTTTTTTTTTTTTTTAATTTTTGTCTTTCAATTCGCTTTCTTCTTGATTCATGAGAGTTTAATTTCTGGAAAACCGGCGCATGGTTCGTGCGCTATGAAAAAAAATTCTTACATCTGTTTGTGGCTTTTTTTAATCTGAGTCAAATGGAACAATGCGTTAATGTGACAATCGTAGTGATTTGTTCAATTTTCTACTAAAATTGCAAGATCTACCTTGGCCAAGGTAAGGCCAAAGTCCGTATTTTTTTTCTATGCAGCTGCAAACGCTTAGACAGTTATCTTCGATGCCTTAAGGCAAACGCTGCACCGACGTTACTCACTTAGTACTACCCAGGAGGTGCGTGTAGCTTGAAGATAAGCCACGGACGCGGAATAAGAATACCTCCGCAACGCCCCTGTTAGACCGGGACCTACAGTCTAAAGCGGATTCCGAACCACTACAAATATCCAGGGCACCAGCGGGACTCGAGCCCGAAACCTGCGGTACCGAGCACCAGAGCGCTAGCCACTCGGCCATTCAGGCCCTTGTCTAAAGTTATAAATATAATATAAAAAATAAAATATAATAATAATATAATTTTTTTTTTTTTTTTTTTTTGTAAATTAATGAAATTCATGAAAAATGTTTTGTGCACATTTTATGTTTTTATGTACATTTTATGTCTATATAAGTTTATCTTACTGCATCTCAGGTGAAATTAAGATACGCAGACTCTGATCTAACCCTGGCCAAGGTAGTCTTTGCAATATATGGCAGGTAGCAAGGTAGAGCTTGATAGATTTCCATGTCTCTTTAATTCCATATTCTTAATCATGCTGAATTATATTGAATAAGCCTTTCCTAACAACAACAACAAAAAGACATATCAAGAATATATATATATATATATATATATTTGCATTTAAGAGCCTTCCCATTGATATTCTTAATCGAAATAAGAGCACCAGAATTTTAGTTAAGTTTTCATATTATCATGAATCTTCACGTTGGTAAAAAACTTATATTAAATAGTTTACAATTCTTCTGGTTATTCAAAATAATATGAAGACCTCTCATACCTATGTTTGTAAAATTTCATGAAAAAGATTTAGAGCTGTTATTATACAAAGATTGAAATTCTTATAAAAATGCAATTACTTAGGAAATATATTTTAAAGCTAAAGGTTACAATTATTAATTTATCTTTTATTATGTCTTTTTTAAAAAACACTATTAGAAAAATATACTCTATGCCATGTCATTCTCAAATGCATTTTTTGTTAGGATTACTTTTTTTTCGTAGATGGGAAGAAGGTAATTAATTTTGAAGAAAGAAGTGAATATTATTTTCGAAGTAAATGTTGCTATTGAATTAACAATCCAGTCATTTTAAAAATATTTAACATGGCATTATTGGCAAAATTACGAAGATTTAAGGACAGGTATTTTTATAAAGAACAAATTATTCTGAATATATGTAAAATAATTAGATGAAATAACTTTTAGTCACTTTTTTCACAAAATAGAAAGCAATTTCTATTGCAAGATTCCCTATAAGTTTTTTTAATAATATTAACTATAATTTTTGGTAGCTTTTTGAATTAAAAAAAAATTTCTGGAAATATTTTACTTCGATTTCGAAATATTCGCTTCATGTTGTTCTAAACATTTCGCCAAACCTTAAAAAGGCAGCAAGTTAATTTCTACATATGATAGAGATTTTAGAATGTTTAAATTTAAAATAATTTAACAAAACAAAAAAAATGTCATAGCTTATATATATATATATATATATATAGATATATAATCTATGACTTTTTTTATGCATTGCATATATATATATATATATATATAGAATGAACTTTAGAATTTTTTTAGGACATTTTTTATAGAATGGTATATATAGAATCAATAGAATAAACCTTTGACTGTGAAAATTGGTTAGCTACTATCATGATAGATTTTGAAAGGTACACAGCTTCGCTTGTTGGTGGCGGGAGTTTGTATTTTGTAGGGGGTAGATTTATTATTATGCTGTGTTTCTGTTTTGTATCTTACATAAAAGGATTTATGACGCGCCGAATGACGGTCTGTCGCTTGCTCACAGGCAATGACAATGGTCACTGTTCCAAGTTAAGTAATTTACAAAAAACATCTCTTGTCAATAAATACATAAAATCATAATTATTGCAGCTGCATTTATATCCTTAATATAAGGATAGATTAAAAAATAAATTTTCTCAAATGAAGAGTAAAAGTGAAAATTTGCTATTTTTTGCATACAAATTTCAAGAGAAGCACACATGTGGTTTTCCTTTTCGATGAAAAAAGCGGACTTTAAAGAATATTTTTGTGTCGCCATCTAGTGTTACCATAAAAAACTAAGAAAAGTTTAAATTAATTTAAAAAAAGAAAAAGTGGCACATTGCGCAATCCCTTAAAATAAATGTAAAAAAGATAAATAAACCACGGAATGTGTTTGACGCCAGGACGTAGTCGGTTATTTATTAACATATTTCGTTGACATCGTAGCACTAAGAAATTTTGAACAGATTTGCAGCTCAAATATGCACCTTTTTTTTTCTGGAATTCTCAGGTTTTGAGTAGACTAGTACGGAGGTCACAGGAATATTTTTGGTCAGCGGTTTAAACCCTCTGTGATGTCATTTGATCGTCTATAATGAGTTAATATTATAAGAAAACGATTGAGATTAGAAATCGAAAACAGCTTAAGATAATTGCATCCACTTCATTAATATTGCATGTTTTCTTAACTTATTTTTAATACAATTGATTTATTTTGATTTTATTTCATGAATTTAAAAATATTACTATTAGGAAAATTTTACAAAAAACTCAATTCTTGCATATTACTTGGAAAGAAAGATCTATGGAATAAAGACAGGTAATGGACTCCCGATTTAAACCAAAGCCTCTAGTTTTTGCCGTTTAAAAATAAATCTATGTACTTTAATATATATATATATTGAAAATATATGTATACCTTAAAAATATACTTTACAATATATATACATAAAAATTAGCCCTTGAAGAATGGGCTATCGAATCATTACAAAATTTACCATGAAGTTTCGTGTGAAGCACATATGCTAATTATTAAAACTGCAGCATGATTGCGTATTACTTAATTCTTGGAGAAAATGTTCATATGCACGCTCACTGATCTATAAATAATTACCTTGAAGTATTATGTATGAAGTTAATTTTTTTAGAGACACTCGGTACCTTCAAAGATGCTTGTTGGAGTAAATATCAGCCTGCAGTTGCTGTAGATTGAGTGGCTAAGTATCAATGGGATGATAAAGACTGTGTGGTTAGGCACTTTACCTTCGCAATTCTAATGTACAATAAAGAATAAAACAATACCAAAAATATGGTTTGCGACCAGCGAAGGACAGTGATTTCATATGCATGGTTACCTGACGCCGGACTTACCTGACGCTGTTCTTAACAGACTAAATGCTTTTCCGAGGTTCGCGGCAATGGGCAAACGACAAGTAATAATTTAATACCACGGTTCCCATTACATGTGCTACACTTGACAGCCATATATTAGAATTGCGCTATTCAACTATGATGGAGTGGAGACATGTTCTCTTCAGTAAGAATCATGATTCAATTTGGATTCTGATGATAATCGTGTATGTCATGACCTCTAGTGAATACTGCAACCCTGTCTACTATTAGGAACAATACAATGGGCCTACACCTGTTATACACCTATACCTACAAATGATTTGAGATGCCATTGTATATGACACTCTATACCCTTTAGTAACGATCCAAGACACGACAACCCAGTTCAAGTTGGTGAGATACTTCAGCTTCATGTATTGCTTCCCATGGCAGGGCTGCTAATTGGCATTTTCCAATAGGATAATATTCGGCCACACACAGTAAAGGCGTCACAGGACTGCCTCCTTAATAGTGACACATTTCCTCCGTTCACTCTATTCTCTTAAAGGTTTGTGGGATAATCTAGGTCGACAAGCTGGATCTAGGGTCCTACTTACAGCAGCTGTAGAATGATATATCCCAGGATACTATAAGGAACATGTATGCCTTAATGGCTGACCGTATTGTATCATGGATTCAAGCTAGAGATAACCCAACTGATGTACTGAATAATGTATTTGTTTATGAATTTCATAGAAATAATTTATCCTTTTTGCTTTACATTTTTGTCATTTATTATATCAAGTTTACAAATACACATGTAAAATTTTAGTCGGTGCCGATAATTCTTCTTGGTGAGTTGATTCTTATGGCATTGGGCTTATAAGTTGCAATCAATCGTCAAATATATTTTAACTCAAGATGTTGTTTATGTGTACCCAATAAAAACAAATTGTATCTTTATTAAATCATGTTTTCTCCTGAAAAGTCCCTCAAGTTGACATGTTTAGAGAAATCAATATGAAATTTGTTATGAAGAATTATTTTTTAATGAAGATGTGAAGTAGAAAATTATGCCTTATAAAGTGCCTATTATTACATTGTTGGCACTTTCATGATCTCGCTGTCTAGTTGGACATTCAGACAGAATTTGATGACATATCCTTCATGAGGTATTCACCAATTCTACAAATTAATGCCAAGCTGAATGGTTTAGTTTATAATGACCAGAGGTGGGCCAATTCCTTATTAATTGGTTCATTATTTGTAACAATATCATATGAATTAAAGATTCTTTTCCTAGAAATTTTATTCATTGTTTTTCTATACGTATGCATAATATGTATCACTTGTCGATTCATTTGTATAACTTTTTTTGTACATTGTATCTTTTTTTGGATGTGGGGGCTGGGAACGGATTTTTTTTTAGAATGTTGCTACACTAATGATTTCGAAATCGATACCGGATATAGTGTTCAATGTTACACGTCGTTACCTGATTTGGAAAGAAAATAGCACCAGAGTTCGAACATTCCTTATCTCTTCCGTGAGAGTTCGACACATGGCTGAGCCATACAATGCAATCTTTTGGAAAGCGAAAATCTGTTTCCTGATAAATCCGTCTTTTTTCCTAATTTTGATAAAAAAGGGAAATCAGACCTTGGTACTCACTTTCGAGTATAAATATCCCTCCGAGTTCGAAATCTTCTAGCATCTGCGGTACAACTGTTATCCTCAGGTAAGTTGATATCACTTGTTTTCCAATAAAGGAGTTTTAACCCTATTTCTACAGTTAAAGCGAAGGATACAATGTAATTTACTGAGATAGAAAATCTATTATCGCTTTAAATATGATTTCCTTTTGCTACAAATATTGCCATTTTTTTTTCTCCTTTTCGAGAAATATTTTCCTGAATGGCAACTGATCTAATGCTTCAATTTGCTTACAAATATATTTTGATTTTCTAATTTTATAGATTTACATAGTGATTTTAAATACAATTTGCTCTTTAGCAAGATTTTATTATTCTAGGATCTTGTTAATCATCTACAGGCGATAATGTAATACAATCATCTTAACAAGTTATATTTAATCTGTTAATATATGCTTTTATATTTCTAAAAATTGAGAGAGATAATCTATTTCGTATAGTTTTATGTATAACTGTCTATACCTTTAATTTATCAACAACAACATAGCCTCTCTGCAGATTAATGTTATTCCATTGTTTCCCATGATAATATATTAAAATGTACTGAAATTTTCCCAATTTTGGGTACATTTGACATATTTATTTAAAATCTTTTTATAATATATTATTTAATGAAATTTGTCCGGCTTAAGTAAATGTGATTATATATTTTATTTTGGTAAATTTTATTGGGAAAAGTACTTGCAAGAAAGATTAGAAATACTTGCTTTTAATGAAAATTTAATTCATTTTTAAATACTCAAATTACTTTTGATAATTAATTTGTATAAATATATATTTAGTAAAATTAAATAATTCCTTAATAATTAAAAATAATTCCTTCATTAGATGTCAGGTAAAAAAAACTACTTTTCCAAATATTCCCTATTGAAAAGCATATTTTATGGCAATACGTTAGAAAAACTAAATCACTAATTAGCAGTCATGCAATTTTTAACACTCATGTTACTTGATTAATCTGTATATTTATGTTTTGCATAATTACTGTCTATCTTTACTTTATTTTACACAAATATTTTAAAATCATACAGATTAATAATTGATAATAATTAACACCCTTTTGTATTTTTGTAATCATTACAATCATTCTATCCTAACATTAACCTATCATAAAAAGGATATAACATAAAATAGATATGTCATATAAATTTTCATATATTTAATACAATAGCTTACCTTTCCATCATTTTATTTATTAGAATTGTTTAATATGTTTAAAGGTGAATTAATTTTAATTTCAAAAATGTACTCTTGCAGAAGAGAAGATTATGTACACTTTAACCTGCCTTGTCAAAATTGGCATTCAAACTTCAAAATATTTTTAAGGAATTTATTTTTAATTATTTCATTCTATCGACGAGTAATTTCAATTACCCTATTTTCATAAGTAATTTTTTTCTAAAGATTTAATTTAAATAAAATAGAAGCAAAAACAGCAAAATAAAAAAAAAATAAAAAATTTTGCTCATTGGAACCGTTTGGTTATGCATGTTAGGATGAGAGACTTTGATTGGTTGTACCTGAGGCAAAATGAATGAATTATTTCAGAAAACCTAAAAACAAAATTTCTTTTCTTCGTTTTTTTACAAAAGGTTCATATCTTAGAATCTTTACTTTTTGAAATTATAATAATGCTTAAAATAATAATTATAATAAATTAATTAATAAATTATAATAATGCTTAATAAAAAATGAATCTCATTTTGGCTTTTCAGACTGTGCACGATGAAGGTTCTTTTGCTTCTTTTCCTTGTTGGCTTTGCCGCTGCATCTCCACTCTTTGAAGGTAAGGACATTGAATCTGCTTTGAATCTGTTTAATGAATCTGGTTTATGAATCTGCTTTTGAATTATCTGGATAGAGTTGACAAACCTCGAACTGCTCCATTAGTAGGAAAGAATAGAATATTGCAGCAGGTGTATTTTTTTTTAAATGGATGAAGCCCAAAATTTAAATTTGTTATAATAAAGTATAAATAATTAAAAAATAAATTTTTTTTAAATACTTTTGTAGTAGATTTTTTTTTTTTTTTTTTTACAAATTAATTAAAAAATAAAATAATAAATCATTATAATAACTTTAATTTTTTAATTAAAAAATATATCAGATGCAAAGGATTTGGAAAACTAGTACTTGCTATATTAACATACTCCCGATCAAAACTGGTCTGAGGACCATAAATGGAGAACCCTGTCCTAGAGCATTTCTAATAAGCTTAAGCTTTTGATTAATTGATCAATGGAAATGTTTGTTGCCTTCCATGAACACAGAGCCTGTTGAAAGGGCGTTCTTGTGTTATGGTTACATTAAAAATAAATATCAAAATATGTGGGATACAGCGGGATATATCTGTCTTCATTTGAACGTGAATTTAAAATACTCCATGAAATTCCATTATGAATTGTGATTACTGGAAATCATTGTTGGAAATTTTCATCGTAAGTTTATTGGGTTGAAAATTACCGCTATTTAAAAAATTAAATACATCTTTAATGCAAAATATCGAAATAAAAGGCTACGAATGCCATCGATTTGAGACGTTTGATTAATTTAGCTAATATTGAAGCTTTACTACCTAATTAAAATAAAACATTTTTGCGAAGAGCGTTGTGTGATAAGGAATGGTTATGAGAGAAGGCACTCATGAAGGAATAGCGTTATAAAAGAGTTAATGAATAGGGGGATTACAACGATCTAGAGGAAGTACAAAAAAAATAAGGTATTGATAGATGGCTAGTTCATAACATCAAATTCGACACCGATATCTTTCCACAATATAGCTTTAAGAAAGCCATAAAGCTTCTCTGATGTGATACTATAACTCATTAAAATGTGAAGCTAACGAGAGTGATTGCGTTGCAGTGCTGGAAGATGCCGCCGAAGAAATCTACCACGACTTCATGGTGGGCATGGAGGAGGCTCCCTCTCTCAAGGAGGCCCTCGGATTGGACGACGACAGGATCTTTGCCGACGAGTGAGGACACTCTTGTTGAATTTTTTTTCTTTAATCACCTTGAAATTAACAGCTAAAATCTTTGCTTCTGTTACCACAATTTTCTGTCTCAAAACCCTGTATTAAAAGTTAAAAAAAAATGTTAAAATTTTAGGATGCGGATTGTAGATGAGCGTGGAAAAATTTGTGGACATTTTTTTCCAGAATATCATAAATTCAGTTCTACGTAATGCCAAATAAACCGCCAACAACAATTAATAAAACTTGTGGGAGAGAAAAAATCTTTTCCACATGTATATATAGAAAACAAAAATGGTTATGAAATAGTAATTTTGAAATAATTAGATAAAATACGACACGTAACATACATCGTTGTGTGGTAGTGAATTAAAAAGACCTGTAATGAAATCATAGATAAGAATTAAACACGCTTTACAGAAGCCAAATTAATAATTTGCTGTGATACCGATCAACATTTTTATTTCTCTAGCAACCACGAAGATTTCAAATCGTCGGAAAAAATGCTGCCTTAAATGTATATATTATTTCAGGTTTATAATACAATTGTTTTATATAATTGTGACATCAAAAATATTTTTTAAAATAGAAAAACACATTGTTATGCCATGAGTATAAAAACAGAACATCACTGATATATAGTATGTTAAAAAAACCAGCGCGAAACTACCGTGAATGATCTTTTGTTAAGCCCATCAAAGGGTTCTTCCGTATTTTACTTATTAATGGATCCTTTATGTAAAATGAGCCCTTGGTGAGACAGATTGGCTGCGATTCTGATCAAAATTTTCATTTCTCTAGCAACTAGGATGACTTCAAATGATCAGAAAAAAGCTGTCTTAAATGAAAATCTTCTTTTCGGTTTGCAATACAATTATTTTATATAGTTCAAACATCATGCTTTCACTTCCATACATTTTCATAATTGCTGGAGCAACGGTTTAAGTACTAAAATCTGCCGATTAAACAAAAATTAAGATATTAATCCCGTATTTACTAGAAATGTTTGTAGCACTATAAGGTAGAATGTAAACATGCTTCAATGTTGTTTTTATAGAAACGAC
Organism: Caerostris darwini; assembly: GCA_021605075.1. NCBI lineage: Eukaryota > Metazoa > Arthropoda > Arachnida > Araneae > Araneidae > Caerostris > Caerostris darwini. The sequence continues at coordinate 77,459 of BPLQ01013128.1, forward strand.
ATCAAAACCGAATTGGGCAAGAAGTTGAGAGAAACCCTGGACCACATCCTGGAGAAGATCAAGGATGCCGTCGACCACGGCAAAACTGTCAAGGAGGACCTCCAGAACAAAGTGAGCCATTTGACAAAATCATGACCACCCCTTTCCCATTCTTGGAAAGTAGGTGGTGGTCACATTAATGTGACTGGACTGTGTATCTTAAAATTATTGAGTAATATTTAAACTATGAATGTAGCATTGTTCTTAATACACTGATTAATTATCTATTTAATAATCTGCATTCATTGATAAATTAAGAGTTGTAATTAATTCAAGAATTGAGTGAATTTTCAATATTTCGGGAAAAAAACACATAACCAGAATATTACACAAATTGTGTGAAATTGGATTTTTTTAATGACTATAGAACAAGTCTGAGAGTAGCTTATTTAATAATTAAATAAGAAGCGATATGTGACGATTAAAGCTGTGAATAGTTTAATATTTAATGAATCTTCAAATATTCTATGTCGTGATTTGATGTGATTTGATGTGATATATCCTGGCTGTATATTCTCTTGTATATTCTGGCTTTAAGTGGAGTGTGGAATGTGGTATTAAGTGGTATTTAAGTGGAAATCTTTATATACACTCCACTGCAATGTGCTGCCACCTGCCTTTTGTGATTGGTTATTTCACGTTGACGTCGAAAGTATGTGGTGGTCACATTAATGTGACTGGACTGTGTATTAAAATAGACAGAATTACTAGACCTAATTAACAATAATAATAATAATAATAATAATACATAGAATACAATACAAGTTATATATTGCATAATATAATAGCATTCAATAATTAGAAGATGTTGCTTGTAGCTGAAGGAGATCAAGGAGAAGTTGAAGGACTTGCACCAGGACGTAGGAGCCAAGGCCCGCGAGCTCATGGACAAGATCAAGGAGAAGTCCAAGGAGTTCCTCAAGAACTTGCTGGAGAAGCTCGGCCTGAACGACAAGCGCGCCCTTGCCGAAGAAGAGATCGCCATGGTCGACTTCAACATCCGCGAGATCTTCAAGAAGCTCAAGGATTCCGTGAGTGCATTATTTGAGAATTGTTATTCCGTTAGTCCATTGTTTCTCAAGTCAGGAGTCAGAGCACACCGTTTGCTCATGCACTTCCTCTCGTGAGCTAATTAACTTAACATTATTATTTGATATTTTATAATGAAAAGCATTGACCATGGTAACTTTAGTGTATTCATTTTCCTGATTTACAATGGTCAAAAGTAATAAAGGACTTGAACAGAATCGCTATTAATGAACTGTAAGGCAATTTGTAGACTGAGTTACAAATTATAGCATTCAATATCTTAAAATTATTGAGTATTATTTAAACTATGAATGTAGCATTGCTTTTAATTCACTGATTAATTATCTATTTAACAATCTGTATTGATCAATTAAGTGTTGTAATTAATTGGTTTTTTTTTGTCTGAATAACTTGGTTCCTAACTATGATAAATGATGTTTATAAATACGCGTACAGTTATGCATAATGTCTAAATATTTTCTCATTTGACTTCTTTGTGCAGCTTCTTGCCAAAATCGACAAAGAAAAGTTGAAGGCCAAGATCGAAGAGCTCTTCGGAAAAGGAAGCCAGGTGAGTGGTTTCTGTTCTAGAAGTAAACCATTTTTTTTCCATCAAATTCTAAAAATGTAGTTTTTCGTTTCAGCTTGCTAATAATAATTGATTTTTTTTGGTGCATCCATATTCTTAAACTCTAATTAAGTTATATCAAAAGAATCTTAAATGTAAATATTTTCATTGTTATACTTCGGTACTTAAATGGTAATAAATTGACATAAATACAAAATTTTAATAATAATAAAAAAAAAAGAAAATAGAAAGTGAAACGGATTGAAAAAAAGAAAACCTGATCTCAAAAAATAAGCACCTCTAGTACTGAAATAAGAACAAGCTAGTTCGTTTTTATTTCAAGTGATGAATGAATTATTAATGTTTTTTTTCAAATGTATGTGCAAAATTTTTTTACAGTGGCATGGTCAACAAATGTCGCCAGTTCACTCAATGATCAGCCCTCTTAGCTGCATTTACTTTCTCCTTTTCGATATTTTGCAAATAATACAGTTAATGCCATACAATATCAGTTCAGCTACGTTGTTACCGGAAGAGAATATTTATATGAAATAAGTAGTTTGTTACTGATATTGTATGATTGATGTACTGATATTGTATGATTGATGTACTGATATTGTATTGGATCATATAAGTTATATGAAAATAAGTTTCAAAATGATAGTGTGTCTAAATTATTTATAAATTAGAAGGGTTACTATATGCAGTAGGATGTTTTGAAACATGGGAAGAATGACATGGAACAGTTCAAGTAGCAAATTTTCTTGCAAAAAAATAAAGAAATGTTTTTTTTCTTATATATTTATGTGAATAATAACAAAAAAGTAGACGAACTTTTTAATCTCAATCAAGAAATTGAAACGAAAAATAATTACATTACTTAACTCATTCCCAATTAATATTTTTATTGGTGATTTTTTTTATTTACATTCATTTATTGATATTCTAATTAAAGCATGAATAACAACTAATTAGCTTAGAATTCTATTATTCTATTAGAAATCTATTCTAAGTCTAAATCTATCTAATTCTATTAGAAATCTATTCTAATTAATTTTTCTGATTAAAACATGAATAACAACTAATTAGCTTAGAAATCTAGTCAAAAATGTGAATGTAAAAAAATATTGATGCCAGACATGCGATCTTTAAGATCGTAAGAATTTAAGTGTGATGCCTGTTGTTTTGAGCTATAGAACATTAATCATAAATGAATCCAATGGACAGATGGGAGATGCCCTTCTGGAGCTGATCAACACCAAGGGTGACAAATACAAGCAGAAACTGCTCGACCTGATCGACCGATTCCTGGGCAAGGAGAAGCGATCCATCAAGGACTACTGGGAGAAGGTCAAGGACTACTTCAAGGACCTCCACATCGACCTCCAAGAGAAGTACGCCAAGTTCGGAGAGTGGGTGAAGAACGTCATTGACAAGGGACTCACCAAGTCCAAGGACAAGATCGCCAACATCAAGGAGATCGCCAGAGAGGTAAGATCACCAATAACGTTAACCAGTTGCTGAATCACAGCAAACTCATTAGAAATATAATGCGATTCAAACTAAACAGGAGGTGTTGAGACTGACTGGATCATATCCGAATTTTGTAAATTTTCTGAGTATAGTTTTTTGATTTTTGAAGAAAACAATTCATACTTTGGCTAATAGAAGAAATTGTATACCTGTTTATAACGTTAACCAGTTGCTGAATCACAGCAACTCCATTAGAAATGCAATGTGATTCAGAACAGAACAACAGATTCTAAACAGAAGATGTTCAGAGGCCTCCTGTATAAAACAACTGACTGAACAAACAACTTTTGTAAATTTTCTGAGTATAGTTTCTCGATTTTTAAAGAAAAAATTCATACTTTGGCTAATAGAAGAAATTCCACAGTTGTGTAATTATAGTTTTCATTAATTTTTTTGTAAAGCCCCGCAACATATTTTCTTTTTAAAGGAAAATATGAAATTAAAGAATGAGTATAAGACAAATAAGGAATAAGCATGCAATATCACAAGGAAAATAAAATTTTAACTAAACAACAAATTCGCATGCAATAACCTTTTTGAAATATTATGCTAAATCATGTTATCATTGCAGATTTGGCCCATTATGTTATTCACTACCTTGCTCAAAATTTCATGTAAAGAACTTCACACTGTACACTATAATCTCTTTTCACATCGTCTTATATATTTGTTTTAAACTTTTGTAAATATTTCGAAGAAAAAAATGCACTGTCGCCTTATACACTCACGGACACCTTATCGGCTTATATTCGGAAATATACGGTAGTTATAAAATATTTCAATTAGTTTTTCTTTTCGGGTTTTTTTGTTTTTTTTTGTAACCACTGATGCCTACCACTGTGCCCAAAAAGTAAGAGCAATTATTTTTTTTTTCAAAATCTATTAATTTATTCTTCCAAATTTGTTTCATCCCTTTCAAAGTAATCCCCTCCGGACACAATTCACTTATGCCAACTTTTTTCCAATCCTCAATGCATGCTAAAAAGTCATCGGCAGGGATGGACTTCAAAGCGCGCGGCTATTCACGTTGAATCTCTTCCATCGACTCAAAACGGTGTCCCCGGAGTGTTCTTTTGAGTTAAGGGAATAGCCAGCAGTCGCACGGTGTGAAACGATACGGGTTTCATTTTTGGCGGAAAAGTCACGAAGAATCAATGCAGTGTGAACTGACACATTCAGTGTTTTAGGTACCCATCGAGATTTGACGCGTTTGAGGCCCAAAATAGAATTGACCGATCCTTTTGAAATTCCAACATCAGCAGCAAGGTCTGTAATTATAAATCGACGGTTTGTAAGGACCAAATCTTTAATTCTTTGAACGTGAGCTTCGCGGTTGAGGTTGATGGTCGATCAGAGGGCTCTTCGTCTTCAACGCGTTCTCTGCCTTCTTTGAACTGTCTATACCACTTCTAAACATTTCTTTCCGATATAGGAATGCTCACCGGATGCCTTCTGCGACATTCTATACGTTTCCACAAACAAAATTGAATGCAAGTTCTTTGCTCAATTATTTCAGACATTTCAAAAATCGCCGGAATCAGTTTCAGCGTCTCACAAAGCCAAGCGTAACTCAAACACTAATGAGTATTTTGACGATAAAATTCACAAAGATGTCAAGAACAGTGCCAGCAACCTAAAAAAAAAAAAAAATTGAAATTCCATAAGCTCCCCGGGAATTTTAAATTGAAAATTGGTCTTACTTGTTAGACACAGTAGTATTTCCCCTAATAAAATCTCTTTTATGTCATAAGCATGACTTCAACAGTGCAGTAAGCAAATTCTGACATTCTTTTGCAGTTCATCGACCACACCAAGGGAGTGAGCAAGGAGGTGGCCGTCGAAGCCCTGAACTTCCTCAAGCCCTACAAAGAGGACCTTGGAAACCTGTACGACCAGGTCAAGGACACCGTCAAGGAGATCCTTAACAGGAAGGAATAAGCCGTAGACTAAAAAAATTAGCATTTAAAATAAATTGTTTTGCTCAATCTGTAGTTCCCCAATTTTTTCGTTTCCGTCTGTCTTCTTTTGTTAATAAGAACAGTCTCTATCTGAAATGTGTCTGCAATTTTTAATAAGAATCGATAAGAACTAATAAGAACATCCATCCTATAATCCATCCATAAGAACATTAAGAATTAATAAGAACATCCTCTATCTGAAATGTACCTGCAGTTTTTAATAAGAATGGATAAGAACTAATAAGAACATCCATCCTATAATCCCTCCATAAGAACAGTAATAGTTAATAAGAACATCCTCTATCTCAAATGCATCTGCAGTTTTCAATAAGAATCGATAAGAACTAATAAGAACATCCATCCATAAGAACATTAAGAATTAATAAGAACATCCATCCATAAGAACATTAAGAATTAATAAGAACATCCATCCATAAGAACATTAAGAATTAATAAGAACATCCTCTATCTGAAATGTATCTGCAATTTTTATTTTCAGTACATACTCGAAAATTATTTTCCAAATACATAAGTGAAAAAACTTTATTTTAATAAAATATTCTCTTAGATTTTCCCGTATCCAACTTTGAAGATTCTTGTTTTGATTTATTGAAATTTAAAAAAATAATTTTAACTCATCACTTAAATTTAATGTCTTTAATGTTGTGAAGATAGAATATATATTTTATCTTAATAATGATAATTCTATATTTGCTATAAAATGATTGAATATATTTATTAATATGTGGAGGCTATATAAATATTTCCCGCAACTGGTATGTTAGTTGCCATTGCCATTTTCAATACTTACGTGAAAATCGTAATGACCAGTACCATTTAAGATTTTAACTTCACTATTGTCAATTAATCTATTTGATATGGTGTCAAGTTAGAAGTGTATTATGTTATTTATTATTGATTAATAAAATTGAAAGACCTGCATATACAGAATACAGATGTCCCATTATTTATAACCAATTAACAAATTAGTGTATAGCAATGTCGAAAAATCTTACATTTTGAAAAAAGTTTAAAAACAAAACATAAAATTGCATCATTCATCATTATTTTTTATTCATCATTTCTCGTACTTCAGTCCAAGGTAACCAATTCAATAAATCAATTAAGATTTATTATTTCAATAATTTGGAAAACTGTGCATTGCTGATAAGGATATTTATTTGGCAGAATTCATTTACTACAGAACAAAAGTAACAGATAACAAGTAATATAAAAAAAATAAGTCAATTCTACTTTCAATAAGTTCATTCTAATTCTTCATTCAAATAAGTCAATTCCTACTTTTTTTACACTGTATTTCAGAAAGTCCTTTATAAAAAAAAGTTTAAATTTTCCTCTTGCAGCTGGTGCCATCTATTGGTAGATACATGCAACTTAAATCCAAAAAAAACTAAAATTAATTAATTTAATTTAATTACTGAATTAATATTTGAAAGAACTGTATTCACATCCAGTGTCATCCACTACAAGTTCAAAAAATGGTATTTGAACTTGAGTGGAGGAATAACAAGTATTTTATGAACGATTGAAAATTTGAACAAGATATATATATATATATAGGGAGAGTGTGAACTAATAGAAGGAACTGAATAAATTAAAAACTCTGTTTTACACAATCGGGTTGCAAACACCATATGCTTTATATCTTTCTGTCACTTTGTGACATCTCTAGTTTTTTTTTTTTTTTTTTCCATTTCTATTTCTTTTTCTGGAGTTATTTTTTGATATTCGTATAGTTTTCTCACTCTGCCGATTATGCGTTCTGTATTTAAGTACTCCATACTTTTCTCACAGAGAATTCCAATCTGTATAAAGTATAGCACTTTGTTATATTTCCTACATTAGCTCGAGAAACAATGTCAAAAACTGCAAATTTTAAATGTAATTTAATGTATTTTTAATGTAATTCTTACAGTTTTTGGTACACGAGTCCAAGTGGCATCATAGTTCGCTAATTCATTTAACCATCAAAAGCAACATACAAATCTCTTACATTATCATTAATAGTTATGCATTCTTCAGCTGCAGCTTTAATCTGCTTAGCGCATACTTCCTCCGATTCAGCAGTCAAAACAATAACAAACTGTGGATAACAAACCAGCTGTTCTACTTTTTCCTCAGTACTTCGAAGAGCATACGCATATCTCAACTTTAAGTCACATAGGTTTACTTTTGATTCAGTATTTTGTGAATTATCACTGCAATTACATTTTTTGCAAAAGATCTGTAATTCTGATGCAATGCCTATTCGCTTTTTCACTTACACAAATATGTCACCATTATTACAAGTAGCAAATTTATCAAAGACGTTCTGCAAAACTTTTAACGATATGATTTTGTATCTAGAATCGATATTTTCTTGGTGTATCGATATTGTATTGATTGCATAATTGTCAAATATGGCACTTTCAGTCACCAGAGTTAATCAAGTATTGGTCGAATTTCGCTTACTTGGTCCAATAAAAAAGCCAGTTTCAACTTAAAACAGAACCTTTCAAAACTTATTGAATTTACTTTTCGATTTTACTACAAATTCATGAGAAATTAATACATCACAGTTTCTTAAAGACCATTATAGGAATGAATATTATTTTGAGTATTTTTCGATTTTTTGGAAGATGTCCAAAAAACTGATTTTCTACAATAAGACGAATTATGTGGGACATGTATTTAAATATCTGCCAAATGGCTGAACAAACTCTTATTTAAAGATCTGTGAAGAAATGGAACTATTGGTTAATGTTAAAATCAGAAATCGTGAAAAATTCTAATTTTCCAATAAAATGCAACTGCAATGCAATTTAATTTTCCGACCTACGAATATAGGTCTTTATAGAAACATATCGGGCTGATGGCCGAGGGGCTAGCGCTCTAGCACTCGGTGACACAGGTTTCGGGTTCGAGTCCCTGCGGGGCCATGGATGTTTGTAGGGGCTCGAAATCCACTTTAAAACCGTAGGTACCGGTTCAATATGATTGTAGAGCGTTACGGAGGTATTGTTATTCCGTGTCAGTAGACTACTACACTATACAGTAGACTACTACTACATCACACCTCATCACTGTGCCTAGAGCTGAGTTGCCCCTTTACAATTTGGGAATGATGTGGGTGAGAAGAAGTCTGATTGGGCTCTGTGACGGTCTGCTATCATATGACCGGGATCGACGACTTAAAGTGGATTACGAGCCACAACAAACCTCCATGGCACCACCGGCTGTTTGCCAGTTGCATTAGAAGAAGAAAAAAATGGGGGCCTGATGACCCAGTGGCTAGCCGAATGGCGCTCTGTACCACAGGTTTCGGGTTCGAGTTCAGGCGGTGCCAGGGATGTTTGTAGTGGTTCGGAATCCACTTTAAACCGTTGGTCCCGGTCTAAACATGATCGTAGAACGTTGCGGGGTTATTGTTACTCCGCGTCCGAGGCTTATCTTCCAGCCATACGCACCTCCTGGGTAGTGCTAAGTGAATAACGTCGATGGAGCGCTTTCTTTAAGCCATCAAAGACAACTATCTGTTTTCCAGCTGCATTAGAAATAAAAATCATTTAACAGTAACTTTCCCACAAACTCTTAAAGAAGTTGCTGTAGTTTGCCTGGCAAATCAATTTTTTTTTTAAAACTGGTATTACACTGAAGTGACAAAAGTCATGGGATACCTCTTAATATCGTGTCGGCCCTTTTTTCGCCCGGCGAAGTGCAGCAACTCGACGTGGCATGGACTCAACAAGTCGTTGGAAGTCTTCTGCAGGAATATTGAGCCATGCTGTCTCGATAGACGTCCATAATTGTGAAAGCGTTGATGGTGCAGGATTTTGGGCACGAACAGACCTCTCGATGATGTCCCATAAATGCTCGATGGGATTCATGTCGGGCGATCTAGGTGGCCAGATAGTTCGTTGGAATTGTCCAGAATGTTCTTCAAACCAATCGCGAACAGTTGTGGCCCGGTGACATGGCGCATTGTCATCCATAAAAATCCCATCGTTGTTTGGGTACATGAAGTCCATGAATGGCTGCAAGTGATCTCCAAGTAGCTGAACATAAGCATTTCCAGTCAATGTTCGGTCCAGTCGCACCAGAGGATCAAGTCCATGCCATGAAAAAACAGCCCACACCATTACGGAGCCACCACCAGCTTGAACAGTGCCTTGCTGACAGTTTGGGTCCATGGCTTCGTGGGGTCTGCGCCACACTCGAACCCTACCATCAGCTCTTACCAACTGAAATCGTGACTCATCGGACCAGGCCACGGTTTTCCATTCATCTAGGGACCAACCGATATGCTCACGTGCCCACGAGAGTCGCTGCAAGCGATGTCGTTCAGTCAGTAAAGGCACTCGAGTCGGTCTTCTGCTGGAATAGCACAAGAAAGCCAAATTTATCCGCACAGTTCTAACAGACAAGTCCCTTGTACGTCCCACATTGATTTCTGCGGTTATTTGACGCAGTGTTGCTTGTCTGTTAGACTTTACGACTCTTTGCAGACGTCGCCGGTCTCGGTCGTTAAGTGCAGGCGGTCGACCACTGCGCTGTCCATGGTGGGATGTTATGCCTGAAATTTCATACTCTCGGCACACTCTTGACATAGTGGATCTGGGAATGTTGAATTCCCTAACGATTTCCGAAATGGCATGATCCATGCGTCTAGCTCCAACTAACATTCCGCGTTCAAAGTCTGTTAATTCCCGTCGTGCGGTCATCATCACGTCAAAACCTCTTCACATGAATAACTTGGACAGAAATGAAAGCTCTGCGAAAGCACTGCGCATTTATACCTGTTCTACGCGATGCTACTGCCATCTGAAAATTTGCATATTGCTATCCCATGACTTTTGTCACTTCAGTGTATGCTAATTAAGTAAAAGTCAGTGATTGCGTAAAAATATTTCAAACCTTGCCAGTGCGAATATATAAATAGAGGGCACTCTCGGTTATAAAAATGGGATTTAATTTCCCTTTTTATAAGCGATTTTGATCAATTTTTCACTACTGGATATTTTCAGACTGGATTTCAACTGGTGCTTTGACAAGTGTTTGTTTCATCCGTGTGCATATGCGACTAATCTTCAATCGTAGATGTCTGCTACTTCTTTCATTTGGTGTAGACTTTAAGCAGGAGGTGTAGACGGAGCAAACGAACATTTAATCTATATACAGTGGGTACAAAAAGTATTTGCACACTTACATTTTTGCTTGCAAATCATAAAATTAAGCATTAAGAAATACAAAAATTGGTATTGTCAAAGTAGAGTAAGTTTAATCACCTAAATTAAACAGAAAAAATACAATAATATAAATAACAATTTTTTTTTCAACAAAATTAAAATATCTCGTGTCAAAAAAGTATTTGCACACCCGCATGAATACAAAAGAAATTTAATATATAAGAAAATTTTAAATAACTAATATTTAGTATGCATTCCATTAGCATCTATTACTGCTTGTAATCTTGCTGGCATTGATTTAATTAAATTTTCTGTAACAGTAGAGTCAATATTTGACCACTCTTCAATAAGAGCTTGTTTAGGTGCAGATTTGCTTGAAATCTTCTTTTTTCTTACTTTTAAATCCAAAGAGTTCCACAAATTTTCCAAAGGATTTAAGTCTGGTGATTGTGGTGGAGTAGCAAGTCTTCTGGGTACATTATAAAGCAACCACATTCGTGTTATACCGCCAGTGTGCTTGGGGTCATTGTCTGCTGAAAATATTACGAATTACTGATGCCCAATTTTATTGCACTTTGTGGCAAGTTATCTCGCAACACATCAATATAGGTTCGAGCTGTCATATTCCCATCAATGAAACACAAATTACCAACTCCTTTGCTAGCCATGCACCCCCAAACCTTAACGGAGCCTCCTCCATGTTTAACTGTAGGTAATACATTTTTAGTATGGAAAGCAGTGCAAGGCTTTCTCCAAACTAATTTGCTGCCATCTGATTTAAATATATTGAACTTACTCTCGTCGGAGAATATGACATTTTTCCAGAAATCAATTGGCTTATTGATATATTTCTTGGTGAAATCGAGTCTCTTCAGTCTATTTCGTTCATTTATAAAAGGTTTTTTCCTTGGAGATCTCCCATAAATTTGAGCATCGTGCAGGACATTTCGAATACTTTGGGCACTAATTTGAACTCCAGATGTTGAAGCGACATCATTGGCTAATGTTATCGCACTAACAAATGGATTTTTTTATGCCTCTCTTATAATTTTTCGCTTAATTCCCTGTGAAAGTTTCTTTGGGGGTCCAGAACGCAAGTTATTTGATGTAGATCCTCTTTCTTTGTGACGTTTTATAATGTACCGAACAGTAGAAAAGCAAACATTTACTTTTTTTACCTATTTCTCGATAACTTAGGCCATTTTCACGAAGAGAAACAATTTTTTCTCGCAACGAGATCGACAATTCAGATTTCTTAGGTGCCATCACAAATTGAAATCAACAATCAACTGATAAAGTATCGGCACTACCTCCCGTTATAGTCGTCTTATGTATGTTATTTACTGCGGGATGACTATCAAATAATTAGCAAAAAAATGCAAATTTCCTACAGTTGAGTTGAGTGTGCAAATACTTTTTTGACGTAAGATATTTTAATTTTATAGGAAATTTTTTTTTTTACTTGTATTATTGTACTTTTTAAAATTAGTTTAGATGAATAAGGTTATTGTGTTTTTAAAATGCCCATTTTTATACTTTTTAATGCCTTTTTTTATGAATTGTAAACAAAACTGTATGTGTGCAAATACTTTTTGTACCCACTGTATATTACATTATTTTTATCTTCGATGAATTCGAATTGTTGCTATTGGAATTTAAACACGAATGCTATTATTGGACTTGACTCGTAGGTTTGACTTGATGGTAGATTGGATTGGGTGACTATAGATCTATATCTAATGAAGACTTTTTATACAGATTTCATTATCTGTAAAATTTATTGTAATAAATATTTTCCTTTTTTAATCTTTGTTTGTCTCGTTATTTTAGGTAACAATCAGTACATTTTAATAAGAAAGTTCAAATCCAGGTAGCCAACTTGAATCGGTGCTCTTGAAGTAGGAGAGACTGTCTTGTCAATATGTATTTATATTTATTTTTCGTATTAGGTAAACTTGTTTGCAATTATAATTCGCGTGATTTTGGGGTGGCATATTTTTATGTAGTGTGGTTAGGCGCTTTAGACTCTTTTAGCAATAATTCAAATCTAGAAATTTCACATTAAGCCGACTCCCAAAAACGCTTATTAAACACTAAAAATACGCAATAACGCTTTCAATAATCTACTTTAAAATCCGCCATACCCTATACCACAAAATAAGCCTACAGGTTTGAATGCCTTCAGAAATGTATGCATATTGGAGAAGGAAACGCATACACATGAAATAAATCGGAAGATAATTTCACTATTTTAAATATAAATAAAATGTATTTATTAATATTTATAATTAAAATACTTCGCACAATTAACATATTAGCACAAGTAATATATAAGCATTAATCAGTTGATACAATATATTGTAGTAATAATGCCAAAATATGCGTCTTGGCACCTCAGAACAGTGATCTTCTAGCTCAAACACTTTCCTAGTAATAATGTCAACCACTGCTGAAGATACGGATCTTTCAAATTTAGTTCATGAAAAAATGTTACATATGTAGATGTTCGCGTAGTCATCAGGTGCAAGGGAAGCCAGGCACTTTGAAGATTAGTGTGCCACTCCTTTGTGCATCGACGCGGTAGCCAGGGGATTTTCAGCTATCTGTCTATATTATCTTTCGGTTAGTTAATATGTAATTGCAAATAGAAATAGATTTTATAAGTGGGCCTGAATGATCGAGTGGCTGGCGCTCTGTATCACAGGTTTCGGGTTCGAGTCCCGGCGGTGCCATGGATGTTTGTAAGAATTCGGAATCCCAGTCTAACATGATCGTAGAGTGTTGAGGAGGTAGTGTTACTCCGCTTCCGTGGCTTCTCTTCAAGCTACAAGCACCTTCTGTGTAGTGTTAAGTGAGTAATGTCGGTGCAGCGCTTGGGTTAAAGTATCGAAGACAACTGTCTAAGTGTTTGCCAGCTGCATTAGAACAACAAAAAAAAAAGTTTTTATAAGTCATAAAGATTGTCTTGTTTCTAGGTTAAGAGAAATTAATATTTTTTCGAATTTTATATGAATTGGAATAGTGAGTTCATTTATATAATATGGATTATGTCTCATTGTTAGTTCTAGGCGATAATTTTTTTTTCTGCAAAGAACAAACTAGTCTTGTAGCTCCATTCCTTAATAAACGTTTAAACATGGAGAACATACTGAATACTTTTTTGTATCACACGAAAGTTTTTCAATTTTTTTTCCTTCGCAAGATAACACAAAAATGAGGGTTGCAGGTAATTTATGTGATTTTGTTTTTCAACTAACACTTAAACTTATTTCTTAGAATGAATTGTTTTGATATCCATTGAAATTGATAGATGACGGAACTGTGAAAAGTAATTCGTTTCAACAGAAAATGTCTATTTCAGTGATTCCGAAACATATTTGTCCGGAAAACAATTGGTAAACGTTCCTCTGAAAATCTACCTTACTTTGAAGAACTCAAAATATAAATTGAATACTTTGTTCTTTTATGCATCTATATATTTACCTATTCTTTAAAACACTACTAAATGAATATGTCGTTAATAAAAAACGTTTAAGTTTATAAAAGTACCTTATATATTTAATAATAACATTCGTATTACACCAAACTTAATCTAATGACCTATGATACAGAAATAAGAATTACAAATAACGTGAAAAAATTATCAGAGCCCTGTCTACTAGTTTTCATAGTTTAGATATCATTTAAATTATTAGTTTAGATGGATTATTGATGCCGAAGGCTATTGTTTGATAATGTATTAAATGAATGATCGTTGAAGGCTTTAAATCGATACAACTTGCATGTAATATATAAATAAAAGTTTTATGTGTGTGTTAGTTTCGTATTCTGGATACCATCATTCAGATGTTAGAAATGTTACACGTATTTATATCATATTCTCAAAAAAGTTATTGCATGCAAATATTCAAGCGTTGCCTGATTGTTCTAATACTACGCGACACGCTCGCCTACCAGCACTTACTTGTTTAGACCTGTTTAGATTTGTTATTTCTTGCATTTTTGTGTTTTACCTGGAAAATAATGCAGCAGAATTTTACACAACGTGTAAAACATTTAAGATTAGTTTTCTAAATTTCTTTTCCTTATCTTTCTCGTGTTCACTTTCACCGACTCTTTATTTTTATTAAATGTCCCCTAATTACATCCTAGGCTGTTATCAACCCCTCTTTTTCGTTCCGCTGCTCCTTAGGATGCAAAAAATAAATAAATAAATAAATAAAATAAATAAATAAATAAAAAAAAAATAATAAAAATAAATAAAATATAAAAGAAAAAATATATAAATTTTAAAAGGACTATATTTTAACACGCAGTTATTACAAAAATATATTGCTGTATAAATCATGTAGTTTTTCATCTAAATGCTGGTTCCAAGAAAATTACGAATCATTTTATGTTCACTAGTTAAAATTTAAATTTGCTACAGAACACTTATTTATGAAAACGTTATTTATTAAATAAAAAAGCAATGACAAATTATGAAAGAAAGTATTTATTTAATACAAAAAGTTACGAAGCTGTTGTTGCGAAAGCTGCGAAGTTGGACATGTACAGCTGAAACATATTCTATACAATTCACGAAACAATTATTCTTTCTGTTCTGTAACAAGAAATACAATATCTACAGATCATTATCACAGAATTCTTCAAGGTTTTATCTCATAATGTTTATATCATTCTTCAGGAAACATTCAGAAATACACAGCTGTGTACTGCAGCTACATACTGCACAGCTCGGAATTGGTATAATTTCAGTCTACATTCTTGGAAGTTATAAAAAAATTAATAAAATAGTATCTAGTAAATAAAAACTAGTTTCAAAGTCCACGAATGCATGTACAATCGGTAACAAAAAGCTACATCCTTCTTATCCCACGCGCGCAGTCTGAATCATAACAAAGATAAGCATGACAAATGTTAAACATAAATTGTTTATAGAATGGATTTAAATGCTAACTTTTTTTTACTGCTTGCTTTCTATTTATGTAATAGTATTATAGAAAGTAATATATATACACTATATAACATTTTTATCGAGAAAAAAATGCATTTTTCATCCATTATCGATTTCCTGATTAGCATAAAATGCGTGTGATTGCTTATATTTTCTCGAACTGATTTTAGTCTGGAACTATTTAATTGAACAATAACGATCTGAGACAGTTTCTAAAAGGATGTTTCTCTGAACATTTTTTCTTCGTGGAGAGTAAGTGAACATTCCATGTAGTTTTCCAATGCTGGGTAATTTGCTATTAAACATCAGATATGTCACCATTACTTGTTGTGCCCCATAGTTAACACTGGAATCACAGTTGCAACAACCGTCATAACAATTTGGAACAAAAAATTCGCTATGTGGGGACTCACAACCTCTTCTCTGGTATCAAACCCTAAGAGAAATTTTTGCTTTTCAGTAACATACACACTGAAGTTTTCGGTTCTGCATGATTGAACAGATTTTATACCAACCTCCGCATTGATTAATATCCTCTCTCCTCATACTGCGGCCTGATGGTCAATTGGCTAGAGCTCTTGCCTTTCGTACCACAGGCTCCAGGTTCGAATCCTGGTGGTGAGCATGGATATTTGTGAGTGTTTCGGAATCCACATTAAACTGTAGGTCCCGGTTTAATTAGCCCAAAATGTGCCCAAAATGACCGTACAACAACAAACCAAACCAAACTGTCCTCATACTAAACGGCGGACAATGAAAGAGTATAGCTTTGCCACTTATTATGTGAGTGCCGTATCAGTAGGCAAACTTGTGTTTTCTTTCCATTTGAGTGGTTTCCATCTGGTGATGGGACATCTGTTGTTTCCATCTCAATGCATGTGTTGGTTAGATATGGAACTATTTGTTTTTTCTTTCTCAATCCGTTCGTTGATTCGACATTTACCCATGTGTTAATTCGGTCTCAATACGTCTGTTGAGTCGATCTGGATCCATCTGTAGTTGATTAGTCATAGTAATAATTCAATAATGATATCAGATTAAAAAGAGTTTAACTTAAGGATTGAAGGTTTAATCTTAAAAGAATTACAAGTTTGTTTTCAAATTCTGGGTTATTTTACCAAATTATGCGACTTTATTTAGCACAATTTTTAATAAATACGATTTCAATTAATTCGCTGAAGGTTAAAATAAGAGCTGGTATAGGGTGCAAAGTGGGTTCATGTTTTAACGAAAGGATTCGTCGGCAAATCGTGTGTTCCAGCTGGTGCATCGGATGCAAGAGGAGCCGAACTCATGGTACAATGGCAGCGTGCACAACATGCGTGCAAGGGAGCTGAGGCTCGAATTCGCTGGCGGCATTGTGATCACTGCTTTCATAAACGAGGAGATTATTTCGTACCTATGGGTGTGCATTTATCTACCAATTAGAAAGGAAACGGTAATATCGGTGGCCCTCATGTATACCATGAACAGTCCGCCGAGATAGTTGAGAGGCTTGGTTTGGTTTGTTGCTCTACAGTCATTTTATGCACACGAGGGCTAAACAGACAGGGACCTACAATTTAAAAGGGATTCCAAACCACTCACAAACATCCATGCCAGGGAACCTGAAGTCTGGGATAACAAAGACCAGAGCGCTAGCCGCTTGGCCACCAGGACGCAATAGTAGGAAGGAGAGCACTGCCTTCTGGGAAGAATTTTACACGTAACTGCTCCACATTTGAGTGCCTAATGGATGAAAAATCAGAAGGTTTGAAGAAAAAAAATCAGAAGAAATCATCAATATGAGATGGTATACACAGTATGCCACAATTGAGTTTTCTCATTTCTGAAAGCAGTGATTTTCTATTTTTCATTGTGAAACAGTTATATTTATAGTAATGAAATAGCATTAATATATTATAGTATTAAAATATTTTTTAACGCAATGAGTACAGCACAATAGTGAACCAACCCATGAACTCTGCGTAGAACGTTTTTTATAAAGTGTAAACGTGTTCTAACATTTTTCTATCGCTCATAAATAAGTTTTCGTCCTCGAACAATTTTGTTCGCGCCAAATAAATGAGTCTGACGCGAATTTAAGAGCAAATCTAAACAGTCATTTATTTATTCTGATTTAGATTCGGGGATAACACTTTGGTTTTCAGACTTGTAGGAACTCTGTTTGGATTGTTTGGAATTATGTTTTGACAGCCAAATTTTCAGCCATGTAAACGTAATGAGTGCAGCATATATTTTGGAAATTATTATATATTATTATTAAATGACAGTCCGCAACTGTGCACAACATTGCACCTATATGAGTTCTTGACCAATAGATAATTTCAAGTTAAAAACCTTTCAGAGGTTCAGTGATGGTTAGACAATGAGTGCGAAAGTCTCTCGTTGACAATCCATGGGTTTGAAGGAAGCTTAACTGGAAATATAGCAGGAAGTTGTCAACTACTCGTTAAGACCTTTACATAATACCTAGAGCACATTTGAATTTAAATAGTGTAAAGCTACATCCTTTAAAATTAGCACGCATAAGTTATTGGAGCTCAGGGTTGATCTCAAGGAAGTTTAAAATTTCATGTTGTGAGCACGTAATCAGTTGTCATTTAGTCTCAAGAAAAACTTTTGAAATCGAATGCTCATTTTTTTTTTCACTAATTTCAAAATACTGTTAGAGCACACATAGCTCGACTGTTGGAGAACTATGACTTGCCTAGCAATATCGACTTGTAAAAAGGTGATACATACTGCACATGCGTAAGGACAAAAAGTAATATTGTGATTGTCGTCTCTGAAGCAATAAAAACTCCACTTGTGACCGTATTCATTTGAGAGTAGTCATTAAGCGATTTTTTTTAATATTTTGAGCCCTACAATTTTTCTGGATTGCTTAATTCGGCCCCGTAACTGTTCCGAGCTTTTGAACTACTTTGATACAGCAATGGGCTTTGCAGCTAAATAAATTGTATAAATATCATGTTTTGTTGCTATGCTTGTCTCTAAATTATTTAACCAATAAATTAGAGACAATACTATATTACATTGTGTTATAGACGATATTTGAAGTTATTTAACTCTCTTTCCGTTAATTTCTGTCACATTCTGTTTTTTCAGTGCTTGCAAATAGATTGATACCTTAGAAAGTCTATAAATTTGAAATTAAAACATTAATCTAGGATTATTAATTTATCTACTAAACGAGGGCCAAAAATATTAAAAAAATATTTGACAAGTAGTTAATATTGAATTTCAAAAATAATATAATAACATGTGAAAATATTCAAGCGAATAAAAATCAAAAATTAAACAACACATATGGGATACATTGCTAAAAACTTAAAAACTCTTCTTAAATTTATATATTCAAAAAAATAACTTTGATGAGTTATGAAGCAATATGATTGAATGATTATTATTATTATCTGAATGATTTCGTTTCCACATCACCCTTGAGGTAGAAATCTCGATGCGCTTTTTTTAGAGAGGTGTCGCCAGGAGCCCTAGTCCTCTTTTCGATGCCATGAATGGATGGGGTACTTTGCTTAGAAGTGAATGAACTATTTTACATCTGCTTGGTGAAGGAAGATCAATTAATCAAACTATTTTGGTGGTTGTTTTTATCCATTTTTAAATGCAGTTATGTTTTCTTGATATAGAGTTCCAGTATTTCAGTATTGTTAAAAGCTCCTTGAAATATTAATTTCTGAGGAAGCTTAGCTTAGCTTTCGCAGCGTCCCACGAGTTTAGGTGGGTTTTAATAGCATCTCCAATAAGCCCAGTTATTAGGAGGGTGAAAATTGGCTGCCAACGAATAAAAATCATGAAGAGGTGCAGGTATATCATGAACAAAATACATCCGTATCCAACCAACTCAACTTCAAACGGTTCTCTCTGGTTCCAGTCAAAATCAGTCCAGTCAAAGCCAGACTCCTTCATCTTTTTGCCAACAAATCCAATCAGCAAAACCAGACCAGTAACGTCGATAATATTGAACTCAAACCAATCCATGAGAAACCACACAGTCAGTATAGTGAAACTGGCTTTTCCCAAACACCGTTTTCCTTCCTCAATAAAATCCATCCTTAATCAGTTTGAGATATCCAACACAAATCAAATCACCTCTTTCTCCTTCACAAGAGAGTTACAATATCGCACAAGTCAAAAAATCGCACAAAGTCAGTATGTATGAAATCGCAATCAAAATAATCAGAGTTCGCTCAAATGGCCACGAACACAATAGGAATAACTGCAGAAAGTATCTAAAACAATAGGATACCTTAACAATGTCTTTGATTTCACATTGTTCTGCATTATGCATTGTTTTCAAAGTTACTCCATTGTTATGTCTTGCATTGTTATGATTTATTGCTGTTATTTCTGAAAATATATATAAACTAACACAGGATATTTAGTAACATATGGAATATTTAGTAAACACGAATGTTAAAACTTCAGAATTGAAATGGTACACTTACATATCAGCACATCATTAAATTATTTGGATAAAAATACATTTTTCTCTTTTTTTCGAACATGAGTTTTAACTTTTTGGATGAGTTTACAAGGTAAATAATATGAAATTTACCATAGTTGATTACAGGGCTTCGTGGGGGCCTGACGACAAAGATAAAAAATTAATCGACTTGTGCCAGAAAGGATTTCTTATGAGCAAAGAGTTTTGATAGGAACACATATGAAGAGCACATACGAAGGAGTACAAATGAAGATAACACAATTGAACATATGTTCTGTGAAGAATTTCAGAGGAACACACAACTGTAATGCCCTTCCTTTATTGCAGTGAAATATTTTGGCGTCTTTTCTAGATAAAACCACAGCAACAAATCCTGCCAAACAGTGTTTTTTGATAACTTGGCACAGGGATATGAGCAGCTTCGGTATGTTTTTTCCAGCCAAATTTTTTCACCATCAAGAAGAATAGATATTCTACAACTCATAAACTAAACGCATGCTGTCAAATTTTTTGCGAGTTTCAGTCATGTGGGCAACATTCAGAAATTATTACTTAAGTTTATAAAAGCATTAACAATTCGTCTTCTTACAATTTTAAATTAAAAATATTTATCAAAGTATACCACGTACAGAAAACGTGAACTGATAAAAAAAACATGTTGCCATTCAAATGTGGTATTGTGATTGCAAATATGTTGCAAACCCTTATTATTATTTTCACTTTTCAATATAAATAATTAAAATCAGATTCTAAAGAAAGAAAATGCAAATTCTAATTATTTTATGCTCAAAAATTCTTTTTAAGAGACTTTTTAATATCTTTTTAAAAATTTAAATTAAAAATCTAGAATCCTTTACCTTCTGTGCCAAATGCATCGCCAGGATGCCAAGTCGCCAAATAAGCGTAGTAACGAATGCACCAGGTAGTTTTCGCTGTCAAGTGATATTACGCCAAATAACCAAGTAAACAAACAAAATGGCAGCCGAAGTTTGATGTCATTGTAAAACGCTATTTCGCCAAAATTTATTGCGAAACATTGCTATTAAGAAAACATTAGTAGCCAAACAGCAATTACGTTAAAGTTTATTCCTGAAAGTACTTTTAAGCCAAAGTTTATCTCTTTAACGCCAAATATTATCACTATCTTGTCAAAATTTTAATCCTTGAAATGCTTTGTCGCCAACATTTATCGCTTTATTGCCAAACCTTTTCATTAAGCGAATTTTGTTTTTTAAATTATCTCTACTCTAAAAGTTAATACTTTATCGATAATTTTTTATCAGAAAAAAAAATTTTATTCCTTGAATAATTTCGTGAGAAATACTATCGCTTTTCCTCCAAAATGTAACACTATTATGGCAAATAAATTGTGCCTAAATTGTCTTTACGTCAATTTATATCGTTTTAACGCCACAATTTTACCACCATTATGGCAAAATTTTTATGTTTTCTTTTTACGCCACATTATCTCGCCAATATTTTATTCCTAAATTGCTTTTAAGCCAAATTTAATCCATTTATAGCAAATTTATTATGTAGAATTAAGTTTTGCTATCTCACATAAACGTATCATTTAGACAAAGATAATAATCGCTGTTACGATAAAATTATGCCAAAATTATTCGCTAATACTCCATTTTTTCCCTATTATGTCAAAAAATATTTCATGTCATTCACGATGTCGAATTCGAAAGATGAAACAAAATTCTGATAATCTCATCAGATAAGAAACTTTTTTTCTGATATATACTTTGTTGCAAGCGAAATTGCCTTACTAAAACATGTCCGTGCATAGCTTTATCAAATGAATGAAGAAGACAAGAAAAACAACATCAGAATGCAAGAATCAGAGGTCTGCAAACATAAACGAAATGCAAGAGCCACGAATGTCCAGGAAAAATATTAAATTAAACTAAACATGATTTCCAGGCAAAGAATTATAAATTGAAATTTGCTGTTTGAAACTTGTTTTCATTACATGCAATAAAAAAAAAGATTTTCAGCTGAATGTACAAATGGTAGAAACAAACGCGTATAAATAACTATTTTATGAATATCCAGTACATAAACTCCAAGTGGAAAAACCATTTCTTCTATGTTTAACCAAATGGATATGAATAGAGGGTTATGGTGAATCCAAACCTGTGGCATCTCCTTTGCAGTGGAGCTCTGTTTGCGT
This sequence comes from Caerostris darwini, assembly GCA_021605075.1. Lineage (NCBI taxonomy): Eukaryota > Metazoa > Arthropoda > Arachnida > Araneae > Araneidae > Caerostris > Caerostris darwini. Next base: position 99,379 of record BPLQ01013128.1, read on the forward strand.
AGCTTGTTCTAAGCGCCATTTCCATACCGATCTTCTGTCGTCCCAGAGTCCTCCGTCGCTGTTTGCTTAGTTAATCAGCGAGCACGAACATCGTCACCTGTTTAATCAGAGCTTCATTTCCCTACGAAACCGAGATGCGTTAACGTGTACAGCATTCTTCTGTTGAAGTTCTGCACCGCTCCTACAAGGTAGGCACCCCTTTTCATAGAACCTTAGAATAGTACTCAAACATTTCACCTACGCCCCCCCTCCCTCATCCTAGCAAGATATAATTCTGTAATAATACCTATTCCTGTTGACCTTTCGTCATCATTAGATATGTAATAACTTTGATGTCTTATTAAATTTAATGGATGACAACGGTAAAGCACAGACTTCTGAGATCAACAGGCAGCAGGTATTCTTTGTAACTTGCCTGTGGGTATCGAGGTAAAATAAGAAAATAAGACCGTTTGAAGTTGCCTCTTATTCATATATATATATATTTATATATAAAATTAAAATAAGATGTATAGACAATTTCATACATAACAAAACATTGATTTAATATGTTCCATTCTTAAAGAAACCAATTGAAAAAGTGAATGAAATGGTTGCTATTAATCAATTTTTTTAAAAAATAGAATAATGTCTAAATTGTTGTTTCCCAAGTAGATTTGCGCATTTTAATGTCTATCTAGCATTAGATACCTCTATTTTATTTTGCACAATTTTAAAACGTATCTTATTTTTTTGGTTTGGTTTGTCGCTCTACTGTCATTTTATGCACACTTTAGGCTAATTACAGCGGAACTTACATTTTAACGTGGATCTCGAATCATCAAACTTTTTTTTTTGGAGATAAATAACGCAAATATATTAAATAATGTAGATAAGGATTTTGCATCCAGAGAAGCATGGCATTGGCAAATGGATCTGATCTTCTGGTTTGAAATAAATAAGAAAACATTGGATAAAATAATTTTTTTTGTGTTTAAAGGCCAACTTTTTTTTATTAAAGTAGGCCTTTAAACACGATCATATTCTTAAGATGTTCGATCGTATTCTTAGACCTTTAAACACGATCATATTCACTTTCATATTTTTAAGATGGATCATATTCAATGATTAATTATGAAAATCCTTAAGGAAAGAACTTTAATGTTTTTAAATTAAAACTGAATTATCAAAAGGTGGGCAGCTAGATAGATAAGAAACAACGGCTGACAACACTATAATTGCGGCGGATAATATTATCTATTGTTGTCACTTTATTTTCAAAGGTATTCATGAAATAAAAAAGCTTAAGAATCCCTTGTGTTTAATGTGCTCCTATTATTGAACAAAATTTTTTTGAACATATAAGTTGCACCAGAAACTTCTAAAGCATTTATTGGAATGAACAAATTTACTTTTTTAAAATAACATTTGCCCGTTGTAGATCTTTACTCTAGAAAAAAATAATACAACTCTTTTAATCAGTATTGTGCTTTGAGAAATATCATTTGATTATTTTAAGATTTAATTTTGATGGATTAACGAATGGATTCATTATAAGGCAATTAAAAAGGAAATTGTAAACAGGCTATATCAGACTGCTTTATTAATTGTCTTAGAAAATTCGTAACATTTTTCGAATATTTAAAATTGAAAAATTCATAGTTTACTTTGAACATAAAAAAGTTTTAAAATTAACAATAAAATAAATTATGATACGTGTTTTTATGAATTGGAGGATTTTTAATTTATCACTGAATTTACGTTATACTTGCTATATGGTAAAGGTATGTAAAAAACATGATTCTTCAATAAGAAATAGCAATAAATCCATACAACTTAAACTACTAGATAATTGACAGAAAAAGAATAAGGCTGATATACACAGGAGAATATAATTATTATAAATTAAAGCTATTCTTATGCAAATTCTAGAAATCATTCTTACATTTATTACAAATGAAATAATCAATTTTTATTTGATATCAGAAAAGAAATTTTTTATATCAATTACAATTTTTTATACACTCATGTCCATAAATTAAGGATAATTCAGAATCACACAGAAATTGAACTCTAAAATAAAAATTTCACCTGTAGAATTATCACACACATCTTGAAGAAGAATATGCAAATTACAGGAAACCACCAGATGGCGCCGATAGTACGTCACAATGAAGAGAGTGTGAGAGAGGGGTATATAAGGGATGGTGGCAAAGAGGTAAAATTGTTCACGAGCGCTTTAAAAGCCTTTCCGTGCAATAACCGCATAGTTATGGCACAAAGGAAGCATTTGGATGATTTTTTTACGTGGTAAAATTATCGGACGATTGGAATGTGGACGTACCCAGCTGGAAGTATCCGAGGAACTTGGAATCGCCCAGAGTGTCATCTCCAGGGTTTGGCAACGATTCCAAGATGATGGTAATGTGAGTAGATGTTACAGCACAGGTCGCCCCGAGTTACAACGCCGAATGAGGACCGGTATTTAGCAGTTACTGCCAAAAGAAATAGACGGAGCACAGCATCAGACCTGTCTGGTCAGCTCTCCTCAGCTACCGGTACGACAGTTTCAAGGCAGACAGTGTACAGACGCTTAGGGCACATTGGTCTATATGCTCGTAGGCCTGTGAGATGTGTTGCACTTACAGCAACTCACTGTCGCCTGCGATTACCCTGGAGTGGAGAGCATGCATTGTGAACACCGCAACAGTGCTCTGGTGGGATGTTTTCCGACGAGTCCAGGTTTAGTTTGCAATCTGATTCTCGCCGGAATTTCATATGAAGAGCGCCAGGTACCCGTTACCACTAAGAGAACACCATTGAACGACACCGTTACGGTGGTGCAGGATGGCTCGTTTGGGGAGGAATTATTCTTGGTTCCAGAACTGACCTGCATGTTCAGAGTGTAACGATGACAGGCCACATCTATCGGGATGTCATTCTGGAACAATATGTACGTTTGTTTCGGGGCGCCATGGGTGCTGAATTTCTGTTTATGGAGGACAACGCCCGTCCTCACCGTGCAAACATTGTAGACGAATGCCTTCAATTGGAGTATATCACCCGTATGGATTGGCCAGCATGCTCACCGGACATGAATCCAATAGAGCATGTGTGGGAAATGCTTGGCCGACGAATTTCAGCCCGTCAACCCCCTCCCACCTGTCAACCGGAACTTCGGAGGGCATTGCTTGATGAGTGGTGTAATATTCCCCAAGATGAAAGTGATAATTTGATACTCAGCCTGCCTAGGCGTTGTAAGGCCTGTATTGCATTGTCCGGGAGACATACTCCATAATAACCATCATACTAACCATCTTATACTGTTTTTTGTAAATAGGTTCTTTTTTGAAATTTGCTCCAGGGAGTAAAAATCGCAATTTTCATTAATTATGTCAAACATATAGCATCTTTTTTACTCTTTACCTTTTGTTTAGTAAATAGACTTTACAAATAAGTCAAATTTGTTTTGCTTCTGTCTCTTTCTTTGCCTGAACTTCATTATCCTTAATTTATGGACATGAGTGTAAATAATACTACTGTCAAAAATTCTTCCAACTTTTTAATAAAATAAAGATAATTCTTACAACAGAAATTTAAAAATTTTGTACTCTGTTATAATATAAATCACAAAAATAATTGGATTCCAATAAAATAAAAATGCAAACAATAACTGACATTATTAATAAGAATTCTCTTTTCATTTTTTAATTTAAATTATGACCAGGATGTGTGATAAAAATGCAAACGATAATTAATGCAAACTATAACTCTCGTTATTAATTAAAATACTAAATTATTAATTATAATTTTATTCCTTATAATAAAATAAACGCTAATTAATGTAAATACTCAAATTATTAATTAAAGCAAGCTTTTTATTTTTTTCAATTAAATTCTGCTCATATTAATAAAAGAAAAAAAAGCAAACGATAATTATTGCTAAGAATAATTCACATTATTAATTAAAATATTAAATTATTAATTATAACATTATTAATTATTGTAATTCAAAATTAATTAATGCAAAAAATAATTAACATTAGTAATTAAAATACACTTTTCATTTTTTAATTAAATTATGATGAGGATGTATGATAAAAAGGAAAGTGAAAACGATAATTAATGCAAGCAATAACTCCCATTAATTTAAATATTAAAGTATTAATTACAACATTATTATTTATATTAATGCAAACGCTAATTAATGCAAACATGACTCACATTATTAATTAAAACACGTTTTTCATTTTTTAAATTTAAATTCTGACCAGAATGTATTATAAAAGAAAAATGCAAACTATAATTAATGCGAAGAATAATTCACATTATTAATTAAAATATTGAATTAGTAATTTTAACATTATTAATTATTATAGTGCAATGCTAATTAATGCAAACAATAACTCATATTGTTAATTAAAACACACTTTTCATTTTTTGATTTAAATTCTGATCAGAATGTATGATAAAAAGAAAAATTCCAAACTATAATTAATGCAAAGAATAATTCACATTATTAATTAAAATATTGAATTATTAATTTTAACATTATTAATTATTATAGTGCAATACTAATTAATGCAAACAATAACTCATATTGTTAATTAAAACACACTTTTCATTTTTTGATTTAAATTCTGATCAGAATGTATGATAAAAAGAAAAATTGCAAGCGATAATTAATGCAAAGAATAATTCACATTATTAATTAAAATATTGAATTAGTAATTTTAACATTATTAATTGTTATAGTGCAATACTAATTAATGCAAACAATAACTCATATTGTTAATTAAAACACTCTTTTCATTTTTTGATTTAAATTCTGATCAGAATGTATGATAAAAAGAAAAATTGCAAACGATAATTAATGCAAAGAATAATTCACATTATTAATTAAAATATTGAATTAGTAATTTTAACATTATTAATTGTTATAGTGCAATACTAATTAATGCAAACAATAACTCATATTGTTAATTAAAACACTCTTTTCATTTTTTGATTTAAATTCTGATCAGAATGTATGATAAAAAGAAAAATTGCAAACGATAATTAATGCAAAGAATAATTCACATTATTAATTAAAATATTGAATTAGTAATTTTAACATTATTAATTGTTATAGTGCAATACTAATTAATGCAAACAATAACTCATATTGTTAATTAAAACACTCTTTTCATTTTTTGATTTAAATTCTCATCAGAATGTATCATAAAAAGAAAAATTGCAAACGATAATTAATGCAAAGAATAATACACATTATTAATTAAAATATTGAATTAGTAATTTTAACATTATTAATTATTATAGTGCAATACTAATTAATGCAAACAATAACTCATATTGTTAATTAAAACACACTTTTCATTTTTTGATTTAAATTCTGATCAGAATGTATGATAAAAAGAAAAATTGCAAACGATAATTAATGCAAAGAATAATACACATTACTAATTAAAATATTGAATTAGTAATTTTAACATTATTAATTGTTATAGTGCAATACTAATTAATGCAAACAATAACTCATATTGTTAATTAAAACACTCTTTTCATTTTTTGATTTAAATTCTCATCAGAATGTATGATAAAAAGAAAAATTGCAAACGATTATTAATGCAAAGAATAATTCACATTATTAATTAAAATATTGAATTAGTAATCTTAACATTATTAATTATTATAGTGCAATACTAATTAATGCAAACAATAACTCATATTGTTAATTAAAACACACTTTTCATTTTTTGATTTAAATTCTGATCAGAATGTATGATAAAAAGAAAAATTGCAAACGATAATTAATGCAAAGAATAATACACATTATTAATTAAAATATTGAATTAGTAATTTTAACATTATTAATTGTTATAGTGCAATACTAATTAATGCAAACAATAAATCATATTGTTAATTAAAACACTCTTTTCATTTTTTGATTTAAATTCTGATCAGAATGTATGATAAAAAGAAAAATTGCAAACGATAATTAATGCAAAGAATAATTCACATTATTAATTAAAATATTGAATTAGTAATTTTAACATTATTAATTGTTATAGTGCAATACTAATTAATGCAAACAATAACTCATATTGTTAATTAAAACACTCTTTTCATTTTTTGATTTAAATTCTCATCAGAATGTATGATAAAAAGAAAAATTGCAAACGATAATTAATGCAAAGAATAATACACATTATTAATTAAAATATTGAATTAGTAATTTTAACATTATTAATTATTATAGTGCAATACTAATTAATGCAAACAATAACTCATATTGTTAATTAAAACACACTTTTCATTTTTTGATTTAAATTCTGATCAGAATGTATGATAAAAAGAAAAATTGCAAACGATAATTAATGCAAAGAATAATACACATTATTAATTAAAATATTGAATTAGTAATTTTAACATTATTAATTGTTATAGTGCAATACTAATTAATGCAAACAATAACTCATATTGTTAATTAAAACACACTTTTCATTTTTTGATTTAAATTCTGATCAGAATGTATGATAAAAAGAAAAATTGCAAACGATAATTAATGCAAAGAATAATTCACATTATTAATTAAAATATTGAATTAGTAATTTTAACATTATTAATTAAAATATTGAATTAGTAATTTTAACATTATTAATTAAAATATTGAATTAGTAATTTTAACATTATTAATTGTTATAGTGCAATACTAATTAATGCAAACAATAACTCATATTGTTAATTAAAACACTCTTTTCATTTTTTTAATTTAAATTCTCATCAGAATGTATGATAAAAAGAAAAATTGCAAACGGTAATTAATGCGAAGAATAATACACATTATTAATTAAAATATTGAATTAGTAATTTTAACATTATTAATTGTTATAGTGCAATACTAATTAATGCAAACAATAACTCATATTGTTAATTAAAACACACTTTTCATTTTTTTGATTTAAATTCTGATCAGAATGTATGATAAAAAGAAAAATTGCAAACGATAATTAATGCAAAGAATAATACACATTATTAATTAAAATATTGAATTAGTAATTTTAACATTATTAATTGTTATAGTGCAATACTAATTAATGCAAACAATAACTCATATTGTTAATTAAAACACACTTTTCATTTTTTGATTTAAATTCTGATCAGAATGTATGATAAAAAGAAAAATTGCAAACGATAATTAATGCAAAGAATAATTCACATTATTAATTAAAATATTGAATTAGTAATTTTAACATTATTAATTGTTATAGTGCAATACTAATTAATGCAAACAATAACTCATATTGTTAATTAAAACACTCTTTTCATTTTTTGATTTAAATTCTGATCAGAATGTATGATAAAAAGAAAAATTGCAAACGATAATTAATGCAAAGAATAATTCACATTATTAATTAAAATATTGAATTAGTAATTTTAACATTATTAATTGTTATAGTGCAATACTAATTAATGCAAACAATAACTCATATTGTTAATTAAAACACTCTTTTCATTTTTTGATTTAAATTCTCATCAGAATGTATCATAAAAAGAAAAATTGCAAACGATAATTAATGCAAAGAATAATACACATTATTAATTAAAATATTGAATTAGTAATTTTAACATTATTAATTATTATAGTGCAATACTAATTAATGCAAACAATAACTCATATTGTTAATTAAAACACACTTTTCATTTTTTGATTTAAATTCTGATCAGAATGTATGATAAAAAGAAAAATTGCAAACGATAATTAATGCAAAGAATAATACACATTATTAATTAAAATATTGAATTAGTAATTTTAACATTATTAATTGTTATAGTGCAATACTAATTAATGCAAACAATAACTCATATTGTTAATTAAAACACACCTTTTCATTTTTTGATTTAAATTCTGATCAGAATGTATGATAAAAAGAAAAATTGCAAACGATAATTAATGCAAAGAATAATTCACATTATTAATTAAAATATTGAATTAGTAATTTTAACATTATTAATTGTTATAGTGCAATACTAATTAATGCAAACAATAACTCATATTGTTAATTAAAACACTCTTTTCATTTTTTGATTTAAATTCTGATCAGAATGTATGATAAAAAGAAAAATTGCAAACGATAATTAATGCAAAGAATAATTCACATTATTAATTAAAATATTGAATTAGTAATTTTAACATTATTAATTGTTATAGTGCAATACTAATTAATGCAAACAATAACTCATATTGTTAATTAAAACACTCTTTTCATTTTTTGATTTAAATTCTCATCAGAATGTATGATAAAAAGAAAAATTGCAAACGATTATTAATGCAAAGAATAATTCACATTATTAATTAAAATATTGAATTAGTAATTTTAACATTATTAATTGTTATAGTGCAATACTAATTAATGCAAACAATAACTCATATTGTTAATTAAAACACTCTTTTCATTTTTTGATTTAAATTCTGATCAGAATGTATGATAAAAAGAAAAATTGCAAACGATAATTAATGCAAAGAATAATTCACATTATTAATTAAAATATTGAATTAGTAATTTTAACATTATTAATTGTTATAGTGCAATACTAATTAATGCAAACAATAACTCATATTGTTAATTAAAACACACTTTTCATTTTTTGATTTAAATTCTGATCAGAATGTATGATAAAAAGAAAAATTGCAAACGATAATTAATGCAAAGAATAATACACATTATTAATTAAAATATTGAATTAGTAATTTTAACATTATTAATTGTTATAGTGCAATACTAATTAATGCAAACAATAACTCATATTGTTAATTAAAACACACTTTTCATTTTTTGATTTAAATTCTGATCAGAATGTATGATAAAAAGAAAAATTGCAAACGATAATTAATGCAAAGAATAATTCACATTATTAATTAAAATATTGAATTAGTAATTTTAACATTATTAATTGTTATAGTGCAATACTAATTAATGCAAACAATAACTCATATTGTTAATTAAAACACTCTTTTCATTTTTTGATTTAAATTCTGATCAGAATGTATGATAAAAAGAAAAATTGCAAACGATAATTAATGCAAAGAATAATTCACATTATTAATTAAAATATTGAATTAGTAATTTTAACATTATTAATTGTTATAGTGCAATACTAATTAATGCAAACAATAACTCATATTGTTAATTAAAACACTCTTTTCATTTTTTGATTTAAATTCTGATCAGAATGTATGATAAAAAGAAAAATTGCAAACGATAATTAATGCAAAGAATAATTCACATTATTAATTAAAATATTGAATTAGTAATTTTAACATTATTAATTGTTATAGTGCAATACTAATTAATGCAAACAATAACTCATATTGTTAATTAAAACACTCTTTTCATTTTTTGATTTAAATTCTCATCAGAATGTATGATAAAAAGAAAAATTGCAAACGATAATTAATGCAAAGAATAATACACATTATTAATTAAAATATTGAATTAGTAATTTTAACATTATTAATTATTATAGTGCAATACTAATTAATGCAAACAATAACTCATATTGTTAATTAAAACACACTTTTCATTTTTTGATTTAAATTCTGATCAGAATGTATGATAAAAAGAAAAATTGCAAACGATAATTAATGCAAAGAATAATTCACATTATTAATTAAAATATTGAATTAGTAATTTTAACATTATTAATTGTTATAGTGCAATACTAATTAATGCAAACAATAACTCATATTGTTAATTAAAACACTCTTTTCATTTTTTGATGTAAATTCTCATCAGAATGTATGATAAAAAGAAAAATTGCAAACGATTATTAATGCAAAGAATAATTCACATTATTAATTAAAATATTGAATTAGTAATTTTAACATTATTAATTGTTATAGTGCAATACTAATTAATGCAAACAATAACTCATATTGTTAATTAAAACACTCTTTTCATTTTTGATTTAAATTCTGATCAGAATGTATGATAAAAAGAAAAATTGCAAACGATAATTAATGCAAAGAATAATTCACATTATTAATTAAAATATTGAATTAGTAATTTTAACATTATTAATTGTTATAGTGCAATACTAATTAATGCAAACAATAACTCATATTGTTAATTAAAACACACTTTTCATTTTTTGATTTAAATTCTGATCAGAATGTATGATAAAAAAGAAAAATTGCAAACGATAATTAATGCAAAGAATAATACACATTATTAATTAAAATATTGAATTAGTAATTTTAACATTATTAATTGTTATAGTGCAATACTAATTAATGCAAACAATAACTCATATTGTTAATTAAAACACACTTTTCATTTTTTGATTTAAATTCTGATCAGAATGTATGATAAAAAGAAAAATTGCAAACGATAATTAATGCAAAGAATAATTCACATTATTAATTAAAATATTGAATTAGTAATTTTAACATTATTAATTGTTATAGTGCAATACTAATTAATGCAAACAATAACTCATATTGTTAATTAAAACACTCTTTTCATTTTTTGATTTAAATTCTGATCAGAATGTATGATAAAAAGAAAAATTGCAAACGATAATTAATGCAAAGAATAATTCACATTATTAATTAAAATATTGAATTAGTAATTTTAACATTATTAATTGTTATAGTGCAATACTAATTAATGCAAACAATAACTCATATTGTTAATTAAAACACTCTTTTCATTTTTTGATTTAAATTCTGATCAGAATGTATGATAAAAAGAAAAATTGCAAACGATAATTAATGCAAAGAATAATTCACATTATTAATTAAAATATTGAATTAGTAATTTTAACATTATTAATTGTTATAGTGCAATACTAATTAATGCAAACAATAACTCATATTGTTAATTAAAACACTCTTTTCATTTTTTGATTTAAATTCTGATCAGAATGTATGATAAAAAGAAAAATTGCAAACGATAATTAATGCAAAGAATAATACACATTATTAATTAAAATATTGAATTAGTAATTTTAACATTATTAATTGTTATAGTGCAATACTAATTAATGCAAACAATAACTCATATTGTTAATTAAAACACTCTTTTCATTTTTTGATTTAAATTCTGATCAGAATGTATGATAAAAAGAAAAATTGCAAACGATAATTAATGCAAAGAATAATACACATTATTAATTAAAATATTGAATTAGTAATTTTAACATTATTAATTATTATAGTGCAATACTAATTAATGCAAACAATAACTCATATTGTTAATTAAAACACACTTTTCATTTTTTTGATTTAAATTCTGATCAGAATGTATGATAAAAAGAAAAATTGCAAACGATAATTAATGCAAAGATTAATTCACATTATTAATTAAAATATTGAATTAGTAATTTTAACATTATTAATTGTTATAGTGCAATGCTAATTAATGCAAACAATAACTCATATTGTTAATTAAAACACTCTTTTCATTTTTTGATTTAAATTCTGATCAGAATGTATGATAAAAAGAAAAATTGCAAACGATAATTAATGCAAAGAATAATTCACATTATTAATTAAAATATTGAATTAGTAATTTTAACATTATTAATTGTTATAGTGCAATACTAATTAATGCAAACATAACTCATATTGTTAATTAAAACACTCTTTTCATTTTTTGATTTAAATTCTGATCAGAATGTATGATAAAAAGAAAAATTGCAAACGATAAGTAATGCAAAGAATAATACACATTATTAATTAAAATATTGAATTAGTAATTTTAACATTATTAATTGTTATAGTGCAATACTAATTAATGCAAACAATAACTCATATTGTTAATTAAAACACTCTTTTCATTTTTTGATTTAAATTCTGATCAGAATGTATGATAAAAAGAAAAATTGCAAACGATAATTAATGCAAAGAATAATACACATTATTAATTAAAATATTGAATTAGTAATTTTAACATTATTAATTATTATAGTGCAATACTAATTAATGCAAACAATAACTCATATTGTTAATTAAAACACACTTTTCATTTTTTGATTTAAATTCTGATCAGAATGTATGATAAAAAGAAAAATTGCAAACGATAATTAATGCAAAGATTAATTCACATTATTAATTAAAATATTGAATTAGTAATTTTAACATTATTAATTGTTATAGTGCAATGCTAATTAATGCAAACAATAACTCATATTGTTAATTAAAACACTCTTTTCATTTTTTGATTTAAATTCTGATCAGAATGTATGATAAAAAGAAAAATTGCAAATGATAATTAATGCAAAGAATAATTCACATTATTAATTAAAATATTGAATTAGTAATTTTAACATTATTAATTGTTATAGTGCAATGCTAATTAATGCAAACAATAACTCATATTGTTAATTAAAACACTCTTTTCATTTTTTGATTTAAATTCTGATCAGAATGTATGATAAAAAAGAAAAATTGCAAACGATAATTAATGCAAAGATTAATTCACATTATTAATTAAAATATTGAATTAGTAATTTTAACATTATTAATTGTTATAGTGCAATGCTAATTAATGCAAACAATAACTCATATTGTTAATTAAAACACTCTTTTCATTTTTTTGATTTAAATTCTGATCAGAATGTATGATAAAAAGAAAAATTGCAAACGATAATTAATGCAAAGATTAATTCACATTATTAATTAAAATATTGAATTAGTAATTTTAACATTATTATTTGTTATAGTGCAATGCTAATTAATGCAAACATAACTCATATTGTTAATTAAAACACTCTTTTCTTTTTTTGATTTAAATTCTGATCAGAATGTATGATAAAAAGAAAAATTGCAAACGATAATTAATGCAAAGATTAATTCACATTATTAATTAAATTATTGAATTAGTAATTTTAACATTATTAATTGTTATAGTGCAATGCTAATTAATGCAAACATAACTCATATTGTTAATTAAAACACTCTTTTCATTTTTTGATTTAAATTCTGATCAGAATGTATGATAAAAAGAAAAATTGCAAACGATAATTAATGCAAAGATTAATTCACATTATTAATTAAAATATTGAATTAGTAATTTTAACATTATTAATTGTTATAGTGCAATACTAATTAATGCAAACAATAACTCATATTGTTAATTAAAACACTCTTTTCATTTTTTGATTTAAATTGTGATCAGAATGTATGATAAAAAGGAAAAAATGTAAACGATATTGACAAATTAATTTTTTCATTTAAATCGTTTTGAAATGACAGTTTTCTGTGGTAGTCGAAAAGATTAATTGGTGTTTAAAAGAAAGGACTTAATTACTTTTCTTTAACTACATTTTTGAGAAAGTCATAGAATTCATACATGCGCAATACTATTTTCATACAAGATAAAAAAATATAATCTTTACTATTCTGTGTAATATAGGGTTTGAAATCGTAATGGAACTAAAATAATCTTAAAGATATTAATTTTTATTTTCAGATGATCTCAGGAGGTTTATTGTTTTTGGTCTTTTATTGTGCTTTTCCCTATCTCTCCAGTAATGGTAAATTTTTTTTCTGTCTTTATTCTAGCTAGTATAAATCTTAAGCTTTGTTATTTTTTAAAAATTAAAAACTATGCTATACAGAAACCCTTGCAGTTGCTATTCTCTTATATTTTGATGCGGTTTGCGATTCAATTAAATATTTATCTAATACAAAACCACTAATACAAAATCAAAAATATTGAACAATTATACGCAGTTTATTTTAAATAACGAAAAATAATTTTTATAGCCAAAATTTACTTTTGAACTATTAGTTAAAGAATCATCTATTGTCACCGGGGTATATTGGAATAATATTTACCTTCAAAAAAGTAATTTAGTTTTTTATATTTCAGAACAGAGTAAGAATTTTAAATACTTTATGCTTTAATAATATTGTTTTATTATTTGCAATTAATAAATCATGTATTTAATTCTAATGATATAATGAATTAAAATAACCAATAAGAATTTAATATATTTGTAAATCAACTCGATATTCATGAAGTTTTTAAACATTTTCAAAGACTTATCACCGACGGCCAGTTGGAAGTCAAAGTTAATTTGCGCTTCATGCATGTGGAGTTCTCTTTCAACAACAGTGGAGGCTGTACCAAACGTAGAAGAATCAGCAAAAATGTAGGTGGCTTTTTATTATTTATCAAATATCGCCTTTTATTCGATAGTACGAACAAAAAGAAATACTTTCTTGCATTAGATAGTATGTCTGTATATGCATAGTATAGTAAAATGGCATATATAAACAAGCAAGCATTCAAATTAATGCAAGAACTTATTTCATTTTGTTTTTACTACCAAATAATATATATAATGAACACGCCGATGCAAAAGCCTCAACAATACACATACGTACGTATGTATATATACATATGTAACAACAACCTCTGTTCTTTTTATAGCCTTGATAACTTTTTTTGTTTAATGGCAACCAAAGTGGTCAATTCGTCAAATGCTGCCAAAGCGATTGTTTTTCACCCCATGAAGGTCGATAGAATAATATAACACATCTTTATAACATTAGATTTGGTTTCAAAATACCTTTAGATTAGATGATTTAATTTCATATGTATCTATGATTCAAAATTCCAATCAATATGACCAAAAGAAGTGATTCTACAAACAATAACAACAATTCTTTTAATAAATACAAGACTGTACTTGTACCTCAAGGGAACTTATTGTTTCATTCATATTATTCTAGTTAGTTCAATCCGAATTCAATCATTTTAATTCTGGTAGCTCCATTATTCTGTTCTATTACTAACGTTAAAGGAAAGGAGTTTCATAGTCGAGCTCGAGCTTATTCACATTGGAAAGAAATTCACAACGAGAAAAAAAAACTAAGATGACGATTAGAAATTTTGTGATGAATTTTGAAACTTTGATTTTTTATTAGATCGCGTCACGGTCACTAATGTTAAAATTATTATTAGATCACGTTAATTTTGAGGAACACCTTAAAGGCTCGTTCCCACTGAGGCGGGAGGTGGCGACATGTCGAGCCGCAGGGGAAAAAAAAATTTCGACTCGTTCACAGCGAAACGTCAGAAATCGCTTTACGCCTAACGAAGTTCCGCTTCGAGTTGAAAGTGGGTCAACTCAAAGCGGCGGATTTCAAACCGATTTCAGACGAACGCGATGAGGATAGTGATTGGTCAACGCTTCTCGCTTCAACGCCTCACGCCTCGGTGGGAACGAGCTTTTATTGATTCCATTCCCAAATCAAGTATTTGTCCCGATGAAGAGATGCAAAATGCGGAACATATAATTTTTAAACGTACTCATGACATTAACAATAAATTCTTAAGCAAAGTCTTCAAATTCTAAAGAAACACTGACTTTAGATATACATTATATATTAGATACAGTATTTAGATATACACTCAAGAGCCAAAACATTATGACCACCTGTCAATAACGAGTTGGCCCACCTTTGGCGCGCAACACAACTTCAACCCGCCTTGGCATGGATTCATACCACCACTTAATACCAGTTAAATACCACTTCCACCTGATCACGTGCCTTCCACGTCATCCACTCGAGTTCATTGCAGAATGTAGGGGTGGTCATAATGTTTTGGCTCTTGAGTGTATGTCTCTATAAATACTGTTTTGTACAGTCTAACTAAGGTCAGTCCCTATATTTTTTCCTAGTAACGAAAAAGTTGTGAAGGGCACGCAGCTGCTCGAAGATCTGAATGATGTCTTGGAACGGGTCAAAGACAATTTAAGGAAGGGCGGTTCCATCGACATGGGTCTCATTGCCAAGGTAAAGTGGCATTCATTTGGCGTATTTAAATGATTGATAAAATAAAATTTATGTTAACGAGGGATGCATTGCAAATTTTAAAAGATTTAAAATGGCGTCTTTTTAATTTTCTGTGACTCACGTGATATGTAAAATATATTCCACTTCCGCTCCTATTTAAAAGCAATCGCAGTTTGAGAAGACTGATACTGTAAGGTCACCATGTATTCTATATATAAATAATGAAAAAGTATGAATAGGAGAATATTTCTGGTTTAACCAGAATATTTTATTTTAATTTAATTAATAAAGATTGTATTTGGTAAAAAAGAAAAAAAAATTATCTTTATAATTAAACTATTTCATCCCAACTTCATTGAGAGCTGGATATATACTATCTATTTTCCATATTTAAAAGATACAAAATTATTTAAAGCAGCTTTTATTTAATAATGTTATTTATTTTTACTTGATGTATTTGAACAATTTTGCTGATTTCTTTCAGTACTTTCTTTCACTTTGGACTGTTTAATATCCACCGAACGTTAAAAAATGAAACACAAATTAATATTAAAGTAGAACAGACGGTAAAATAAAAGTATAAGGACTTTATAATTCCTGATTTAACATAATGACAATTTATTTCATCATACAATGGGGCCTTGAGACTTATGGCGCAGTGGTAACGTGCTAAGGTAGCATACAGGAACATATCAAATTAAAATGTAATGCCTACTTACTTTGGTAATACTTCTTACAATAACATGGAGATTCGATGTTGTTTGTGTGGTACTGTTCCACTTTAAAGAAATTAACTATCCTATCATAAAATAAATAATACATATGATATAATTGTACATGGAAACAAATTAACGTTGTGACAGCAATAACTAAGCAAATTTCCTTTTATACCGCAATAACACCCCTATATCACTACATTTCGGCTTATCAGATTCAAAATAACTGCAGAAACCTGTGAATTTGAGAAACTACTCACACCTGAAATAATGATGCGAATTAAAATTACATCATGGTATAATGAGATTGCTATGGTATATATATATATACACACATGTAATACATAGGACAAATCATAATACATTTTAATATGCAATACCAAACATCCTATCATGAAAAAAAATGAATGTGCAAGTTAATTGATAACATACTGTTAGTATAAAAAGGATGACCTTGTCATTTAATACCCTTGACCATTTCATATTATTACAAAGAATTGAACAGACATTCAGATGAAATTCCATGCATCAAGTGCAAGACTATCCCAGGGAGTTGCCGACACAGGACACAAAAGGGGGATTTTTATGTGGCAAATACAAAGTTTTTAAGATTGGAGTATACACAGACAAATTTGAATATAGAAGAAGCTCTGGTACAGAACCGCATCAATTCTGCAGTTCATATGAAGATTTTGGACAAGGAAATTCGCTCTAATTTCACCATCTGTACCGATAGATATGGGGTTGCTTCTTCGGCTTTTCTTGGAGCCATCCAAATTATTCGTTCCTTGAAGGCAGATTCATGCTCACTGGTGAGTCATTCCTTTTCTTAATGGAAACAAAATAACCATTGCCCTGTTTCAAACAACAGGCATTCAACGATAATCACTCTTCTCTTTCATCGACTCATCTTAATCCTCTCTGTCAGCCTTTGAATCGTTGTGATCCATTTTGGTTCTTTTTACGTCAGTCGCTATCTCATCGACCTATCATCTGTCATCACGTCTATCTATTTATCATCGACCTATCATGTATCTATCATCATGTCTACCAATTTATCATCGACCTCTTCTACTTTATCGACCTATCTTAATTCTTTCTGTCTATTCTGCCTTTAAATCTTCGTGGCAGCCTGATAACCAATTGGCTAGCGCTCTGGCCTTTGGTACCAAAGGTTTCAGGTTCGAATCCTGGGGGTAGCATTGATTGGAGTTCGGAATCCACGTTAAACTGTAGGTCCAGGTCTAATTAGCCCAAAGTGTGCTCAAAATGACAGTAGTGAAACAAACCAAATCGCAAACTTGAATCTTTTGTGAACCATTTTGAATTTTTTTATGTCTGTTGCTAACTCTTCATATCTGTATCCCTTCCTACTTCAAAGTTCAATCATATTGTGATCTTAGTTACGTTTTGGATTAAGTTCCGTTAAAAAAATAACAGTTATCTGCCTTATGAATCACAGCTGAATAGTATTACGTGGAAGATTCTTTTATAGCGTTCATTATAAAGGCACTTTCTCTATATCTTCTTATGAATTGCTTATGGTGAGGAATATATTTTTATAACTCTGATGCATATTTTATTTCAGTTAATATTAGTTACTGGAACATTATATGTTTGAGAAATTATCTCCTGGCTTTTTTTTGAGGGAGGGGGGAGGGAGGGACTGTAAGATATATTTGAAATAGAAATACAAATACACTTGTGAATTTTTATTTGTTGAATTAACATAAATTCATGATAAAATACAACAAAAATTTATGTAATTATTTGTAATGTATTCATATGTAAATTTATAATAATAATCATAAACAACTTTATGTAGTATATCTATATGTAAGTTATTTTAGGTATATGAAAGCATGGTTGGTGTATGATGTAATGATTTCATTGTTGAGTTTTGTTGTTGTTATAAAATGAGCAGCCTCCACTATAAAAATTTTATGGTAATATTTAAATGTATAGAGTAATAGTATTTAAAGTGAAAATATTATGTTTATCAATCTATTAAATTAAGAGCTACCTGTAACGAAAATTGGCGTTTATAAAAAAGGAATTTAATTGTATTTGGCATTACCTATTCATGTTTTATTAAATCGAGTAATAAAAAAAGTTGGAGCATAATAAATTTAGTTTCTCAAATGAATTGTCGTTTTTAATTTCATATTAATTACTTCAGTTTAATTAACCATTTTTTAAATCTTTTTTTGTCCATTCTTCTGCATTTCTTATTTCATGATTTTATTACGTACTTCTGTTTTTTCCAGATCAGGGGCATAAAGGAAACCTTCAACCAGCTGAAGATGAATCCCTCCGATCTCTCAGAGGAGCTCCTGGAGAACTTCAAAGAGAAGACCTTCGAGGCCTTCAGGCTGATCCTGCAAGGTCTGAACGTGGACTCGATGTCCTCGCAGCAGAACTCCAAGAACAACCCAAAACAGGTATCTTATCCACTTGAATTTATCTCCTGTAGCATTCATTTGCTTTTCAAGCTCAAAAGCACGCCATAGTGATTCAGACTTTCAAACTATCTACACCAGGAGTCTCCAAACTTTCCAGCCTTAGGGCCATACTGTTTTCTCCAGTAAGTACCAAGGGCCAGAACCGTTTTAATTTTTCTGCCATTATCTAGACCAGTCGCCGAATACGCGCTCTGAGCGAGCATACGCTTGCTAACTACAAACTACTGTCAGTGAAAAAGCACAATTACATAAATCTCATTAGTATTTTTTTGCAAATGGATAACCCTGCGGTTTCATTCGCGTTAATTTAGCTTTTCCGTTCCTGAGGGATTTTCAGGATAAAAATCATATGTTTGATTCAGGATATATACACTGAAGTGACAAAAGTCATGGGATAGCAATATGCAAATTTTCAGATGGCAGTAGCATCGCGTTGAACAGGTATAAATGCGCAGTGCTTTCGCAGAGCTTTCATTTCTAATCAAGTTATTCATGTGAAGAGGTTTTGACGTGATGATGACCGCACGACGGGAATTAACAGACTTTGAACGCGGAATGTTAGTTGGAGCTAGACGCATGGGTCATGCCATTTCGGAAATCGTTAGGGAATTCAACATTGCCAGATCCACTGTGTCAAGAGCGTGCCGAGAGTATGAAATTTCAGGCATAACATCCCACCATGGACAGCGCAGTGGTCGACCGCCTGCACTTAACGACCGAGACCGGCGACGTCTGCAAAGAGTCGTAAATTCTAACAGACAAGCAACACTGCGTTAAATAACCGCAGAAATCAATGTGGGACGTACAAGGGACTTGTCTGTTAGAACTGTGCGGAGAAACTTGGCTTTCTTGGGCTATTCCAGCAGAAGACCGACTCGAGTGCCTTTACTGACAGAACGACATCGCTTGCAGCGACTCTCGTGGGCACGTGAGCATATCGGTTGGTCCCTAGATGAATGGAAAACCGTGGCCTGGTCCGATGAGTCACGATTTCAGTTGGTAAGAGCTGATGGTAGGGTTCGAGTGTGGCGCAGATCCCCACGAAGCCATGGACCCAAACTGTCAGCAAGGCACTATTCAAGCTGGTGGTGGCTCCGTAATGGTGTGGGCTGTTTTTTCATGGCGACTGGACCGAACATTGACTGGAAATGCTTATGTTCAGCTACTTGAAGATCACTTGCAGCCATTCATGGACTTCATGTACCCAAACAACGATGGGATTTTTATGGATGACAATGCACCATGTCACCGGGCCACAACTGTTCGCGATTGGTTTGAAGAACATTCTGGACAATTCCAACGAATGATCTGGCCACCTAGGTCGCCCGACATGAATCCCATCGAGCATTTATGGGACATCATCGAGAGGTCTGTTCGTGCCCAAAATCCTGCACCATCAACGCTTTCACAATTATGGACGTCTATCGAGACAGCATGGCTCAATATTCCTGCAGAAGACTTCCAACGACTTGTTGAGTCCATGCCACGTCGAGTTGCTGCAGTTCGCCGGGCGAAAGGAGGGCCGACACGATATTAAGAGGTATCCCATGACTTTTGTCACTTCAGTGTACATTCCAAACATCGCTATACATACATATGCGGTACTCTTTACCCCAACATAACTAGCTAGGGTAACCGCGGGATGTTCACTGGTTTTTAATGTTAGTGGGATTCATTTCAATTATTTGTTAGTTGTTATTCTTAAGTTAAATTTTCTGCGTATCCTGCTTGTCATTAAGCTTTACCTACCAAGTCAATAAAACCGACTTATTATCATTCTGTGCTTTTTTGTCCAACTTATTACAGCAACAATAAGCTATTCGCTGTTGCGTTCCGGATTGATGACACTGGCGGGCCGGATTTGGCCCGCGGGCCGTAGTTTGGAGACTCTTGATCTACACCAATGGTCTTAAAACTACCGTAGCAGATTGTCACTAGGGTTTGCAATACCGGTATAGCGGGATACCGAATACCGGTATTTTGAGCTTTATTTTTAAATTTTAATTAATTTTTATTTTTTTTTATTTTTAAAGGCTTAAAAATACATTTAAATTAAAATATAGTTACGTAATTGTATTATTCAAAATATTCGAAAAAAAAAAAAAAAAAAATGTTGGCGGGCCAAGATAAATTTTCTAAAATTTTAAAAACAATATACAAGTATTACAATTTAACTATGTTAATGAGATGAACGAAATTGCGATTTCATTTCTAAAAGTTCCTTATAGTGATGTTCGAAGTGAGATGCACTGATTCTAAGGTACGAGGCTAAATGCTCATCTGCCAATCTACTTCTGAAATAATTCTTTCTAAGGTTCATATTGAAAACACTTGTTCACACACATGAGATGAAGCAAACATAGCAGTGATTTTCTTGGCGTGAGATATTAAATTTGGGAAACTTACTTCTGATAAGGATTTGTAAAACTCTAACTTTGGCATACTTAGAAACAACTGCTTGAGATAATTGTTAGATTGCAACTAACTTAATTCAATCTGCAAATTTGACCTCACTACTTCACAATTTACGTTGAAAGGCATGGTCCAATCCTGTTCGAACGGCACTGAAATCTTGAAATCAGCGTTCGAACTCAAAATGCAGTTTTTTCAAACCATCTTCATAATTCTTAAGTTTCTATTCATTTACTTAGGGTATTGAGTTTAACCTCGGGAAATTAGATAAAAATAATAATATTAAAAAAAAAAAAAAAATTTTAATAAAAAAATAATATTTAATCAAAGTAGAAAAGGAGATGGATATATAAATATATATTTCTTTTAATTTGCCTCGGACCGGCAAATTAAAATTCTATCCGCGGGCCGGATAGAACCTTCCGGCGGGCCTTAGTTTGCCCATCCCTGGGTTATGCAGCGTCAGTGTGGAGCAATGTGATGGTTTCCAATAACCTAGCCCGACTCGTGGCTCAGTGGCAACGTGTGCTGCTGGTGAGCATTAGGACTGAGGTTCCATCCGCGGGGACATTGTTGCAGGCACTGTTTAAAAAACGTGGAGACTCGATGGCCTTTGTGATGTTTAGCACCTTGCTTCGTGAGTAAGACTATTTGGTGGAAGTTTTCTCGTACGTAAATGCGGGATAATTCCTCCTAAAATCCTTTCAGAAGGCACTGCCCTCCTTCTTTAACGATACGGAGCCAAGACAGACTTCTAACTGCGGTGAAATCTGATTTGGTGTGTCAAAAGTGTTACAGTCTCAAAAGTGTCATATCCCCGCTGCCGGACACTGAGCATTAGAATGCACAATAACCTTTTAGAATTCATTTTTTATTTCTACTATCTAAAATTATTTTTCTTCTTTTTTATTCATACATCTTCTTTTTAATATATATATATATATTAGTATTACTTATGTATGCGAATAGGGAATTAAAGTATTTTGAGCCTATTAATTTTTTTAATTCTGGAAAATTTGTGTACAACTGCAGTCAAAACTTTTTGTACCCTTCAATATTCAGTGATAAAAAAATTTTACCTACTAATAAAATTTGTTGCAATTTTTTTTCTTTTACGAAAAACTCTCAAAAAGGAAATAATTATACTAATCTTTCGATCTGAAAAACACTAAAATTTCTTTTCCATGATTGGCAAAGTAACTTGATCCACCATAGCAAACAGTGTCTAACATAAAAAATATCTAATCTCATTAATAATTGCCATGCTACATTATATTCGATAAGCGTATATTTATATACATCTGGGATCGTGACTTTTTTTAGTATAATCCGAATAATCTGAGTTAATATTGACCTTACTCAAATTACTGATAGTTCAGAGTAAGAAGATATCCCTATAACAAAAAGAATATATTCAAAATATATTAAAAACCAAAGACGACTTCATTATTAATAACAAAATGTTATCACACACATGAAATTATAGGTAAAAATTGATTTCAAATGACATGTAATGCAATGTAGAAAAAAAATGCAATTTTATTTATTTATTTTTTTTTAATAGAAGTTCTCTTTCTTGTAGCGATGTCTCCAAATTTTTCCAAAATAAAACGTTTATTAATTAATAAACTAGTTTCTAATCCATATAATATGTGACAACACCTAATGCAGACTTCTACAAATATTATTTTTCAATGTTTGAATCTACTATTTCATTAATTTCTTTTTCTTAAAATCTAAAAGAATTCCGATTGTGAAATAGTGCTCTGAATGTTTCTTTTTTTGTTCTAATGCACCTGGAAAACACTTAGATACTTGTCTTTGATGCCTTAAGGCAAGCGCTGCACAGACGTTACTCACTTAGCACTACCCAGGACGTGCGTGTAGCTTGAAGATAAGCTACGGACGTGGAGTAACAATACCCCCGCAGTGCTCTACGATCCTGTTTGACCGGGACTTACAGTTTAAAGTGGATTCCGAACTACTACAAATACCTATGGCACCGCCGGGACTCGAATCCGAACCCTGTGGTACCGAGCGCCAGCCACTCGGCCACTCAGGCCCCAGTTCTCTGAATGTTCTATTGCGTAAATCAATACTCTTGCTAGCGAGAACCCAGTCGTATTCCGATCGTTCATAAATACTTAGTTAAGCAATCGAAAAACGACATTAGGCCTATCGGTGATTCTTCTACCCTGAATGTTGACAAATGACCAGTTTGGCGTTTGACGCTCAAACTGACATGCTGATGTGTGGATGCTATGTAAGATAAACATGTGTTATTGCTTTTTTCCGCTCCTATTTTATTCACAATTGTGTCGTAATTTTTATTCACAATTATGTCGTATTATGTCGCATATGAAAACATTATGATGACCTGAAGAACGAAGACAAGTAAAATCAACCAGCCCAGGCCGAAGTGGCAGGAGAAAAATAAAAGAAAAAAATCACCGAAAAATACCTGCGCGTTACACAGAAATTTTTTTTTTAAACATGTAGTAAAAATAGTAAATGTATCAGAACCACCTCTTACTGAGATAAATTCAGATTATAGAAAATCTGTTGTAAGTAAAAACCATTTTATTATTTTCAAAACGTAAAGTCAGGGCGTTATCTGTATGCAAGGTATGCGTGACAATTAGGGATTGCAATATCGGACCACAAGTAGAATACCGGTATTCGATATTTTTTAAATCTTAATACCGGTAGTAGAAATTTTAGAAAAAGAAAGAAAACACAGGTGTTTTTTTGTTTTATTTGCAGTTTTATCAGAAAATGTAAATATCACAAAAAAATTTGTAGCTTATAAATTATAACAGTATATAAAGAATCACAAAAAAAGTAAAGGAACAACTTATTTATTTAAATCACAAAAAAGTGTAAATATTACTATTCAGTCTGTGGTATTATTTACGAGTATATATATAACAAATGTGAAAAATATTTTGAACTTTAAAGTATGATATGCAAATACAAAGTGAATAACAAACTCACCAATTTAAAAAATATCGAAATATTACACACGTTCTTCACAACTACAACCTTGTTTTCAAAGATTCTAAGTTTTTAGATTAGAATTCTGAATAAGAATTCACAGATAAGAATAAGATTTTCACAGATAAGAATTCTAAATTTCTAGTAAATACCGTAAAACCGGTATTTAAACTTGTAAATACCGGTATTACAAAATTGTACAAATTTAAAATAGACTTAAAAATTCATTTAAATTAAAATATAGTTATATGTATATATAATCATTTTTGGCAAATGATAATATGAAGAAATGAATTAATCAACCTGTTTTTTCCCCAGCAATGCTTGAAGGGCGAATGTTCTATTTCTTGCTTAAATTATTGGTATATTTGCGCTAGAATAATATTTATTTATAAAAATATTTATTTGCTTATTTGCCGCAGCAAATATATATTATTCTAAAAATTATATAACTAAAAAAAATTATTTTTAATGGATTCATTTCAATTTATTTTTAGGGGTCTAGTTCGAAAAGATCTCTCTTCGAGGAACGTAAGTAATTTTTATAAAATATCTATTAACAAGTAATATAAAAAAAAAAATTTTTAAGTCAATTCTTACTTTTTTTTCAATGTATTGCAGAAAGTCCTTTATAAATAATTTTCTTTCATATTTTTTAAGTTATCTGGCGCCATCTATTGGTGGATATTTGCAACTTAAATCTAACAAAAAAAACTAAAATTAATTAATTAAATTTAATGACTGAATTAATATTTGAAAAACCTGTATTAACATCCAGCGTCATCCACAACAAGTTTAAAAAAATGTATTTGAACTTGAGTGGATGAATAAAAAGTATTTTTTGAACTATTGAAAATTTGAACAAGATATATATAGGGAGAGCGTGAGCTAATAGAAGGAATTGAATAAATTTCAAATTTCCCAAAAGTATGTGATGGAAAAAGTCTCGCAAGACACCATGAATATGGATAAAGTGTTATGTTTTGGAATCGAGAGTTTAGTTCGAAACTCACGAAGTAAAGTCAAATTTAATTGTTTGTTGAAAAATATCCAGACAATAAATCAGTATGCATATTGTGGGTTTCGAGGTGGATAGAAAGATGCAAAACCTTTAAAACCAAAGATGAGAATGTTCATTCCAAAACGTAGTTTATCAGTACGAACACAATGACGCCTGAATGGCCGAGTGTCTAGCGCTCTGTGGCAGCTTCTGTTGTGACGGAGCACCCGTAGGTAGAAATCTGACTTGACTCCGAGTTGCTGAAGAAGGGAGGCAGTACCTTCTGCGAGGACTTTTAGGGGAAACTACCCTGCATTTGGGTATCGTACAGGAGAAAAGCCGGAAAGCTCCCACCTGGTAGTCCGACTAAAGAGGCAAGATGCTGAACATTCCAAACGCCATCGAGACTCCTCGCGTTTTTGTTCATGTTTAAAAAAACAATGCAGAACTATTTTTCAATCACAATTGTTACATTTTGAACGACTATTCCAATGGGTGGCATGATGGAAGAGAAAACAGCAACGGCCCTTCATGATGCGTTTCATATTTCAGAGCAGTAAAATTAACGTATCTACACATGATATTCGTGTGCAAATTTCAATTTTTTATTTATATTAGTACAAAGAAAAATAATAATAAAATAACGAATTTTATACATTGCGTGATATTTTAATTTATTTAACAAATATTTTAACGTGTATTTTGTTTCTTTTCAGTCTAAAACCATGGCTTTCATATAAAACTGGAAGATAACAGGGAAGAAAGACGTACAACTAACAAGGAATCACCTCAAATATGAATTCATATCATTGTTCCATGATGATTTGGTTTGTTTCTTGTAAATAAACTTGATGTACAGAATGAAATGAATCTTAAAATTTATAAAAATACACCGTTTGATATCTACTTCAAATGTTTTGTTTTTGCAAAAGGAAACATATTGCTAATCGTAAATGCTGGCATTCATTTTGTAGAGAATCTGCAATCCATCGGAGGGATTTCAAGATTTTACTGAAGGTATGATATATTTCAAAAACTCTAAACTGAGGCCTCTGAACTGAGAAATTCAAAGTCAACTACTCACACACAAATCGAAATGAAAATGACGATGTTTAAACCGGTATTGGAAGGATATATCTGTGGATCGAAAAGTCTTCTTCAATGGATTTCAGGAAGTAGAAGGAAGATGCAATATCCACAGGATTTGCATTTTCCTGGGTATTTGCATTCTTCTGGATATTTGCATCCCCCTTGATTTAAATTGTGTTGTCCCAGAATAACTCTTTAACTCATTGAATTAGTGCCTCTTTTGTTAAATAAATAAGCTTTGCGAATTCATTGGATAGAAGTGTATGAACTTGCATGTATGAACTTCATGGTAGAAGTGTATGAAGCATGAACTTGTTTTGAATGTTCCATAAGAAAATAATTGCAAAATAGTAAGGTCTCCAAATGAAAAAACACACACAAAAATAATCTCAGTGGACTGTAAGAAAAAAAAACACAACTCTTTTATTTGAAAACCAAAAACTTAGTCACTCCTTTTTACACTTCTAGCTTGTTGAATCAAGCTCACGTCCACGCAGACGAGGAAGTCATAATAACTGGAGTCAGTTACATTTAACTCTTTTTGTTAATCACTATTTATATTCATGCGGCAACAATAATTATAATAATCTGAAAAAATGACACTATTATATTAGATTAGGGGATCTTAATCTATATTTGTTCTATGGACAAACTTTTATAATAAAATATAGGCCACAGATGCCTTTTCTGAGTATCATTGTGAAACATAAAATGATACTCAGAAGAGTAGAATAAAATCAAAATAATTATCTGACGTTAAAAAAAATAATAACAAAAAAAAGGAGACTGTAATAATACAGCCATCTTCATCCAATAATAATAGAATTCATTATGCAATACAGATTAATTCAATTTTTTTTGAAAAAAATTGTTAGCGTGGATGTTGATGTTGTTTAACTTAAATGGAATTATAATGGAGTAAAAATCAATATATATTACAACGGTTGGTAGTGTTAAATTTATTGCTGATATTCATATGAGTAATGCTGGATTTAATGGAATTAATGGTAAAAATAAAGATCATAATTTTATACCCTAATTAAATATCATTCTTGGGTCTGATGCTTTTTATTTTATCAACTAATAAGGAATCAGTTCATTTTTTTTAACATTTATGTGACTTACATGGAAAATAATTCTATATATACTTGGAAAGCTATATAATACGTACCAAATATATAGTATATTATTTTGTTCTTTGGTTGTATATAATGTTAACCATAATAATTGTTGTATAATAATTGTTGTATAATTGTATAATAATTGTTGTATAATTG
>BPLQ01013128.1:127128-210948 GCA_021605075.1 Caerostris darwini
TTGTATAATAATTGTTGTATAATTGTATAATAATTGTTGTATAATTGTATAATAATTGTTGTATAATTGTATAATAATTGTTGTACAATTGTATAATAATTGTTAATTGTAACTACTGTTGAAGTTACAACCCAGTTAATTCCCTTAAATATCTTCGTTATTAGATTGATGGAAACAGATTTGATAATGCTCATTGAATGTCACCTAAAAGTGCACATTAATTATGTATATTCATATTATTGTAGTAACGTTTTGACTATAAAATCTTTCTTAAAAAGTCTTTATTTTTTGGGGACCACGTTTCAAGAAATATAAACTAATTCGAGCCCTACTTAGAGTATACTAATTTAACGATATACATTGGTATGCGAAAATAAACAAAAAGATAATATAATTTTAAATTTTCTTTTTGTGCAAATATTCTTTTAGTTTGTCATTCAAAATCGTTGGTTCTCATGTTGAAAAATTGCTTTCAATTCAAAACAGTTATTTCTTATTATGAAAATGTGCTGCCATTGTCATTCAAAACCAATATTTTAAATTTTGATAATTTCATTTCCTTCATGTTCCTTATAATTAATTTTTATTGATGCGTTAAGTGAATTTAAGACTAAAAATCACCATAATGTTTTAATCCTAAAAATCAGAAATATTTTGTTAAAATTAGAAGAGAAAATGTTGACTGTTCTGTAAACAAAATAAAAATGGCCATTAATTATTTTACAAGTTTTAATGCAATTGATACGTTAAATAAAATTAAAACTAGTAGTCACCATAATGTTTTACTCCTAAAAATCATAATAGGAAATGTTGATTGTTATGTAAACAAAATAAAAATTGCCATTAAATATTTCACAAGTTTTAATGTATTGTAATTTCAAACAATAAATAAATGATTGCATAAAATTCTCACTGTTTTAAACTAAAATGCACGATTTAATGTTGACCGTGGGATCTGGAGTCCTCTGGTTTAAATCCTGATGCTTTCCAACAGTTCCTTGAGTTGGTCGAATGTGAGAGATCCCCAGCAGTCGCTTCCCCACTTGGAATTTCCCCAATGCTCGGTCTGGTTGTGCAAATACTCCAGGGGGCAGTACTCCTCGCACCCTGGGTACCTAAGCACTCGGTACTCGGTATCATTCCTGAACAGCCATCGGACGACATGGTCGCCTGACGTCGTGTCCTTGAAGAGCTCCATGAGCACATGGGAGGAGAAAGGTGGCTGCTTGTTGTTGAAGTTCTTGAGGGCGCCCAGGAACCCAGCCACGTGGGAAGATTTCTGGAAAAATGAGCATACCCATGAGGTTAGACGTATATTTTTCATAGGTCAGCCTGTCCTGCAGGCCAGTGCTTAGGATTTCAAAATAGAGAGAGTTACGTTGTAACCTGGACTAGCGATTTCGTGCTCAACATAAACACAATAAATCTGCATGTAAGTTCTAAAGCTAGAAGAAGGCTACCTGAGATAGTGTATTAACCTCTTTCAGCTTTTAAAATAATGCATATCAAGTCACTACTTCTGTGATATATTAAGTGGCCTATTAACTAAAAAAAACTTAAAAACAACTCGTGAGCTTGTATTTGTCGCTTAATAGGACGTTTTCATTTATATATGAAACGATAAGACCCCCAATGGGCAATGATAGGAGAACATTGTCCTTTAAGGGTAACTATTCATTCTTTGTTGACAAGGACATTGAAGGACATTGTTCTAGGTTCATTGTGACATTGAAGGACACTTGAATAATTCCAAGGACATTGTTCTAGGTTCATTGTTAACAAAGGCATTTAAGATTAACTGTTCGTTGATTGCGTTAATTAACCATGTACCATGGTTCATTAATCTTTTGTGTTAAGTTATCATGAACAGCACAAGTATAATAAATTTGTTCATGTTGATTTTTGATATTGATTTTCTGTAAGTTCTGATATTAAAAATCTAAAAAATGACGCTCTTATGAACATTTTAGCCCAATATGCTAAGAAACAAGTAATATATAAAAAAAAAATTTTTAACTCAATTCGTACTTTTTTTTTCACTGTATTGCAGAAAGTCTTTTATAAATAATTTTCATTCATTTTTTTTAAAGTTTATCTGGCGCCATCTATGGGTAGATATATGCAACTTAAATCTAAAAAACACTAAAATTAATTAATTAAATTTAATTACTGAATTTATATTTGAAAAAACTGCATTAACATCCAGTGTCATCCACTGCAAGTTAAAAAAAATGTATTTGAACTTGAGTGGATGAATAATAAGTATTTTATGAACGATTGAAAATTTGAACAAGATATATATAGGGAGAGTTTAAGCTAATAGAAGGAACTGAAAAAAAAAAAAAGGTTGCACCTCCTGTTTCTGACCTCATACTTCGTTATAAACGAACTATTCAGAAATGTATGGATATTTTTGCATTTTCAAAAGAATTAACGTTAAAAATGTTTAAGTTTTAAGAATATTCATTAATGAAATAATGTTGGTATATGTTATTGAACAGACGGTACATACTCCAGAATACAGCATGAATTTGGAATGATTCATTTCTCCTTTAGCTTTTGTCATAGCAGAGTTCACGAAATGCCATAACAAAGGACCTGCATAAAATTAGTGATAATTATAATAATTTATTATCATAAATATATATGTATATATATATGTATATAAACTACAAAATATAATTAAGCATTAGCAGGAAATATTTCAAAATTATATTACTTGAAACAACTTAACAAAATTAAGAACTACATCATCTTGAGAAACTCTTAATTCTGTGAAGATGTTTCAAATAATATAATTTAAAAATATTTCCTGCTAATGCTTAATCATATTTTGTAGTTTTATTATATTATTCATACAAACAAAATTAAAAACTTTTTTTTTTATAAATATATGTAAAACGAATTTTAGATTACTCAGTGCTTGCGAATTTTAGATTTCCCGTGAAGGCGTAGCTTATTTCTTTGAAAAAAAAAAAAAAAACTATCCGAAGTCAATTAAAATAATAATTTAAGGTAGAAGAAAAGTTTATGCCAGTTTTTCAAAGTACAAGAGACACATACAGGTTGCAAAAAAATGTAAGCTTTTTAATAAAATTTATCTTATCTAAAATTATTGCTCCTTCAGTAGCGCATAGCAGATAAATCTGGGATGCGCAAATTACGATCCGCGGGCCTCTTGTGATTCGCCGATGTTTTTATTAACCAATTCATCATATTTCTATGGTAAGTAGAAAATATAATTAGTAAATACAAAAATGATGAGTTCTATAATGCTTATTAATCTATTTTATTGATATTCAAGCTTAATTTTTTTTCACAGTGTACTGATGTAAAGAGCTTCATGCGTTTTAATGCACCATTTAGTGTGAGCTACATCTAATTTTTTGCATGCAATTTTAAAATGTAATAAATATTTGAGCCATAAATATTTTTTTTTCTTTCTAATGCAGCTGGCAAACACAGACATGGACGTCTTGGATGCCTTAAGGCAAGTGCTGCACAGACGTACTCACTTTGCATTACCCAGGGGGAGCGTGTAACTCGAAGATAAGCTACGGACGCGGAGTAATAATGCCCCCGCAACGCTCTACGATACTATTAGACCGGGACCTACTTTTTAAAGTGGATTCCGAACCACTACAAACAACCATGGCACCGCCGGGACTCGAACCAGAAACCTGAGGTACCGAGCGCCAGAGCGCTAGCCACTTGGCCATTCAGGCCCTTCCATAAATATTGAAGACATAAAAAAAAAACAATTATAGAAAGGGATCCTTCATCCAGATTAACATTTTATACGAAAAGTTCTGAACTTCTAGATTGCAATAAATTAGAAAAATTTATATATTTTTTGTAATATTTAATAAATGTTTGTTTTAGTAAATTGACCCCATATCGTGTTCTCTGATTTAATCCTTCATGTGAAGTTAGAGAGTTTTTTAATACATATGAAATTTTTAAAAATAAAATTGTCAAATGATGAGGTGAACGGCAATTTCTAAATTAAAGTGTTAAGGAAAGCACAGTTTTTTTTTGTAATCAAAATAAATTCATAAAGGCATGTCACTTACTACAAAAATGACTCATTTTTTAAAAATATTTTTTTTTTCAATGATAAATAAAACATTTTTCAGTTGGCTGTTTTTTATTTCAACATTCTTAATCTGTACTTGTTTATTCGTAGCTTACGAATTCTTCAACTTTCATAAAGAACCTATTATATCATTCCGTATATTACTCAGGGTTGGGGAGTAAGTCAAACGTTCTACTTCTAAGTCGGTTTTTTCATAGCGACTATAAGAAACTCTTAGCTCTTTTCCATAATTTTATGGATAATGGTCTTTACTAATGGATTTTGAAGAATGTGCGAAATAAATTCAATGACTATTATTTAACTCATACATATCATACTCATTCTCATTCATAAATACATCTCATACTCATACTCACTCATAATACATCTCATAAACTCATACTCTACGAAAACAGTTTTCTCGTAAGAAAGTATTTTTGCAGTTTTGATGGCGTAATGCTGTCTGATGGTCAATTGGCTAGCGCTCTGGTCTTTGGTAGCACAGGCTTCATGTTCGAATCGTGGCGGTAGCATGGATGTTTGTCAGGGGTTCGGAATCCACTTTAAATTGTCGGTCCTGGTCTAATTAGCCCAAAGTGAGCATAAAATGACCTAGTCCGACAAACCAAACCAAACTTAACTGTGTAGTATGTGCACTCACAAAAGACATTCTTGTACTCTCAATTTTCTCCCAAAAAATACATATATTCTATAAAAATAACAGTACCAAATTAACAGGTACAAAAGTATTATAGAATAGCTTAATATAAACAAAATTGTATATTTTAAGCCCAAAGTTGCTATAAGATCTTATTTTTTTCTTAATAGTAGAATAGCTTCTACAAAATCTTTTTCCATTGTTGATCCCAAATAGTTTTTTATAAGCCTCGGTGCTGAGTTTCTATGTGTTCTGAGCTGTTAACACTGCCTTTGCAACTGGTTGTATTAGTGAAGGACAAAAGGAAATTTCCTCCTTAGCATTTAATTCCAACATTAACTCTTAGAATTTTGTAACAATACATGCATGCTAAGGACAAAGGACCAGATTTTTAGTCTTCACTAAAATAGAATACATCGAATAAAACTTTTTTTAAATATATTAATGTTTATTGTTTTAATAAAATAAATTGGGATTTTTAAAAGCTGTTTTATAAATTTCTTAGTGGATATTTGCAGATAACAATAGTAATCAAATAGTGCAGTCTTTGATTGAAAATGATTCCGCAATAATTTGTAACACATATTGCACCAAAAATATGTGTTACAAATTATTGCGGAGCAAACATGTGATCGAATACTAAAGTACGAAGCTTGATAAAGTTATCTGTTTCTAAATCTGATGCCAATGAAATGTAACATAAATAGTTTGGGATTTGATGCAGGTTGAAGAGACACAGCACAAGTGTGTTGGAATATATTTTTTTTTTTGAAGGTTTCTCCTCCCCCCTACCCCCAATACTCAGTGATTTTTATCTTTTAGGACTTTTGAAAATGCATTTGGATAACAGAAGTTTCACAATGGACAACGCCTTATTTAATGAAAGCTCAGCAAGCCGTCATGATTTGACTTCAAAATCTTGACTTTTTTTTCTGCAGGTATTGATACCTTGTTTTGGAAAGCATGTTTGCCTAGAAATTTGAAACTGAGGTATTTTGCTAAACTACTTTTTGTATAACTCTACTGTGAAGAATATTTATATATATTTTCCATTTATTTATGATTAATTACCACCCACAACTTTCAGAAGTTTCGAGTCGCTGAAGTTAATTTTGTAGGCGTAGTCATTCAAGCACACCAGTTCTTTCCAATATTTCTTTACCCAGCTTGGAACGTTGTGATTGCTGATTGTCTGAAAGAAGAAATATAAATAAATTAAATAATATCTTATATATAAATCATCTATATAATAAATCCTCATATTAATAAATAAATTTTCTTATAAATAAATCACATATAAATAAATAGTTTATGCATTTAATATCAGATCGCATCACGGCAATATTATGGTAGAAATGAATTTTTTTATGGTTTCCTCGAAATAATAATGGTTTATAAGAAAAGAATTTAGAAGTTCTATGCTCTTCGCTGAAAAGAAAAATATCATTATTTTAATTTTTATTATCTTCTAATTAAACCTAGTACGAGAATTCATACAATAAATTATAATTGTATCCGATGCGATTGTAATCATCGAAGAAATTACACATGGCTCCATGTCATATAACCTTTGCCTCATGTATGAAAAATCGCGCCTTCAGAATTACGAAATTACCAGAAATACTAAAATTCCGGTACATTACAGTCCGCATCAAAACAAGTCCCTGAACTACATTACTTGAAAGTAATCTAATAACAATGCAATAACAATGTAATAATTATTCGACCATTAAATGGTGTAGTTGTCTGACAGAAGTAATATGTGAAGCCAAAGTGGAGGGGAGCTCAATGTATTAATGGTTTACCCTGCAGTCACTGCTTTCAAGAGTAAGAAAACTTTAAAGCGAATACGACCGCAATTTCTCATCGATAGGCAGGCTACCTGATGGGAGTTTTTTAAGTTTTCTCCTATACGACATGCAAATAGAGTGCTGATGATAAAATTTTTAAGTCAATTCCTACATTTTTTTTCACTATATTACAGAAAGTCCTTTATAAATAATTTTTATTCATTTTTTTAAGTTTATCTGGCGCCATCTACTGGTAGATACATGCAACTTAAATCGGAAAAAAAAAACTAAAATTAGTAAATTTAATTTAATTAATGAATTAATAATTGAAAAAAACTGTATTAACATCCAGTGTCATCCACTACAAGTTAAAAAAAAATGTATTTGAACTTGAGTGGATGAATAAAAATTATTTTATGAACGATTAAAAATTTGAACAAGATATATATAGGGAGAGTGTGAGCTAATAGTAGGAATTGAAATAAATAAAGTATTGAAATCACGATCATAATCCTGCTAACAAAATTTCAAAGAAGAAAAAGCTATTATATTAATTTTTGAAGATGGCGCTTGATCATCTAGGCCAGGGATGGGAAAACTACGGCCCGCCGGAATGTTCTATCCGGCCCGCGGATAGAATTTTCATTTGCCGGTCCGAGGCAAATTAAAAGAAATATATATTTATATATTATACATCCATCACCTTTTCTACTTTGATTAAATTTTTTTTATTAAAAAATATATTATTTTAATATTATTATTTTTATCTCATTTCCTGAGGTTAAATTCAATACCCACAGTACACGAAGATAAGCTTAAGAATTATGAAGATAGCTTAAAAAAACTGCATTTTGAGTTCGAACGCAAATTTCAAGATTTCAGTGCTATTCAAACAGAATTGGATATTTTTACCATGCCTTTCATCGTAAATTATGAAGTTTCATAATTAATCATCTCAAGCAGTTGTTTCTAAATATGCCAAAGTTAGAGTTTTATAAATCATTATCGAAAGTAAGTTTCCCAAATTTAATATCTCCCGCACAGAAAATCAGTGCTATGTTTGCTTTATCTTATATATGTGAACAAGTATTTTCAACTATGAACCTAAAAATTAATTATTTCAGTAGACTAACAGATGAGCTTTTAGCTCCGTTCCTTAGAACCAGTACATCTCACTTCTTCATATAAGTAACTTTTAGAAATGAAATCGCAATTTCATTCATCTCATTAACATAGTTAAATTGTAATACTTGTATATTGTTTTTAAAATTTTATAAAAATGTATCTTGGCCGCCCCCAATTTTTTTTTTTTCGATTTTTGGTAATTTTTTTTTGACCGCAAAAGTTTGCCCATCCCTGATCTAGGCAGTAAATTTGGTTGCTAAATTGAGAAAGTTTCGTTTGAAATTTCTTAAAAGAAGCCAAAAGGAAATCACCCATATCTATTCGAATAATGGGTACGATAAATTTGTAAGTCCAAATAAATGCAGCAACCTACCAACCTTCCAAATAAATTCAGCAAACCCCTCTTTACACACCTTGGTAACTCTGAATTTTGCTACATATTCTATAAGCAAATGATTTTAAGTTCAAACCAATTTCTAGCTTAATTTCTCAAAAGAAGTCAAAAGGAAATCGTCCATGTCTATTCGAATAATGAAAACGATAAACTTATAAGTCAGAAATGAAAGTGCCAACCTTTCAAAGAAGTGCAGGAAACCCTCGTTATACACTTTAGAAACTCTGAAATTGCTACATATTCTATTATCAACTCACTTCAAGTCGAACTTTTCTTAATTTGAAAACAATTTACAAATAAAAGTTTCTCACCAAGAAAGAGTTATCCGAATATGGCAAAAATCGCTACATGGGATGTATGTATAAGTATAGTTTTAGAGGGATTTAAAGTTTAATTTAGAAGATACAGCAACTGGAATTGAACTGATTAATAAGAAATCGAATCACTTTCGAAACTGTTATCGCTTTCGAACTGTAACTGCCTGCTATTACTTCGATGAATTAGTGAAAGACCCCTCCGGAGTTAACAGATGGGTTGAAGAGTTCGTAGGCGGACACATAGATGACGCTACTAGTATTAAATCCATATGATTTTTAGTTAGCCCTAACCATCAAAAGACACGTGTATAAATTTGACAGCTGTTACACTATTAGTATGTGAGTTATAGAATTTTTAGTGAAGCAATTTTTGTTAGTTTGAAAAAATTATTAAAATGGAATTTCGTGTGTTAATAAAGCATTGCTTTTTAGCGAAACAAAATAATATTGAAGCCAAGGCTTGGCTTGATAAACATTATTTGGACTTTGCACCGAGGAAGATGCACGCAGTGGACGCCACAAAGAGGCTGTTACCGACGAAAACATCAAAAAAGTCCACAAAATAATTTCTGATAACCGTAAAGTGAAGTTGATTGAGATAGCTGAGACCCTAAAGATATCAAAGGAACGTGGCGGACATATCGTGAATGAATATTTGGATATGCGAAAGCTCTGTACAAAGTGGGTGCCGCGCGAGCTCACAATCGACCCAAAACAACAACGAACTGATGATTCTAAGCAGTGTTTGGAGCTGTTCAATCGTAATAAACCCGAATTTTTGCGCCGATATGGGACAATGGATGATACATGGCTCCATCATTTCACACCGGAGTTCAATCGACAGTCAGCCGAGTGGACTGTACGTGATGAACACTAAAAATGCTATAACTCACATACTTATAGTGCTACAGCTGTCAAATTTATACACGTGTCTTTTGAAGGTTAGGGCTAACTAAAAGTCATATGGATTTAATACTATTAGTGCCATCTGTGTTCCAGCCTATGAACATTTCAGCCCACCTGTCACTTGTTAGTTTGCCCCAGTTGTTGAGTTAGATCAAGGGATGGATGTTAATTACTGGTTCATCAGAACTCGAGTCAAAAATCATTTCTAATTGCATGAAAGAATAATCTGCCTCTGCTATTACTACTATTACTGGTGTGGATTGAGTTGTGTATACACATAATGGCAGTGACATTAACATGGAAGATTCAATGATTAGAAAGAAGAGCGGGGGGTGAGCGTTGCTGCATAGTTAACTGCATAGAACTGGAGTGAACGTTACCTCAGATGATATTCTATTTCATAATACCCAATTTGATTATTTAGCTGGCCAGATAAATGTCTCAAAATCACGAAAAAAATAGTAGAAATGATTGCCGTGTACAAAGAGGCGTTATCCAGAGGAAATGTAAGTCCAGAGTAGTGAAAAGTGAAATGAAAAGTGGCCAACAATGCTGTCAATGTGCCACTGTACTGTGAGGTTGGGCTGTCTAAGAAAATGTCACCCCAGACCATAATTCCTATTTTTTAGTGTTACCGGTGAACATCGTGTTAGACTATGTCTTTTTTACATGGGGATCAAGCTAAACTGGCTATTAAAATCTTTCATTGGGGATCAAATTAAAGCAGTAATTATCGCCAAAAGTTTATCTGCTCCAGTCAGTGAGATTCCATATCGTATGAATAAACTGGTTTGTCGTTCAGTATAGTTGAGGATGGCCGGTGCAATGTTGTTGAGAACTCAGATCCTGTAGTTCTCACAGTCAATAGCGATTCTGTTTTACTTCTGATTTCTAATAATGGCACTTCACAGCTCTGACGATCATTTTATATAGTACTTCTACTATTTTGACTTTATGCTCTGCCAATGGTTCAACTATTCCGCCAAAGACCCGATTAAGATGCCAACATTCGATTTAACTTACTTTTTCAATTCCTTCTATTAGCTCACACTTTCCCTATACATATCTTGTTCAAATTTTCAATCGTTCTTAAAATACTTTTTATTCATCCGCTCAAGTTCAAATACATTTTTTTTGAACTTGTAGTGGATGACATTGGATGTTAATACAGGTTTTTCAAATATTAATTCAGTAATTAAATTTAATTAATTTTAAATTTTTTTTAGATTTAAGTTGCATGTATCTAATAATAGAGGGCACCAGATAAACTTAAAAAAATGAATGAAAATTATTTATAAAGTACTTTCTGTAACAAAGTGAAAAAAAAGTAGGAATTGACTTAAAATTTTTTTTTATATTACTTGTTTGATTTTATATCTTAATACTGTGTCTTCACTTCTATAGGTGCATACACCAAACTTAACACTGTTTAAAATGAGTAGACGGGATAAAATTTGAAAGGAAGTCTTGAATGAAATTAGAATTGGAATTTTTACACACCATTCAGATGATCCATTGTCTAACCAAAAATTTAATAATGTTTATGTAAAATCGAAAGGTATTTGCATACGAAATTGTCGCCTGAGGATCAATTGGTTAGCGAGGTTCGAATCTTTTCACAGGCATGAGTATTAAGGGGGGGGGGATCCATGCTAAGTTGTAGATCCCGGTCCAATTAACCCAAAGTGTGCAAACAGAAAAATAACCGTAAACCAACTCACTAAATTTCATTAGAATCAGATAACCCTTTATTTTTATAAGTCTTTATTTTAATGTTAGAAAGTATTAGTAGTTTTCTGCTTGTAACTAAAGGGGGCATGAGAGTTTTTCAGATAGGCATCAATGGCTATGTGCTAAAAAAGGATCTGATATATTTATCGGTAATCATAATTACATTAATGCTAATATATGTATTTCATGTATGTACGAAAAAATTATTGATTTAAATAAAAATAATAGTTTTGACTTATTCAAGTTCTTTCCTACCATATAGTCTTACTTAAAAGTCTTTCTGAAATTTATGACACAAAACAGCTAAATGGATGAGATTAAATAAAATTAATAAATATAGTAATTTTTAATACGAGTAGAAATATATAATATAAAAAACACCTTATTATATCTAAAATAAGAAAATAAAAAATGTATTGAATCCATATTTATAATATTATAACTAACAATAAACTATATATGCATTTAATGAGAAAAAATATATAGCAAGTGAAAAGTAAATCTTGTATACGAAACCTCAGCATGTAAGATTTTGTACAGAGATACGACATCGTTCCAATCTTTAATGAGCATTCCACTATTCATGGACCAAAATTTCATTTGTTGCTGAAAAGAAAGTAATGATATAAATTAAAAACTCAAATATCTCACTTATTGGAAGTGTGGCATCATCTTTAGAACTCAAAGTTCTTTGGTTTTTAATAATTGTGTTGTACCTTTGATTTTTTTAGCAGCTTTGACAAGTGTATCGCTAATATCGTAAATACATTGCCAAATGAGCCATCAAGATCACCAAGTTTATATTCGAATTCCAAACTAAATTATTAACTTTCGATCTTCCCGTTTTATACAGCATCATTTGGCACCTGTTTAACTCAAACGGTGAGTACAAATATTTAAATTATTCTTTGCATTAATTTGAGTAATGAATAATTATTAAAATTATTATTTTCTTAACCAATAAACAATTACTTATATATTTATAAGAAAGTATGTGTTTTTAAAAACGACTAATACTATATTGAACAATCTTAGAATATATGAGTTAAGTGCAAAGATTTAATGTGCAGTGTTATTTAAAATGAAAGAGCAGATTTTAAATTTTTATTTACAATGAACGGTAATAGATGGCGCCATATATTCCATATAGATGAATAGATTTGGTTTGGTTTGTCACTCTACGGTCATCTTTTGCACATGAGGACTAAACATACCGGGACCTACAGTTTAAAGTGGATTCCGAACCACTCACAAACATCCATGGCACCGCCGGGACTCGAGCCCGAAACCTCTGATACCGAGCACTAGACACTCGGCCACCAGGCTTCTATCAATGGATAGAGGAAAGTTAGAAGTTTTTTTTTAAACAATAAAATGACGTCTCCTCAAGAAAATTCAATTTATGTGCTACAGTATGTCAAGAGGTTTCCGTTGTTTCAATACAGTTTGCATTTTGTAGTAAGTTTCAAAAACGGCCGTCTATTCATAAACATGCATAAAGTAACTTTGAACTTTCCTCGATCAATTGATGTGTAATACGTGGTGCCATCTATTGCCGTTCTTTGTAAATAAAAATTTAAAATATGCTCCTTCCATTTGAATAAACCCGTATTTTGATTTAAAAAGCCATAAGAAATATTTAGTTAACAGACATTTTTTTTGCTTTCAATTTGTTTGAGTTCTACAAATTGATAAGTATACAATATATGTTTTGCTTGCATATAAAAAAAAAACACTAAGATATTTAAAGCATAAAACATTTAAGACTACAAAGTGCAAACTAAACGACAAGACTAGACTAAGACGTATATTAAGATATATTACATACATTTTAGACTGACATATATTAAGATGCATTACATACATTTAAGACTAAAATATTTAAACAATAAACTATGAATAACATTTCTATTTATTTTTCGAATGATTAATATATATTTCAATTAATACTATCTCCGTGAATTACACGATTCATATCATGATTAAAAATAGAAATCAAATTTCATAAGCTATACAAGCATAAAAACTTTAAAAAAACATCGATTTGTCGTCTGATCTTACTGATTATACTGTTTTTGCATCTAAGTTAACATTCACATATGGTTTAAGGAGAAATTTGTCCTAAATATCATTTCTTAAGGCTCGTTCCCACCGAGGCGAGAGACGTGAAGATTCAAGAGGCAAGCGAGATAATTTTTTCGACCCCTTCACGGCGAAACGTCAGA
Source organism: Caerostris darwini (assembly GCA_021605075.1). Taxonomy (NCBI): domain Eukaryota; kingdom Metazoa; phylum Arthropoda; class Arachnida; order Araneae; family Araneidae; genus Caerostris; species Caerostris darwini. The sequence goes on from BPLQ01013128.1 coordinate 140,350, forward strand.
AATAGCATTACGCCTACTGAAGTTCCGCTTCGAGTTGAAAGTTGGTCAACTCGGAGCGGTGCATTGCAAACCGATTTCAGGCGAACGCAGTGAGGTTAGTGATTGGCCAAATTTTTTCGCTTGCATCTTCTCGCCTCGGTGGGCATGAGCCTTTAGTTACATGGAAACCAGGTGATTGAAATGGTCAGAGTACTTACTCAACGGTATTGATACTGGTGAACTTACTTCGTACATATCAAGAACAGTTCCGTTTCCATACAAATCAACGAGTTTATCCATACGCTTACTCACTGTAGGACAGTTACGTAATGGAGACAACAACTGGAAGGAAAAGGATTCATTTCCATTTTGAAACACATTTTTTTTTATTCATTTCACTATAGCATCTGTTTTCAAATGCCTCCTATTTTGACCTGAAGTCATTTGCCTCTAGGTGAATATTAGGATATTTATCTATGGTAAATATTTAGGTAATCTAGAATTAACTAAGAAATCCAGATGCTGTACATATGTACTGTGCCACAGCAATTTAGAACGAAATCTTTATAAAAGGCATTTGAGTGCATATTTTCCTCCTCTTTCTTAAGCCTAATGGAAGGACTTTTCCGGATTAAAAATTAATCTTGTTGATCACCGTTTAGACATATAAGCGTTTTGAGTTGAGCTATCCATTGGACTTTTCAATTTCTTTAGCCCTAAAATGCAAATATCATTATCACATTGTTCTCTACAAAATAGCACGTGTAGGATAATGAGTTTGCATCATATGGACTTTGTACAGTTACTAATTTTTTTCTTATTTCAGAGAATATACAGATAAAGTGTCCATTTAAAATGTTACACACATTAACAATACTTTAAACATAATTTGGTAAAATATTTGCTTTTGAAATTCACTGAAATTCTTTTAAAATTTGGTAAATAACTTTCATTCTAAAACCACTATCATATTTCCACTATTGCTTGTAGCTGATCTAAAATGACAAAAAGCGTGTTTTTAAGATACAATAATTTCACTATAATGATCTGTATCATTACTAACTTGATGAAATATGTATAGCAAATCATCAGCAAATATTCCATCGCTACTCTCCTTTTAATGCGTAATTAAAGCAGCTATTTAAACAAGCTTGCCTGACTTCAAACTTGACCTTAGCTACGAATCATTTTACTTAACTATTTATAGACTTTACTTTTGTATATATTTAAAAATTAGGATTTTCAAATTTGAAGAGAAGGAAAAGATTAACGCTTTTACAGTTTTTATTATTATTATTATTATTATTACTCGGTTTCAAAGTATTTTTGAGTATTTTTTAAAGACTTGGAAATTTTCTAATGAGATTTTTAAATACTTTTAAAAATACTTGAAGTTATAATAAAATAAAAAGAAATAAGATAAAAATATGTACCTTTATAATTCTTTCGGTTGCATATTTTTTTAATATATTTTAGACTTCAAATAGGATTCGCTTTCAAAGGAGGTATAAATGTGCTTTAGTATTTTGTGTATAATAATTATTGATTATAAATTTTGAAACTGTAAGCTTTTATAATTATTATCTCTTATTTAAAGTTTAAATAACATTATTTACGATATTTTAAGAATGAAATAAAAAAAGGAGAAAATGTTGAATATTGATATATTGACTTTAAATATTGATATACTGTTGAATATTGATATATTGACTTGAAATATTGATATATTGACTTGAAATATTGATATATTGATTTGAAATATTGATATACTGTTGAATATTGATATACTTTTGTTGTTGATTAAACAAAAAAAGTCGATGTCTGTTTTATTATTTGAGGAAATATTTCAATAAATGCTTTGGCAATAATCATAGAATGCATTCGTTTAAAATTATATTAGAATAAACACATATTAAAACTTCATTTTTTGTTTAATTTAAATGCAAATTAGTTTTTAACTTGAGGAAATTTTCATTGATTTTTATAAGATTTCCCAATTAACGCATATACTTTCGAACATTATAAAATGTAAATAATGACATAATTAAGGATAAATAAAGTTTTTCTCTTCTATGACGATCAAAATAAAACATTCACTGGCAATGTGGCAATTTGCATTAACTCAATTTCAGTAAGTAATATATTTTATTTTAGTGAATTTTGTTGAAAAGAAAAAAAACATGCATCAAATTATATAATATCATCGCAACACATAATGCAAAAACAATTCAAATAAATATAAAATAATAAACCAATGACCCAATTGTGTTAAGAAAGGCATGGGACACACAAATGCATCAAATTATAATAGGAATGAAATTCAAGAAATAAATATACATTAAATACAAGTTACACACTAGGACTGGAAAAATTTAATTTATAGAAATTTCATCTTAATGCCTTTTATGTAGTTTAATTTCTGTTATAATTTTTCTGTAATCAAATATGATATATCTTAAATAAATATTTGGAAGTGACTATATTACGAGCCCTAAAAGAAGCTGAATTCACAGCTGAAAGAAGGCCTAACTGACAATATTTTAGTAAATCTCATAACTATCTCTCAAGATATGTGGTGGCAAGATCATTAGAGAGGGGATTCTGAACAAAGGAAGTTGAATTCAGAGCTACGAGAATGCCTACACAATTTATATTTAACGAAGCTCCTTGGCTACAAGATAGCCGCAAGCCTCTATCAGGGAAAAACATCAGATGAGGAGATATATACAGTGCATGAGAAAGCAGCGAAGTAGAAAAAGAAAATTGTTCTTTGTGGTAGCGATTCTTTCTTGAGCATGGTGATGCTGATGATTTAGCATGGTGGCAGCTGCAGGCTACTATCCTGGAAAAACTTCAGATGAGGAAAAATATACAGTGCATGAAACAGCAAAGTAGAAAAAGGAAACTGTTCTTTATGTTGGAGATTCTTTTCTTGTGCTTTGATGATGGTGGTGGTTTGGCATGGTGGCAGCCGAGAGCCTCTAACTTAGAGAAATTTTAGAAGAGGAACAAATACAATGCATGAACAAAACTTGCCCAAAATGTAAATGGAACACATAAACAAAAGATTATATATATATATATATATAATATATATATACATATGTATATAAAGTAAATAAATACAAAAATAAGAGTGAAGTTCTAAAAGAAAGAAATATTGATAATAAAAAAATAATTACAGCGAGTAGGAAACGAGACGCGGAAGTAAAAGAAAAAATTCAGCTAACATTAAAACCGTAATCGAGGTAATGACTGCAGAGTACAAGAGGACGAAGCGCAGAAACAGGGTGAAGGTCAACGAGAAGGCCTAACTGACAAAGTTTTAATAAATACCATACCTATTTCTCAATATATGAGGTGGTAAGACCATTAACGCTGCGATTCTGATCTAAAGAAGTTAAACTCAGAGTTGCAAGAGTGTATCACTGAATATTGCAGTATTGCATCGTGAGTATGATATATTATTAAGTTTTAAAGTTTTCTAGTTCGTTTCGAGAAGTTGCAGATTCCAGAAAGCCACAGTATGTTTTAAAAGATCTTTGAGCACTTTTTATTTATTTAGGGTCCTTAAAGAAAATAGATTCTTTCTCACCTTATCGTCTTTGGAGGTAATGTAGAAGATGGGCATGGGTTGCCATTTAAGTCCTGGCAAGAATTCCCAGGATTCCGTGGGGGAGTACAGCGAGGACAATAAGCACAAGCTGCTCCTCTTGCTCTTGATGTCGGTCGCCGACTGTAGAGTCACCTTCAGAGACGAGAAAATGAGCTTTTTAAAACATACGAATTATACAAAAAGAACAAAGATGTGTTTCAATTAACAAAATTTAGTAAAAATATTTTATTCAATTATTTACTAATTGCTAAGCAGATAATAAAAAAAATGTACTAATACAGAATTTTAGTAAATAATACTATAACTTTTGTAAGTGTTTTTGAGAAAAGAAATTAAGAAGAATTTTGTAAGGATTTTTTATTTTTATTTTTTAGTTCAACATACATTTTGCTCTGAATTTTTTTTTTTTTTAAGGTTAAAAAAAATCTGGCATCAAATTTCTGAGCCAGGGAATTTATTTAATAGAGAGTTTTTGCATACCTATTTTAAAAATACGGTATTTTTTTCTCCCTAGCGCTCATGCTCATAGGAAACATTATTACAAATACGCAAGCTCAATTTCCTAAGAGCATGCGCGCTAGGGAGAAAAAAATACCGCATTTTTAAAATACGGTATGCAAAACTCTCTAATAATATTAAGCTTTAGAAAGAAATTACATTAAATAAATTGTATTATAATTTACAACATATAAATTAATGTATTATTTAATTTTTTTTTACAATTTTTAATTTAATTGAAATGCCCACCATAATATGAATTCGCAACAGCCACATGAATTTGAAAATGTAAATAATATTAATTTGCAATTACCATATGACGGTTTCCATGTTATTTCTTTCTGAAAATTATTAATCATTTTTAGGATACCTGGTAGTATACATTCATTTGCTGAATTGTCATAATTAAGATTATCCTGCCATGTTAAAAAAAGACGACTACTCACTTCTCTAGGATTAGCCGTGATGAAATCATTGTACCTCTGTCTCAACTCTTTGCCAATGTTGTACATCTGCCTCCTTCCCAACTGAAAGAAAAATGAATGTGTACTTTACGAGGCTTTAATTAATTTAAGTTGTTAGTCACGGCAAAAAAAAATTAGAAACAAATTTTAATTTGATTCTACAAACCTCCATCAAATCGATGGGTATATCGATAGCATTAGTATGATTGTATCGATTAGGTATCGATATATGAAGAATAAAGTGACAAAGTGACAAATATTTGGACTTTCATTGGAGGGTATACAATAAATAAATAAACTGATACAATACAAAAAAATATATATGATAAATATACCGACCAACAAATTCACCGGTTTTTTCCCCCCAATAATTTAGTACGGAATCCAGCTTAGAGAAGTTCAGCGCCAAATTTCTGAAACTACATAATATCGGCTTGCGAAATCTCAGTGTTGTTTATGAATTATCTACCGTCCAGCTGCTCCTGCAATGGTATGAAAAGAAAAATCAGTTGTAAACCAGATGGAGGATTCAATACCTTCAAACGAAAGAGCCATGAATAATAACTGTTGACATTTCGTAATGCTGGCACCCCAATGTTCCTTCCCAGACAAAGGATAACAGAAAATACAACCATAAAGTTTCGTGTCACTTTACTTTTTGTATTAATCTCATGATTAAATAAATTGGTATGTCCATCCTAATGGTGAAAGCAGATTACTCGAAATCTTCGTTGTAGAAAAGTAGGTCCAATACAAGGGGACTTATTTTAAATTCCTCGATATGACAAAAAAAAATACACTTTTCATCTTAATTAAAAACTTCTTATCTTTCTTCATATTCTGCTTCCTGCAGTGTAGAAAACAAGTAATATTAAGAAGAAGAAATATATTACTCATTTTGTACTGAATGCTACTACTCAAATACATGTAAAATGCCGGCTCGTGGCTGTGTACTAAAATGTGCAGTTAACGTTCAAAAGGGTTTAATTTCTCATCAACTGGTGGCATCCATGACATTAACTGGTGACATCCATGGCGATTATGGCAACATGAGTGAAAGGCCTGTTGGTATTTCCATAAGTTTTACAGATTTTCTTCTATACTATGCCTGAATAAAGAGCAGTTTATGAATACATATCAAAAATATAGATTTAAAAAGTATAATATGAAGGCAGCGCCTTTCCTTCACCAACTGTACGTGAACCAACTGTCTTGGTAAACATAAAAGTGTTATGAAGCCTACAAATCAGATGTACAACCATTACTAATATTACACCTTATAGACTTTTAACCATTAAATAATTTTAGTACATTTTTTTCAGTGCAAAATTGACTTTTATGAAAATGTCTTAAAAAGTAAGCATAATTAGTTGAGGAATCCAATGACTGTCTATACAAAATTCTTTGATACGATTGGAAAAAAAATTTGTAAAATAAAAATTTTGATGATAAAGAAAATTAATAAGCACTGCCTACTAGACATTCTAATCAAATTATATATATATATTTTTTTAAACTTGCTTTGAAGGAGGCTGTTATTTCTAAATGGGGATTTTAGTTAGAATTAAAATGCTGTTGAACTCACCAAAGTAAGATCTCCCAGACCTTCCTCCCACCGATTGGGGTTGTTCGGATCATGTGGGTACAGCTCCCTGGGAGCAGAGAAGCCGTTGCGAAATAGCTGAAAAATTTAAAAAAAAATGAAATGTCTTCTATTTTGATAAATAATTATTATATTTACTTATATAAATTAAAACTTTCATTTATGACTACATCCTTTATTTTAGGCAAATAATTTATCCAAAATAGTGTATTTCATTTTAGACTGCGCTTGTTGTATTGATATAATACTCAAGAAGAATGCATGAATTATACAGTGCAGTGACTTACTTCATTATATGTCTGTTTTACTTCAAAAAAATTTTTTGAAACTGACAAAAAAACTGACAATTTTTTGAACGATTTGCAGATTTTGATATGTGTAACATGCAATGGTGGGGAGTCGGAGTTTTAAACCGACTGCCAACCCTAGGTTTAAAACTCCGACTGTCAACAGCAAATTTTGTTGATTTAGGGACCAGTTCGATTTCGGGGCAAAATTTCTACGAAGAAAATTAATTTCTTTAATTGCATCTGCACATAATATTTTTAAAACAAATTGTTCTCAGTTTGATTTCAATGAATTCTGTCGTTACATGTATTTTTAGAAAGAGATTAAATAAATTTTGCTGTATTAACATTTAAAACATTTAATTTTAATATTCTCTCTCTCTGTAATATATCTATATATATATTCAAGGGTGCTTCAGATGTAATGGGACAAATGTTTAAGGGTGCTACAGTTTATTAAAACATGCATTTTTGCATAGGAATGCAGGATTCCAAGTGGCGCGTTGAAGAACGAACATACTTTCAAACTAATATTTTGATACTGGCAGCCACAATACTCCAACTGGTATCCGCCACGTCACGAATTTCAAGTCCTCTGGCTGGTAACCTCGATGCTCATTCTATTTTATTTTTACTATTTATTTTCATTTTATTTACAAGATTTCAGTTATCTTAATTGAGGACATCGTTGTTCGACTCTCCATTGCGGTTACAAGCATCTTTGGAACTGTTAGCCATTCACTCCTTCGATGCTACAAAGCATGAACTGCTGTTGGTATTCTACATTTTGAGCATGTATTTTAAACATCAATGGAATCAATGTAGCACTTTGAATGATTTTGTAAATAAACAATGTTTTTCTTTTCATGTCCCATTTTTTTTTTTTTTTTTTTTTTTTTTTTTGGGGCAAAAGGTTAATTCCCACAATAAAATATTATATTAAAATTTTTTGTAAGTTCAACCCCCCCACAAATTAATACTTTCCCGTTACCACTAAATCATTGTAAAACGGCCTTCGTATAATGTTTATGTTCCACTTTTTACTGCCATGCTTTACCCTCCATTTTCCTTCCTAGACTTTATCGTTTTTCCCCTAAATTTTACTACTGGCCACCCCTTATTATTCCTCAAATCAGGCAATCTAAAAAATATACGGATAAAAACTTTTATTTCGATAAACCATGTTTATCAAGGATGTCCTGAAATAAAATTTCAACTGACTATGTTCTGCAAGTGTAATTAATTAAATAACTTATAATAATTTTATTAGCGAAACCGTGGCTCCCAAACGAATAAGTTTTTTTTTTATGCATATTTCCAATTATTCTATATAATTTTATTCTGATGTCAAACTTTCACAATTCTTTTCCTCACATTGATCGTTTCCATTTCAAGCGCCATTTTGGCTTCTATACATAGAAATTATCTTAAACAATTTCATCTGTATCTGTTGAATCAACTGCGATTAATTTCACTGTTATCATTATTTATCGTATATTTAGAATGTCATCATCGTCGATTTCATTTAATTCTGCAGTCTCATCACTAAATAAAATATCTGTATAGAATCTCAATAAGTTCCTTCATTTTAAATAAGGCTTGAATTTTAATGGCGTTTACATCATTGTTGTTGTTATCGTGTCCATGGATTTAAATATAATTATCAATGTTAGATCAAGTCAAAAGTGTTTCTCGATAGCGGCCGCAAGCAATGGCGCCGCTTCACTATACAGGGCTTCTCTTAAGTTGGCCTCGATTGGCACCCTACCCAATTGCAAAACATGGGGAGTGAGTGCTGGGCACTCTAGAATGTGCGTAGGTGTTAGGAAAGCGTCGGGGCAATTTCTGCAGGGGACGTATTCCCTGGTCTTGTCTGGGAGAATCTTCATCGCTCTGTAATGATGAGTTCTGAGTCTGCTGATGACTGATGTCAGCTTCCTAGGGCAGTTGAAGTCCGTGATGAGTGGCTTCTTAAAGTTATGTCAACTGCGTTAGCATCTGCAAGTGTGATGATAGTCCAGGGTTGATCATTGTCCCTGGCTTCTTTGGCTAAAGGGTAAGCGCATTCGTTGCCCTCAATGTTGACATGTGCGGGAATCCATTGAAGATGACATGACATCATTAAAATGTATAAATTTTAAAAGTCCCATCTTGAATCTACTACTTGATATAAAAAAGAGAGATAAAGATGAAAATATTGACGAATAAACCATTTTATCGACCGGTGCTTCCCAGAAGTAAATCTCAATATAGAAAATCTTTTATTACATAGTAAATAGTACTAAATTCAAGATAACCATGCAATCTGATGTGGGGGAGGGAGGGCAGATAATGTGATTTTTATAAGATAAAATTATGTTTCAATTGTAGAATCTGTACTTTCTCGAACACCCGTAGCAGAAATTCTAGCTTAGGCATAAAAACAAAAACAGTTGAATAAACAAAGCGCATTCACTCGATGCCTTTATTGCACAAGATGTTTATTATGCATTTCGCACCTGTGAAACTGTATTTAAATATTCATATGCTCAAAAGAGAACAGAAACGAAATTGGTTATCTGTTCACGTGGGAGTAAAAACAATTTGAAATTTATGCAGAGAGAAACCAAAATTTAAACTTGCATCTGTACAAAAAGACCAGAAATTTCAATTTCTCATCTGTACCAACAAGGCACAGAATTAAAATGTATTCTTTGTACCAATGGTAACATATAAAATTTGTCATTTACGAAGAGAGATTAAATTTATCACCTTAACAAAGATGATCAAAAAAGCAAATTTGTCATTTATACGGAATTTTAATTTTTTTTGCACAAAATTAAAATTCATCGCCTGCTTCAAAGGAACAGATAAAATTTGTCACCTATTCAGAGGGTTCAAAATTGTCATGTTTACACAGGGAAACAGAAGGCGAATTTGTCATTTGTACAAGAGTTAAATTTGCCATTTGTACAAAGGAGGCTCAGAATTAAAATTCATTACCTGCACAATGAGGAACAAATAAAATTTAACACCTATACTGAGGGCTCAAATTTGTCACCTTTACAGGAAACTGAAAACGAATTTGTCATTTGTACAAAATTTAAATGGGCCATCCAGTACAAAGAAGGCACATAATTAAAATTCATTACCTATATGGAGTGCAAAAGGGAACAGTTAAAATTTGCCACTTATACAGAGGGCTCAAATTTGTCACCGTTACAGGAACTGTAAGTCCCTGTCTAATTAACCCAAAGTATGTATAAAATTACCGTAGAGCGACAAACCAAACCTTTAAAGGAACAGAAGGCAAATTCGTCATTTGTAGAGAAATTTAATTTTGCCATTTGTACAAAGTAGACACAGAATTAAAATTTATTATCTGTACAAAGGGGTACAGATAAAATTTGTCACCTATATGGAGGGAAATAAAAAATCGAATTTGTCCTTAGTACAGAATTTAAATTTATCAAAAAAGAGAAAATAAATGTTTAATTTTATGCACAAATGAGGCACAAAATTAAAAATTTATTTTGTCTGTACAAGGGGAAACAAATAAAATTTGTCACTTATACAGAAAGGACAAAATTGTCATTTGCACAATATTGAAATTTGTCATCCATATGAAGGTGGTACGGGATTAAAATTTATTTGGAGGCCCAGAATAAAAATTTATTATCTGTGCAAAGAAGAGCTGATAAAATTTGCTTCATAAACAGATAGGAAAATTCGTCGTTTGTAGATTTAAAATTTGTAATTAAGATAAAATTTGTTGCTTATACTGAGGGAAAATTGGCGAATTTTTCATTTATATGGAATTTAAATTTGTCCCTTGTACAAAGCCAAACTCAAATTAATTTTGTCATCTATGCCAAAGGGGTAAGAATTTAAACTTGCCCTTTGTACTAAAGCGTGCATAATTGAAAAAAAAATCTGAACCAGTCCTTAGATTAGCAAAAACCGAAAGTCGTATTACTTACTATTTGTACGAAAACGAGTTCTTTTCCATCTTCGTTTAACAGGGAACATGCGAGACAAGGCAGAGATAATAAGAAAGTTAACAGCATTTTGAACCGATCTTCATGGTGTTTGTGGAGCATCCCAAAAATAATTAAAAAAAGAGAACCGCCGTTCAAAATGTTGATTCAGGTGATCCAGTCAAACATTCGTCCTCACATAAAGTGCAGGGTTATATTTTGTATCTAATGGAAAAATAAAAAAAATTTACTGCTCTTATACTTCAGATAAAATTGCTCGGATATATTGATTATAAATACATAGTACAAGATGTTTGTAGCTTATTTTTGTCGAAAGTATTTCATTAAGATTAACTTCTGATCGGTAACGAAGTCTAAAATAGTGTCTTTGTTATTGATTTTAAAAATGATAGAACCGTCTTCAATATATCTAAAATTTTTGAACTAATATTGAAAATAATCATTCTAAATAATAAGCCTTTTCAGTTAAAATAAGCAAATCATAAACACTTATTTTGTAGCAAAAAAATTTTACAGTTTTTTTTTTCCTGCTTTCATGAAATTTTTTGGGTTTTTATATTATATTAAAATTATATTGGGTTTTTATATTATCGAATATATTCATAGTATTTAATAACTCCTCTCTTTTGTTTTGGGACAAGCCACCTGAGTTCCATTGCAAAATTCTAAGAAACTCACTGAGAGCCAGATTGAAGGCCCTTTTTGTATATCATTTTGCCATACTAGACGTTGCCCAGAGTGCACTGCACGAGCACCTTCACAGAATTAAACTGGCTCCTGAACCTCCTGTGCGAAAATCAGGAAGAAATGGATGTGTCTCGCTTTGCTTCCTATTCTGCACTGCTTCCTGTTTCTTTGTGGAAGCGTTATTGGATCGCAGACTTAAGTGGATGGATTAACCGATGTCATTTGTTTCCATCTTGTTCTATGTACTTTTTTATACCTGTTGTCCTGTAAATTTGTTATTGGAAAAAAAAATCGAATAAACTATTATTATTATTATTGTGGTCTGAGTGTCATGATTTGTACTGTACACCACTTATGCTACAAACACAAAACAGCTAAGAACCATCCAAAATACATAATAGAGGCATTTGTGAGCTAAACAAAATTTCATGCCACCGCGTTTCGGAATGCTTAAGAATATATACTTAATAATATATACTTTTCGGATATACTTAAGAATGGTATTTTTAACATCTGTACCTTTTGACGCCTTCAACCCCAATGTATGGTCTTCTACAATAACGTAGATACTTTGGGTATTTGAGTACCTATATATGTTTCGGAAGACGAATGGCTCAAATAAGGAATTCTGTTAAAGCATATATCATCGGTTTAGCGAGAAAGCGGTAACATTGGTATGGAATATTGTGATATATATGCTAGTTAAGGAAACATACACAAAAAATATTCTGTTTTTTTTTTTTTTTTAATTTCTGTGTTGAAAGTTCGCGTTCTTATTTTACTTATATTAAGTGAAAATAATGTATTTAGCACAATATAATAGTAATGGTAAAGTACAGCATATAATACATGTTTGTTTTTTTATATCATCCAATACTCGTACGTCGATGTTTGTCTTGCAGTCATGATTTCAAGTAGACATTTATAAAAAATGAAGGAGGGATCGCTATCTTTTTTAAGTATCTAATGTGATGATTTGTATTAAATACATAATTTAAATTGATCCAATTTTATTTGTGGTTTATCGCATATTTGCTTTTCATCTAATAGCATTATGCGATCTGTGGTTTATCGCATAATACTATTAGATGTAATATCGAATGATGTCGTGAAAAAATGTTTGGTGAGCGATACTTGCATAAAGATCGCCATATGAATTTAATTGAATTATGTATGAGAAAAATAAATGCCTAATATAAAACAATTTTCAACAATAATTTGCATAAATTATTATTTAAAATATACGAAAAAAAAACCCAATTATTTTATGAAAATATTTATGGACAATGATTTTGATCTTTAATCCTGTACCATTTATTGTACGTGTCTGGGCCTCATGTTCTACGGCAGACCATTAATGGAATATGAAGGGAGAAAACATTTACAGCAACTGCACCTCACCTGGGTTTCACATTCGCGAAATCCCGAAAAACTATTACTAAGAAATTTGGTGGTTATTACCTGATACTCTATACGAATCATTTATATAAAATCCTCATCAGTTCCCCTAAATTTTGGAAAGCAGGGACTGCTACGGATGCAACCAGCAGATTCGAACTTGATTTTTTCCGACTTCCAATCACATACGTTAACTCTGGGTCACTAGTTTCTTTATTTTATTTGTTGCTTTTTTTTAACATTGGTGATACTCATGTTCTATTCATGCATGCCACAAGCGATTCACCAATGGTAATTAAGGGAGGACATTGACTTCTGGAAGGGCGTTTAGGGGAAACTACCCCGCGTTTGTGTGCTATATTGAAGAAAATACCACCTAGATAGCATGACTGTAGATGTAAGATGCTTACACACGTTGTCACAATCGCACGTCAGTTCTCCTCGAAATCAGTGATTGTAAGAAATGCCACCAACGTTTTCATACGGCAACGATTTGGAAGTAGAATTTTTTTTAAATAATTAATTTTGGCTACAATATATACTAGTGTCATTTAATGCGACAATTCAACATTTATATTCATAGATTAAATAGATAAAAGAATATATTTTATCAAAGCCAATGATTTCTCATTAACCAGTTTGCCTTTGGAGGTAATTTTATTGGTTCGCATTGCACGATCACATGAAATCTGATACTGATTTCAATAATAACTGAAAGGGAGGCATAAAAGGTGGGCTGACAAGTTCATAGGCTGACACATAGATGGCGTTACTAGTATTAAATTCATACGATTTTTAGTTAGCCCTAACCTTCAAAAGAAACGTGTATAAATTTGACAGCTGTTGCACAATTAGTATGTGAGTTATAGCATTTTTAGTGTTCATCACGTGCAGTCCACTCGGCTGACTGTCGATTGGACTCCGGTTGTGAAATGATGGAGCCATGTTTCATCCATTGTCACATATCGACGCAAAAATTTGGGTTTATTACGATTGAACAGCTCCAAACACTGCTTAGAATCATCCATTCGTTGCTGTTTTGGGTCGATTGTGAGCTCGCGCGGCACCCACTTTCAACAGAGCTTTCGCATATCCAAATATTCATTCACGATATCTCCAACACGTTCCTTTGATATCTTTAGGGTCTCAGCTATCTCAATCACCATCACTTTACGGTTATCAAAAATTATTGTGTGGACTTTTTTGATGTTTTCGTCGGTAATAGCCTCTTTGGGGCGTCCACTGTGTGCATCGTCCTCGGTGCTCTTTTCGCCTCGTTTAAATTTAACAAACCCCTTCTCTATGATTGATTTTCCTGGTTCAAAGTCCGAATAATGTTTATCAAGCCAAGCCTTGGCTTCAATAGTATTTTTTTTTCGCCAAAAAACAATGCTTTATTAACGCACGAAATTCCTTTTCATCCATTTTTTCAAACTAACAAATGTTGCTTCACTAAAAATGCTATAACTCACATAATAATAGTTCAACAGCTGTCAAATTTATACACGTGTCTTTTGAAGGTGAGGGCTAACTAAAAGTCATATGGGTTTAATACTAGTAGCACCATCTGTGTGCAGCCTACTAACTTTTCAGCCCAACTGTTATGAGTTAGTAAGGGATCTTTTATGAAAGAGTAAATAAATATTTCATGATTCTGAATTCAGATATATTTCTGACTTCCTTTAGATTATAAGTTAAGACAATTGTTTCAGAGCTTATTCAAAACATATCTTATCTGTTAAATATCCTTATATACATATCTTATCTATCTTCTAAATCCTTATCTTGTGTGTCATGATCTGATTTATCTCAGAAATATTGCTGAGTTAACTTGAATTCCTTGAAATATTCCTTTCTCTTACAGAAATGTTAATGAGATAATATTAAAATAGGGCTTTTTCTCTGAGATTTATGAGAGTATGTTTTAGGCAATATTTATGGGAACAGCTATAATAGTAATTATTCGAGTAGAATTAGGCCAGCCTAGAAGTCTTTTAGGAGATGATCAAGTTTCCAATGCAACGGTAACAGCATATGCTTTTGTAATAATTTTTTACAGAAATACCAATTTTAATTGGAGGATTTGGAAATTGATTATACCTTTAATATTAGGAGCACAGATACAGCTTTTCATCGAATAAATAATTTAAGATTTTAATTATTGTCTCCTTCTTTATTATTATTAATTACTTCTTCAATGGTAGAAAAAGACGTTTTAGCCTGATGGACAGTGTTTGCTCCATTAGTTTCATTGGAAGGTCATGCTGAAAAATCAGTAGATTTTGCAAATTTTTCTACATTTAACAGATGCTTATCGATTTTACAATTCATTTAAAATTAAATCGAAGTATTTCATTAAATATCAGATAATTTGGCATCTAATACTTCTGTAGGTAGTATATGGCTTCTTTTTAATTAAAATAATACTTTACAAAAAATATAATAGCTGCAGTTTTATAAAATTAAAATAATTTATTTATGATACCGGTTTAATCTCAAATGTACACATCCTTAAATCTCCCCATCTCAGATTTAATTTGACGCAGTGATAGATTAACAGACTAAGAAAATAAAAAAATTATGTTAACAAACAACTTAACAATTTTGCAATTTAGTTCATAAAACGAACTAAGTTGCAAAATACAGTTTAGAAAGTGTTCAAAAATAGAGTTGAAATAATGTTACCGACGTGATTTCAAATCATGTAGAAAAGTGTCTGAACGAAATGTGTGTCTGAAAGCATGAATCTGTGAATCTTGTATTGGTGGTGAACGCTCTGTTTGGTGATTGCTCTTCTGAGCGTTTGTTATAAAAACTTTATTCATTAAAATGTTCATTTCTTTTGAATTTACCAGACCTTTTCACATACCTGTTATTCCTATCACTCTTATGTGGTAGCACTTCTATGCCTTATTTCCTCCCATATATTCCTTTACAAAATATGCTAATTCCAATACCCTCAACCTGACTTTAAATTTTTTCCAGATATATTTGAAGACACCATGTAAATATTAATTGAAGTAATTCTGATTATCTTGTATACGTGCGATTATTATTTAGATACAAAAAACGGTTTCACAGTACTTTTGAGAAGATTGAGTCAACAGATATAGATGTGGGATTTTATTGATTACTTAGAATTATAATTGCTTGATACTTTTGTTTGTGCATCTGGAAGATCTCGTATTCACTAATCCATCAATCTATTCAAGATTGAAGTTTCGAAAGCGCAATATTATATAAGCTAGTTTTTATCTATTTTCTGATATCCTTTTTCGAATTACTCTGATTACGTGAAAAAAATATATTTGGTCTTGAATGATAATTTTTATAAAGATAAATCACCCTTTTTGGACAATTTTACACATATTTTTCTTTATATTTCTTTACTCATAGATGCTGGTACCGGTCGATAATTTTATGAAAACATGCTTTTATTCTAACATATATTACGTGAATTAAAGGTACTGCATTTTTACATAACATAGCTTTTATGAGAGTTTTAATCGTTTTGAACTGACGTGGCTTTTTCTCAATATTTTATAACTTATTATTTATTTTTTCCCCCATTTTCCCCCTATATTCCCTTAAATAAACTCTTACGAATACAAAATGTAAACTTTATTTATTTCCTACTTGTGGGATAGAGCTTCGTCCTTAATAGGTTAATGAATAATCCAGTGCATACTCATGTGCATATATATCCAGTGCATGCTCTCATAGTCGTATTTTTTTGGAACATCATTCGCGAAAATTAATTTTTAATTCTAAACTAGAGTATTTTGGGGTTCCTTGCATTACTCTAAGGTAAATATAAATTTGACTGTGATATCGTTTGTTTGACAACAATTCTGCATGATACTGCAACAACAATTGAGATGTCGTGTAGTTTTAGACATATTGGTCTCGACGTAGCTACCTGACGGCTAATTGGCTAGCATTCTAGCATTTGGTACCACAGGCTTCAGGTCCGAACCCTAGCGGTAGCATGGATGTTTGTTAGTGGTTCGGAATCCACATTAAACTGTAGGTCCTAGTCTAATTAGCCTAAATTGTGCAAAAAAAGGACCGTATAGCGGCAAACAAAACTAAACCTTTGGCATGTAAAAGATTTTCATGGAGCTATGTGCTCTTTATTGCTTATGATCCTTTACGTCTACTTGTTAATAGGGTTTTTGATATAAAATTGTGCAGAAATTGATTTTTTTATGTTTTTAAAATTTTGTCAATTTTACATTAGACAAATAAATTATTTTTACATTCCTTGTTAATAGTATAACTCATGCAAAATTATTATTTTATCAAAAAGAATAACTACGTAATTCAATACTTTTGAGAATTCCGAAAAAGACTGATTATTTTTGAAAACACTAATAGAGAAGTGGTCATTGCAAATATATATATACTAATAAAAAGTTGATAATTATATGTGCATTTAATATAATTTATAAATGCCATACTAACTTATCATTTGTTCATTTTCGGTTATAATATAATTTTTCCAATGCGTTAAAATATGTTACATTGTCATATGAATTTATTTAAAGAACTGCTGTTTTGGAACCTGTTCATTTTCCTGTTATTCCTTTCTGAAAAACATCCTCCTTTTTCCGGTCGCCCTGGCTGGGAAAGTGACACATGCTGGCCCTTATCTCTTTTGAGAAACAACACGTTTGGAGATAATGATCACAACAACCACCACTGATTTAGCAAATATGGTGACTGTACTTGACACGCACCATAAAAGAATCACTTCATCGAACAAGCGTTCACATAAGAAGGATTCCATTCTAGGTAAGTACGTTTTAAGCTTAATATTGAACTCGACTACTTCTGAGTAACGAATCCCTTGCTATGAATATAATCCTTTATTTTCTGGTATTGAATATTCACCTCTTTTTAACATGAAGATTTTCCTTCTTTTCGTTATTATATAATAATATATTAATTACAACTCGCAAGCCGTACAAGACCACTAATATGTTACATTCTGTAAGAATTCACATTATAGTAAATTGGACAACTTGATAACTTGTATACCAAGTTTAGAAAAATAATGCTTCGGAGTTTTGATTAATTTGTGTAATAATCCATTCGCTTATAATTTTAATCCTATCTGTTATTTAGATTAAGATATACTTTACATTCAATATTATATTATAAGTAATAATTCCATTATAACTCTAATCCGCTAGACTGCCATATAAGACGACTAATACGTTACGCGGTGCATGAAATACCATTATACGAAATAGCGCTATTTGAGTAGTAACTAATAACCTTTTAACGTGTGTAGTAATAACTAATAACTAATAAAACTACTAGTAATAAACATAGTAGTAACTAATAAAACTTAAAAGTGGACTAATAAACTTTTTTCGTATAACCTTATTCAACAAAAGTATAGTAAGGCTTCTGAATGATTCGTTTCGATTTTAAGAATATACTTCATTCTTTTTTTGTCATTTTTAATCCCATTTTAACAATCTGATTTGTACTTGGTATGCTTTACAGTTCATTACTATATTATATTCGTCAAACTTAAGTACAAGATAACTAATACGTTACTGTAGGAATTCCCGTTATGGTAAATTGAGTAATTTTACTCGTATAACGAATTTGAAATGACTATTCATAAGTCACATTTTATTCACTAAATTTATTCTTAATATCAAATAACTTTAGATTTATTTTTTAGAAATCTACTTTGTAAAATAATTCTGTATTAATATAAATTCGCTTGTTTTAAATGTAATTATCTGAAAAATGTATACAAGATTCCATGTATTTCTGGGATATTCTTAATACTAACATTTCGTACTAATGAAGTGGTTCTGCAACTTTGTAATTATAAATTATGTCTTTTCAGTTTTGATTTTAATTGTTGTCCGTCAAGTTTCGCGACAAAGGACACCGCTATTGATAATATTAATTCAGCCATAATCGATTCACTATATCATAATACTACTGCTGTATCTCTACGTTCTCATGTTTCAACATAACCTGTAGGCGTTTTATGTATTTATGTAGTGAATCTGTTTTTCTGTTTTTATTATTTTATATTCTCTTTAAAAAAGAATTAAGAGCATATTAATGCAAGAAAGATATTTCCTAGAATGCTCTATATAATCTATGTTATATGATCTATGCATATTTTTTTGCATTAGAGCTTTAATTAGTAAGAATTGTTTGTAAGCATAGATAACTATCCTATTCCATATCCATATTTATGGTTTTATTAAAAAATGAAAATTTTTACTTGAAATAAAAAACTATTCATATATTGGCAATATCTATAGATTCATTGACAGTATGACTCTGTATTGACAATGAGTATGTGTCTATACATATACTTTCAATATTCTCACTAAAATGGAAGGTCAGAATTAATATCACATTTAATTTATTAAGAGGACATATATTCCTTTTCACCTTCAATAAATAGATTCCTCAAATAGATATTTTTTAAAATAATTTTTAAAAAATAATTTAGAAGGTTAGAAACATTTTAAAACAAACTGCATTTAAATCACATAACAGTAACGAAAAAATGTAACTTTCATAAGGGACCATTTAAATCTTTCAAGGTGATTTTCTCAGTTTCTGATTTTTCTCACTTTCCCACGTGATTAATAAAAATTTTGACTGCAGAATTATAAAGATTTGCATGACTGTTCTACTTATTTACTTTTATTCTGTGAACTTCCGTTTTATTAATAAGGCCATTACTATTAAATATATAACAAAAATTTAAAAAAGGTCTTAGTTTTAATTTTTTTTTAAATTATTAAATATTAGACAATTTTTAAAATTTGAGGTTTGCATAGTAAACATATTAGTTAGCTTCTATTCGACATAAAAATTTAAGTTGTATATATTTTATCCTTGTTTATTTTTGTAAATTTTTATTCACATATTTTATGTCATTTTTAAGAAATATATTTATTGAATTGCAAAAATGAAACCATTTTCTAAAAGACTGAACTTGATTACAAAATATAAGAAAAATTTCACTCGAAAAGGAGTAAAATTTAATATGAGTCATAAGAAAAAGTGCGCTAACATGATAAATCTTCGACTTGCAGGTTATTATGTCTTCTTGATAATCCTATCAGGACAAATTAATCTCAAAGTAATTCCACATCTCTTTCCCTGCAGAAGCATGAAAGTCTTATTGCTGTTGGTGCTGGTGGCTGTCGCTGCAGCGGTGCCTTATCGAGAAAGTAAGGAAAATTCTATTATTCAATTATTTTCTGTTTTATTTACTAAATATTAATAAGTTCTAGGGAACTGAATGTGAATTATGAATTATGTAAAGAATCTATAATGAGAAATCATTGAAGCATCAATTTACGTTTCATAAATCCGCCACACGTAGTCTTTCAAGATTGGTTTGGTTTGTTGCTCTACGGTGATCTTGTGCACATGAGGGCTAAACAGACCGAGACCTACAGTTTAAAGTGGATTCCGAACCACAGACAAACGTTCAAGCCACTGCCAGGATTTCAACTTGAAGCCTGGGATACCAAAGGCCTATCCACTTGACCATCAGGCCGCTAGTCTTTCAAGAAGAAAACATCCATTGTAATATAATGACAATCAGGAAATTAATAGTCAATTTAAAGTCAATTTACAATTTAATTTCGATTTAAACGGGAAATGAATACAAGCACCATTAAAACAAAAAAAGAGGAGTTGGAATCAAATGTCCTTTTTCAACACATTATCCAATAGTAATTTAATCTGCGTTCAAAGTTTTGAACCAGTTCATTGAAATTTGGATGAAAATAAAACTCATGTGGTTTCGTTTGCTAGCATTCGGGGGTGAAAGATTGCTCTCAAATTTTAAGAAATTGTTTTGTGTGCTTGAAGAAAAATTAAAAACCTTATTTTTTTCATTAATTTTGTTGCATAAAGCCCTACATATATAAAAAAAACTGATAAAAGTCATAACTGTTATAATGATGTAGACCTTGCATATATGATAATTTTCATATTTGTCAATGTTATATAACCTAACTTAACAATAACAATGAAAATGATTTCCATAAAACATTATTTTCAAACCTTGATTTTGAATGTGGTGAGTTACCTTAAAACAAAGAAAATGAATTGTTTTTAAATGAAGACAAGTATGAAACATCCTGTGTTTGACATCAACTTCTTCTCCTCAGATGAGCAGGAAAGTGACCTCGTAGATGAAAGGAAGGCCGACTTCAACCTTAGAGACGTGCTCACCAAGATCAAAGAACACGTAAGAAAACTTCACTTTATTGGTTTGTGTTTATTAACCTTTCAACATCCGCAATCAATTTCTTCACAGGGGTGGCCAACCCAAATGATCTTGCGGGCACTTTGAAAATGTATCAGTACTGGGTATTTTTATTCATATAATTTTTGTTTTTTTATATTACAAGGCCGATGTTTATATAACTTTCAAAATTTATGTTTTATACAGGGCAATAGTTTTTAATCTTTTTGGAATAATATACATTTTGTCTCAGTTTTAAAATCTTCCCACTTATGCTAATGCAATTATTTCTCTTATTCTGTGTAGTTGAAGAAAACCGTTGACCCTGAACTTTTGAACTTCTGTTAGTATCCGCGGACCGCATGTAAAATTATACACCCCTTATTATATAATTCCCTACAGACATTTTTTTGAAGTGAAAAATTGAAACACAATGAAATGAGTATGAATGAAATATAAAAAATAATATATATATATAAATGAAATATAAAAATAAAATGTAAATGAAATGAAATATATGAAATATAAAAAAAAATATGAATATAAACGAAATAAAAAAATGAAATCATCAAGAAATATTTATTTTACTAGTGCGATATTTGTTTCTCCACTTTCTCACTAAGCTTTTGCAAATAGGTCTCAATTTGAGTGATCGAGCTCAATTTTTTTGGTGGGGCAAAAATTATATGCATAGTTCTTTACAGAACACTTTCAGATTAATATTCACCTTTTCATATAGTATGAAATGGTTCTTTCCTGATATACACAGATTTTTTTACATTTGAAATAAATCAGGCAAGTTTCCGATATGGATGTAGTTTTTTCTCCCATTTCTCTAAACGTTGATAACATCTCATTATAAAATTTCAATTTTTATTTATATAATTTTTGTTTTTTTATATTACAAGGCCGATGTATATATATAACTTTCAAAGTGTATGTTTTATACAGGGCAGTAGTTTTTTAATCTTTTTGGAATAATATACATTTTGTCTCAGTTTTAAAATCTTCCCACTTATGCTAATGCAATTATTTCTCTTATTCTGCGCAGTTGAAGAAAACCGTTGACCCTGAACTTTTGAAGGAGAAGATTGAAAAGATATTCGGCCAAGGATCTGAAGTAAGTTAAAATAGTATTCATACATTTTTATGGTTAGTATCGATAATAATTTCAAGACTTAAGCAGTTAATTTCAATTGCCTGTCCTTCAGGCCGTTTGGGTTTTAAAAATGAGAGATATTGATTAATAACTCGAAAAGAGAAGCTAAACCTCTCCAAAAAGCTCTCGGATTTACGCTGAAAATGAATAATAAATGTTTAGTTCAACGATGGTGGAGTAATGCATGTTTGCCGCACGTCGAAACACTCACGTACCGAATATTAGACTCAAGTGCAGCTCACTATTCCCTTTTTTGCCATATTTTCCTGCTTTTTTTCGGTTGATTCAGACCTTTGATCCTGATCTAAACAGTCTTTCAGAAAAGATAAAGTAGATAAGTAAATAGTGTTGTACAGAATTGGTTATATAGGATCATGTTTTACAGGTCTTATTCATTCCATAGTTCTCATAATTCTTCCCTAATTCGGTTGCCATTCAAAATGAAAGTAATAAAAAATTAAAGGAATTCAAAGTTAGCATGTTTTGTATTTTTTTTTTATCGATTCTTAATTCTAAGTCTCTCCTGTTATGTCCTGGAGACTGATATTGACCCTTCTAGCGACCATAAATCTATAATACCGATTATATGGTGCTTTTTCTTTATCTCCCTGCATACCAATATAACAAAAGGTTACTGCGTTGTGAAAAATTTAAAAGATCCTATCGTAGAGTAAGGTATAAAGTAGTTATAAAACAAGTTAAATAATTCCTAATCTTCAGCTTAATGCAGGTTCTGTTTCCTTCCAGCTCCTGGACCAACTTCTGCAGACCCTGCGCGAGAAGGGTCGCAAGAAGATGCTCATCCTCATCGACATGCTGCTCGGAGACGACGACGAGGACGAGCACAAGAGGTCCGAAAGGGGCATCTCCGACTACTGGCAGAAGATCAAGGACTACTTCAAGGACCTCCAAATCGACCTGAAGGAGAAGTACGCCAAGTTCGGGGAGTGGGTCAAGGACAAGCTGGGAAAGGGCATGGAGCACTCCAAGGACAAGATGCAGAACATCAAGGCCATCGCCGGCGAGGTAAGCGGTCACCCTTGGAGTTGGAAATGGGATCATAAACCAGGGATTCTCAAACTTTTTACTATCGGATCTCCTTTTAATACATTATGGTCCTTTTTCTAGAGAAAATATCTAATATCCATACATGTTCCAGGTGTCCATGCGTTTGTTATTCTTGTATTTCTACAGATGGCCTTTCGCTCTCAACTTCATAATTTCAAAACAATGGCTAAAATCAAAATTGAGCTGCTGAAAATTATAAATTGCGAACGTGTCTAAAAATTATAGAAAAGAGAAAAAGTTCATTTCTGTCTCTAGATGATATATAGAAATTTTTAAAAACTGAGAAAGAACACTCAGTTTTGTGCCTTATGCTTATTGTATCAGCCAGACCAGCCCCATGCAGCAGAAAGACATGCATGGTCAGGCAACTAGATGGTCTGTAGATTGTAAGCAATTCTTTAGATAATAATTTAATTCTTCAATAATTTAGATTGCAAAAGATTTAGATTGTAAAACAGCATGAAATTGCTATAAAAGGACCATTGTCAGATGTATGATATCACGAATGGACAAATATTTGCTCTTGAGTGTTACAAAATAGCCCTAATAAATAGATATAGATAGCCTTAATAGATAGTTATAGATAGCCTTAATAGATAGCTATAGATAGCTTTAGATAGTTATAGATAGTCTTAGCTACATATAGAGAGCTATAGATAGTCTTAGCTAGATATAGATAGCCTTAGCTAGATATAGATAGCTAAAAATAGCCTTAATAGATAGCTATAGATAGATAGTCTTTAATTCGTAATTAAAAATTAATTTTGGCATGAATTAAAGTGCATATTCTTGAAAAGATTCAAATATGAAATACGAAGTATACTCGGGATAATCCGTTGAAGGGTTAATAAATTGTTTAAAAAAAACTGTAAATCGCACATTAGTATGGAAAAAAATTAACTTGTTTTGATAGCTCAAGCTATTCCAAAGATACATTCCCGAGAATTAGATATCTGAGCCACTGTTCATTTTAGCCCGGTTTAATAATTAAACACGGCCAGGAAGTATAATGACTCTTTTCAAAACGGGAAAAGATAATAGTCTCAGTGTCCCTGGCTTAAAATGTTGCGTTAAATTAAACATAATATTCGATCTAAGTTGTTGAAGAAATACTTAACTGAAGCTGTTGTGTTTCAGTTCTTGAAGCACGCCAAGGGCATCAGCAAGGAGATCGCCGCCGAAGCCGGAGAGTTCTTCAAGAACTACAAGGAGGATCTGGGCAACGTGTGGGACGAAATCAAGGAGAAGATCAACGAAATCAGAAACAGAAACGACTGAGGGATGCCGCGTATCAATAAAGAATTATATTTTAATTCTCTTGTTTTCATTGATTTTTATTTCCATGCATTAATCAACACAATTCCTTTCGACACATATAATAAACAATTATACGTAGCTATAGCATTGCACAAATAATTATACGCAGTTCTAATATTTTATAAATCAACTAGTAGACATACTGAACTGGTGACTTGGTTGGTATCCACTGTTGTCACAGTCATGCTTTCATTGAAGATGGTAGAGTATGTAATTGTCCCATGTTGTTTGTCGAGTTGCATAATAAAATTGCTTTAAGGATTTCTCCTCTGTAACATGATAAACCGCAATAGTTTTCTTAGAAAATCCTCCTTGAAGACAATAAATTCCATGCTCGTTCTTGGAATACCATCGGCATGGAATGCAAAACTCTTAAAATGTATAAATCTCAGTGATAAATCCATTATACAATAAGAAGCACAAACACGTGGACAAGAAAATCATTTGTTTTATGGTCACAGTAAATATTGTAATACACTTTATTTCAATAATTTCAGTTGAAATATATTCCACAATATCATATCTCTACGATACTAGATCGAAGATGCAAACAGAATCTCCATCTGAAATTTCAGCATACGAAAAATGAAAATAACGAATTAACATGAAATGTCCATAATAATAATAATAATAATAAGATTTCTGACTCCATAAGAGTTCTGAGAATATTAGCCACTTTATAATGGGAACATAATTTAGAAAAATTAACATTGAAGCTTGTGCTATTGCAGGTTCAGACAAACATAATATTTGACTTTTTAATCCCCATAAATAAGATTAAGATAAAAAAACTGAAACATTGATTCATACTATTTTTCTGACACTCAACAGAGTTCTTTCCGACTTGCACATGTTTGTCATAGATATCACCGGTGTAGATTTTATAATTTGCTCACTGGGTTTCGAATTCAGCTGTTTCTATTCAGAAGCAACTGGGATGATCATCTTGGGGAAAAGTGAGTAGGGTTTTCAAACCAAGAACATTTTACTCGAAACTCGACAGAAATTAAAGAACCGAAAACTTCCGTCTATGCCCTATATATCTATAGGCCGGGATGTCTTCCTGTTCGGATCATGGAAAAAGGAAGAAAGGTGAGAAAATCCCAGAGGGACACTCTTTGGAATTTTTGTTCAAAATTGAGATGGTACATATCATTCCTGAAGTTTAAAAGGGGTACATTAGTGACGAGCTTATGTAGTAGCAATTCAGAAACCACTTTGAATATATCTATAAAATTTTATTCCATACACAATATTTAGTGTATGTATGTACATATTATTATTATTATTATTAAGCTGAACTTTATTATTTTATTCTATAAAACAATCACCTACCAAAACCGAAGAATACAGTTAAGCTCTAGGAATGGGGAGGGGGGGATGTTGAAGGGCAAATTCGGATTCAGTCAGCTCCTGGTGTGTCAATTTACAATAAAACCAATCTCGACGCCGTCATACATTTACATTTTTATTATTATACTACAAAAATTAAAATGATGGTTTTCTAAGGAGGAGGCCTACTTAGGAGGATGGCTTTCATATCGTTGTACATGGGCAGCAGTATGACGTCTTCATCTAGGTTTTCCACCGAGATCAGTGTTTCACCGCACAACTCCTTGTGGTTCTCGGGGATGACATCTTTAAAGAAGTCCACGAAGCTGGACAGCGGGCAGTACTCGGTACAGCCGTCCAGCACCAGTGGATGCGGCTCTTGGTCCGCCCCCATCTCTGGGTGGGTGGCGTTGAAGAACAGGGTGCGCACTGTCAGATCCTCCCCCTGCTTGTACATCTCGAAGGTGATGGTGGAGCATGGCGGTGGACGCACCCCGTTGGACAGCCTCATGGCGGACAGGACGCCTGCAAGGTTCCAGTCGTGCTGAAAGCATGCATTTCAAAACGTTATCAGTCATCAGCTTAATCAGTCGACAGTATTAATACATGCATAAATATCTGGACACATGTAGTACAAATATAATAAAATAAAGTTTTATCCTTATTTCCGATCAATATAAAGCGAAACACTAAACCAAAAATATCTTTATTCAATCGCCTACATGTTATCCTCTTTTTTAATGACATATTCCTATCAATTTTTCAATACTTTTTTTTATATAAAATTTGTTTTGTTTTGTCTTGAAAAAAAAAATCCCTAGCTTAATTTCTCTCTCCTCTTTTAAAATCGCCTTAAGTAACGAACAACGACTCTATTAGCATCTAAAAAACTGGTAATCTGTTGGATTATCCGGTAATCTTATTCTTTAGAGCGGAAGAATAGGGTGTGATCAAACATAATTTCGCAACACCATTCTTCCAAGAGACTCTTAGTTAAATAAATTAAGGCGTTAAATTGTTCTGCAGCAAAAATACACCTTTTCTGTTTATCAACGATAACTGTTTTTCCTTCAGAAATACTTTTAATTATTCTTAGCTGCTGGTAGTAAACATCGTCATTTACAGTTGCGCGACAGTTTACAGTTCATAATGAACAATTCCTTTCCACTTTACACTAATACGCATCTTCTTTGGATATAAAGACTACTTGGAGGCTATTGGGCAGGCCTTGAATGACAGTTAAAACACTATTTCTTACGTTAAACATTATTATAGAGAATCCATTGATTTAACATATATATTTAACATAATACTTTAATCGATGGTATGTCTTATACCGATCCTTCAAAAAAAAAAAAAAAAAAAAAAAAGCAGAACGTTCATTACAACTTGTATTATATTTATAATATATGTATAAATAAATAATTTTAAAACATTTATAATTAAAATAATAATATAAATTAATAATTACAAATATTAACAAAAAAGTTTAATGGAAATTAAAAAAATGAATGGAAAATATTTTGTGCTCTTTTACGTTTTTATGGAAATAACATGCAAAATCGTTTTTTTATTCTGCATTGGTGTGCCTCTTATTACGTATGTATATCAAATGATATTCGTCATTGTCAAAGATATATATATATATATATATGATATTAATAAATGTTTAAAATATTGCCAACATGCCGATATTTTGGCAGAACTTTAAATTATGATGAACATTTTAATTTTTTTCTATTTTATAAATTCAATCAAAATGTACTTTATCTTATTATAATTACCACAATATTTTAATTTTGTGTTACTTTTCTTACATTTTTTAAATCAGTTATCCAATATTCTCATTAGGATTACATACACAGTTTTTCAATATAAAAAATAAACTCGAAACTATTATGCATTGTATAACACATATTTGCCTAATAGGATGGTTGTTATCGCATTGGATATATCCAACGTCACTCAACTTACCCAATAAATCTTTCAAAAGGATTGCTCGTATAAGGTACTTATTAGTGAACGAGTTCATATTAATTGAACGAATCACTTTTGTGCTGACTTACCGTGACGTAGACGCTGACTTTAATACCCTCAGAAGGATCGTCTGGCATCATCTTCACTTGCATTCGAACGGTAATCAAATCAATCAGAGGACCTATATATACATAAGATGTATATTACGTAAGATACAATCAGCTTTAAAAATCACAATACACAGGATTCATATAGCATGTACTAAGACACAATACATAATACATACACAATACATACGTATAATTGTCCATAGCACATGCAGGCATAAAAATTATTTTTGCTTTATGTGTAAATGTTTACATAATAAATCAATATTTAAAATTTTTAATTGAAAGTTATTTAAATCTATTTATTCTTTTACATTCAGATATTTAGTTATAATGTTATTTAAAGTTATAATACTCATGATTCAACTATAATGATGATGTTCATGATTCAGTTATAATACTCAAGAACTGCTTGAACTAAAACATAAAATATATAACATCTGTCGATAAACATCCATATAATTGTTTATAGTCAATGAGCACATAAAAATTATTTTATATCATGTGTAAAGGCTATGTACATAATAAATCAATATTTAAATTTTTTAATTGAAAGTTGTTTAAAGCTATTTATTCTTTACATTCAGATATTTAAAGTTATAATGTTATTTAAAGTTATAATACTCGTGATTCAAACTATTTGTGCTAAAACATAATACATAATCGGTCGATAAACATCCATATAATTGTCCATGGTACATGCATGTATGAAAATTATTTTTACAGTATGTGTGATAAATCAACATATAAAAAATTTTAATTGAAAGTTGTATAAAGCGATTTATTCTTTTATATTGACAGTTAGGTATTTAAAGTTATAATTTTATTCTTTGTATCAAAATCGACTAAAACATTCAATAAGATATCGTACATAAAACGACATAAATTCATTTTTCTCCTAGTTGATATGCTTTCAAATAAAACTATTTATTAGTAGACTTAATTATTTCAAGAGAAAAAAAATCATTTCAACAGCTTTTTTTGTTGTTGTTATTAGACAACATGAGAGTAGATAGAACAATTCCTTGAAATGGACAATGAGAAATTGATAAAATATCTCATTTATTTATTATTGGAGGCTTGATATTTATGATTTTTTATTTACTGGTTAGTTTTTATCTATTTTATTTAAATTATTTGACTAATTTTAAACTTGTAGTATTCCTTTATTTGGCATTTGTTATTCATTCATTATCATATGATATTGTTTTTGCAAGACGTTATGAAGTTAAAAAAATATGTGAAACCAATAAAAATTGAGAACTAAAGATATAAATGTTTAAATTCTCAGTAAATCTCTACAAAATCCAATTATGATTTTTCTTAGTACAAAATTGCCAAAATCAATCCATTTATCTTATACTTAATCCATATTACTTCAATTTTTTATAATAAGGATTTATATATACCATGTGTGGCTCTTACTTAGACTATGTCAATATCAAACCTCATAGTGTGTGTATCAGATTATGAAAGGATTAGGAATTTCTAGTAGAGAACTCTGAAAAATGATTTGCGAATGCCTTGTATCCCCGAAGGGAATTCTTAATGTTAGGAATTTAAATCAGTTTAGAAATGTTAATAAATCTCGCAAAGTAAACTTTGATTTATTTCTTGTTACGTTTAAAGACATAAAATTATCGTTTAAAACGCGACTAAAAAGTTATTTTCACACATTTTAAAGAAAGTTTTGGATATGGCGTCATCCAAATTGGGAGGACATCAAGTAAAAGCATGTGTAGATCAACTTGGTTGCTAAAAAATTGCTTGGACGATATACAAAAAGAAATCACAAAATCGAAGACACGTGGAGCTGCTTCATCATTCTGAATATCATGGCTCTCTTATGGGCAGCCATTTTTTTTCTGGGGACTACGTCATCATATACAAATTTGCGCTCTAAAAATTTATATGGTCCTACCATCCTACTCTAGTTGGATAAAAAAAGTAAACACTCAAAAATTAAAAAAGTATTTTATTCGATGTCTTGTAATTTATTTCAAACTAAGAGATTATGACTTTGTAATTACACGAACAGACTGAATGCCGGGTCCCTATCTACATTATTTATTTTATTCTAGCCTTAATACAAGAGTGTCAAATCTATTGGCTATCAAATCATCAGCTATTGTTATGTATTTGTTTCAAGAAATTATAACTTTGTAGTATCCCCGAAATTGTGTCAACAAAGTACTGTGGTTGTCGCTAGATAATGCATGAAAATTAATACTATTTAGAGCAATAATATATATCGGTGAATCAATACTTTTGGCCATGAATATTTAAAAATCGATCACAAGAAATCATTTAACTAACCACTTTTGTACTTGGATTTCCATAAAAGCGGAAAACCAAATGCTTATTTAATCTTTTCAAATATCATGGCTCAAAATTCCTTGATTTCTAATATTTTGTTTCATTTATTTTTCATTTATTGTCTATGTAAACCAGTATATATATATTAGACAAATTTTGAATTTTTTGTTGTGCACGTTTGTTTGTGGCTTTCAACAAATGCCTGTTTACTCTTTGTATATATCCTTCTTCATGTTGATAAAACTTAAGAAAATACATCTTCGTCTAGGTGGATTTCGCTATTGAAATGCAAGATAAGTTTAAAAAATTTCTGAAGTAAAATCAAATTAAGTGTTACTCGGATATATATAAAAAATAAAATAATTATTCTGAAGTAATTGTTCCCTTTTACCCTATCTTTCTTCCCTAGGCCCTTTTAGCAAATCTGTAAAGCATTACAGAAAGCCATGTTCAAGATTCCATTTGATTATGTCATCGAGGGTCATTTCCATTTCGTTTTTCAATATTTTCATTTTGCCAGGAAAAAGACACAGTGTTGCATTATAAAGAATTAAAGGCCCATGTTGAATAATTTCAGCAGATTATAGAAGATAAAAAAAAAGACTTATTCGAAATATGGGTGGGTTGTTCTATAATCCCTTTATATGTATATCAATGTACCAAATTTCTCTTACCTACTTTTAGCTGCAAACTCGTCGCTGTGTTGTAGATCCAGGTGAATGCGTAGTCCGTTATGCGCTTCATGTCCGCCAGGTAGGTCCTTGCCCAGCGTGGCACTTTCAGACCAGCCTTCAGCTGTTTGGAGGATAAAAGTTTTACTTCGAATTGAAATGATCGGTTTACATTTTTAAACATAGTGTACAACAAAATTGGGTACAACGAAAACATAGTGTACAACAAAAAATAAATAACAGATTTCTGATACATGCACAAAAAAAAATTTCCGAATTTATTATTTTTTTTTAATCTAAAACTTTAATACTTAACAGTGACATTGTAATTTATAAGCATATACATGGTGCAGAATTTTGACATAGTTTTCTTCCATTTTTTGAAACATTTAATAAAAAAGTGATGCAATTGATATAATATGTACTACCTTGAATAGTAACTTTGAATAAACTTTCTTGTGTTAATGTTTCCTCCAAGATGATTAAAATATAAAAAATTAATTTATATTAACTTTTTGTAATGCTTTATTATATTTCATATACAATGATCAGAATTAAAAACAAAAAAATATTCCTTGTATCTATTTATCTTCAGTAAGCACAGTTAAATAAATGTTTGATTTGTGAAGTAAAATTTCAGGCATTTCTCGGAATTTTTTAAATCTCTAAATAACATGTTTACGTTTTCTAAAAAAAAAAAATATGAGCAGGAAAAAGAAGCCAAGTGGCGATACAGATCCAACTACAAATGGTAGGGAGATGTTTGGCCCAACTTTTTGTTCCTGTAGAACAGGGGCAGACGCTCTGTTTTACTACTACTCAATGATTTTTGTTGTTTAATTAGGAAGTACAATCTAAGACTTCATCTCATTTTACATTTTATTTCTTTAATATTTCTAATCTTACCGTTTTCAATGATAATATTGCTCTTATTATTTCGGGTTTTATTATTGAATCATTTCTTTGATTTTTTTAAATTTTTAATTATGTTTCTGATATTAAAATGAATAAAAGCAGAAAAAACGTATAAATGTATCATGCTTGGCAATAATGTTTATAAAATTGAATTGTACATATCTCAATATTTTTAAGACAAATTAATATTTGAAACATCAAAAAATTTTCCAATAGAAATTAAGCCAGACCTCTTTATCTATGACATCATACAATTTCGCCACATCCAGCCAATCTTCAACGAGCATTCCACTGTTTTCCGTCCAGAATTCATACAAGAACTGCAATTAAAAACAACAAAAAATTGAAACACATTAGATATATCGCAATTAATTATCATCAAATTTTTAATAGCAATCAGTGGAACATGTTAAAAAGATCGTTACTGTGCCAAAGAAACTTAAAAACAGGGTTGTCCACTAAAAAATTCAACTATTTCATGACTTTTTCGTTATATTAGAGAAATATAGTTGTTATAATTGATAAGACAATACCCTTTTATTTTCATCAGTGCAAAGAAGTTCAAAAATTTTAAAAAGCCTAATCATAAACTTAATTTTATATAACATGTGTTGTGCCGTTTTAAAAAATAGTGCTGTTTTATATGATTAGAATAACCTTATTCATCGTCACATTTGAATCAAATTAATGTCTTTTATTATATTTGTTATTGTTTTGTTATATGAAATGGAACCCTTTTTAACAACTGACAGATAATAAATAACAAACTTGGTTTTTTTTAAATCAACTAATAAAAAGTAACTGGGAAATCTCACAAAAGTCTGTACACATATTTTAAAGCAAAATAACGAAAGAAAAAAATCAAACGATGTCACGTTATTTTTGTAATTAATATATCACAAGATATCTTTTAGCATTTCCCATCATTTAAAAAAGGTTTTGCCATTTAGTTCACTAATTTACTATTTAATTATGATAGATCCCAATTATGTAACTATGATGTATGAATTATATAACTATAATTATATTATTTATTATATTTTAAATTTTCACAATTCCAAACTTCAAAAGTTAATAAAAAAATAAAAAAGGTGGGGTATTCGAAAGAGCAAAGTTCTTGACCACTACTGAGGAAGTTCAGGCAGTATAAAGAGGGAGCTGCAGTAGCTACTACCAGATATACGAAGGAAACAGTTATAAGCATTATAAACGGATAAAGTATGATAAAAATTATATAAATAGTTTCATTCAGAATACACTAATAATTACATAAAAAATACTTACTCGGTTAATTCTAAATTTAACCAATTTAAGTTCACCATTTTTTTTTTTTTTGTTGAAAACTCTTAAGTAATCATTTACTTGCAGGACTTTCTTCAAGACTTATGAAATTGTTATTATAGAGTGTATTATTATTATTATTAGTAGTAGTAACTTTGGTTTTCATGTAAATTGCTTTATATACAATATAAACAATATTCTATACCAAAATAAATACATTGAAATATGTATAATATTCCATAAATTCTTAACAAACATTAACAATATTGATACAGATGCAATATATCGATCATATATTGACATTTTTATATGATCAATACTCATAACAAATATTAATCATATATAATCTTAGTTCCTTTTCTATGCAATTGAATGAAGGCATTCCAGTAACAATGTTTCCTTTTATGATTTAGACAAAAACAAATTAAACAGCTATCCATGCACAATTGTGTGTTTTTTTATCTGTGAACATTAAATAAAATATTTTGTTTCTACAAAAAAAAAAAAGTTAAAGTCTAATGTCTTACCGCATCTTTTTGCACAAGGTCTTTCACTAGTGGCGAATGCAGTATCTTATCTCTTTCTTCTATGAGTCTTTTACAAGAATCTTTGTATCTGAAAAACTGCGAAAAAATCACTTAAATGAATTATTGGCACTATTGGGGACTGAATGGCAGAGTGTCTACCACTCTGGCGCTCGGTGCCACAGGTTTCGGGGTCGAGTCCCGGCGATGCCATGGATGTTTGTAGTGGTTCGTAATCCACTTTAAGCCGTAGGTCCCGGTCTCATTTGACTGTAAAGAGCATCACGGAGCCAAGTCAGACTTCTACCTAAGGGTGCTCCATCATAACAGAAGCTGCCCCTTTCCTCCATCCATGAGTAGACTGATCATGGGTTGTCCGTCCCGCACTGCTGGACACTGAGGATTAATCACAACATTGAAAGCTATTGGTTGAGAGACTCTTCTCAAGATAATAATTATTCTAAATCTCCGAGAGGAACACAGAAAAATTGAAAAGAAGGCACGCTTATTTCACAGATATAAATATAATCTTCTTAAATGAATAAAAATATGAATTCAATAGTTTATGAAAAACATTTTGATATTCGCCAAAAATAATTATCATGAATTTCATAATTAGTATTATTTGTCTCTGATTGAAAGGAATTCCTAATCTTGAATTTATCATGAGATCAGGTTTTTTTTATTGTTCTAGTACAGGGGTGACCAACCCAAATAATCCTGCGGGCCACTTTGGAAATGCATCCTAACTCCACTAGCCGCATATAAAATTATATATCCCCATATTAGATTTAGATTGAGAGGGCTGAGCTTTAAGGGGGCTGAGCTTTAAGATTAAGAGGGCTGAGCTTTGCAAGACACCTACATTTCGTGATATTGATATCTTTTCCTTTATGGAGGCCATTCTAGTTCTATTTGAAAGCCCAAATGCATGATCTGCTGTCTTGGAGAGGACATGGATTCATCCCATCTTCCTGTTTGTCCTGCACTTGTTTCTTCTACTGTATATGGCCTTTATTGGGAGGCTAGAGCTCTTATGGGCTAAACATGTCACTATGTGATTTTCTTCGTTTCTCGTTGTTGTTTTTATATTTCTTGTGTTCTTTTTATTTTCTTGCTTATTGTAGCCTCTCATTGAAAATAAATAATAATAATTTTTCGCAGACAGAATACTTTTTGAGTAAAAAATAAATTTATATTGCCCATATATTAATGCTGTAGTAATTCGTCCCTACGTGTGTCACAATGGAATGAGGGTGGTCTGTGCCACTCCAAGAGGGCTGAGCTTTGCAAGACTCTTACATTTCATGATATTGATGTCTTCTCCTTAAACCTAAAACTAAATAAAACCTAAAAGTTAAATAACGCTTAATGGGGAAAAGACATTGGTAAACTGTACAGAAAAACAACGTGCAACACAGAAACTACTGTCCATCATGTATAGGGTAACAATTTGGCAATCATGTACAAATTTGTTTTAAAAAGAATCACCTAGATGTCTTCCTAGAGTTTGTGGCAGTGCAGCAGAAATGATTATAAGAGAGGACTTACGATGTCGTGCTTCTCCATGTAGCAGAGCACCATGGGCTGCCACTTGAAGCCCGGCATGAACTGCCACTCCTCCGTGGGGGCGTACAGAGAGGCAAGGAAGGACAGCAGGCTGATGGTGGCGCGGTCCTCGAACGAGCTGAAGGCGTCCACCTACGCAAAATTTTTTGTCAAATAACTTTTCATGACATCATTCGATTCAGATACAATGCCAGAATGACCTTGTATCTCAATCGTATGATGGATAGCACAAGTATTTCGCTAATATAGAAGTGTTTAACGAATATAAAATGGTGGACAGAATAAGCGTTTGGGGAATATAGAATGGTAGATAACACTAGCGTTTCGCGAATATAGAATCGTTTAGAGAATTTAGAATGATAGCACAAGCGTTTGGCGAATATAGAAGCGTTTAGCGAACATAAAGTGGTTGATAGCTCAAACTATTTTGACGATTATAGTGTTTAGCGAATATAAAATTGTGGGTAGCGCAAGCTTTTTTGGTGATTGTAGAATGTTTACCGAATATAGAATGGTAGATAGTGCAAGCATTTGGTGAATATAGAATCGCTTAACAAATATAAATTGGTGGATAACGCAAGCGTTTATGGCGACTATAGAAGTGTTTAACGAATATAAAATGGTGGATAGTGCAAGTATTTAGCAAATATAGAATGGTAGACAACGCAATTATTTCGAAGCTAAGAAAGTTCAACCCAATACTAGACAATCTTGTCGTAACCGACATCATACTAGAACCTATAGCGTAAATAAGTAGACAATAATACTTTGTTTTGGCTCTGCTTTCCGAACTTTAATACAAATTGTTCTTAAAGAAATACAACTCACTATCTGTCAGGCCCGCTGCTCATGTAAATAAATGAACGCAATATGTATAACATGTAATCAGCCATATACCAATAGTTTCTTCACATTTTTTTTAATTTAACTGCGTTGACATAAATATTAGCATTAATACTGAAAAACTAACATCCTGAAATAAATACATGCAAAATCTTTTTTAACATACAAAATACGTAAATCAAAATCAATTTTAATTAACTTTACATTTGCATTATTCAACGGCGAAAATAAAAATAGAAATAGTTACAATAGTACTTTATCTTACAAATTTATCCCGAAAGTTTTTCAAAAATAAAACATTCAGTGATTGTCTAACTGCTGTTCTATGTAGTGCAAAGCAACATCTAACGCTGAAATACCTTTTGCATGCAAATAATTAATACGAAACTTTTAAACTAAAAAAGGTTTTGTGCTTACCTCTCCAGGATCGGAAGTAATAAAATCACTGTAACGATTCCGTAAATATTTTCCCATTTCATATTGTTGTAACTTTCCTAACTGAGAAGAAGGAAAAATGTGTGATGTTAGAATAAGTAAACAATACAATTAACTTTAAACATTGTACATAATTGTCAAAAAATTACATATAATTATGTAAACCACTCATAATATTTGTATATGCTGGCCACTATATATTTTCTTTTTTTGTTTCTACGATATTTATTGTCATAAATATGTTCCCTTTTAAGACTGAATTTACTGTTAAATAAAGCAAATAAATAAACTTCACGTCAGTAAATACTATATGACTAATCAATTTTGCACTTCTTCAACTGCACGATAGTCTCATGGTAGGCCAAGATCTTCTGCCTACTGGCAGATTCTGAAACATGAGATATTTTCGTACTGTGGGGTAGGGGTGTCAGCCCTACACCCAACTCTCTACAGACATATTAGACCGGGATCTACAGTTTAAAGTAGATTCCAAACCACTACAAACATTCTTGGCACCACCTGGACACCAACCTGAATCCTGTGGCACCGATTGCCAGAGCTCTAGATTTATATATTAACATATGCAAATAGTATATATTGTGAATAATTCAGGATACTAACAAAGGAATTATTGCATTTCAGAAAATTGTACAAGTATATAATGATAATTGCCTTATAAGAAAGACAAGATTTTGAAGTTTGATTCTAACCAAGGCGCCAATGAAACGTGACGTTAAATGTCACACGACTGCGTTTCAACATTATATCCCTAAAGGAAACTATAGATCGTAATGATATCCATTTCGTAAAATACTAAGTAATGAACAAAGAGTTTTATATCTTATGTAACAAATTTTTATCACTTACAATAATTTCTTTGGGATATGCGAACCTCGTATTTTGACAATAGTGAGACATAATAAACGAGGCATATTGCACTGTTCATGGGCCCAATGATAATCAATAAATTTGCTCCTGAACAAGAAATTTCACGCTTTTCTTCCTTAACGGAAACACCTTAGCAGCCAATGCCTCGTCACGGTTTGGTTTGGTTTGTCGCTGTATGGTCATTTTGTGCACACTTTGCGCTAATTAAACCGGGACCTACAGTTTAACGTTGACTATTACTACACCACACCACATCATTGTGCCTAGAGCCGAGTTGACCCTTTACAGTTTGGGAATCATGGGGATGAGAATTCTGATAGTGACGCTCTACGGTCATATGAGACCGGAACCTACTTAAATGGATTCCGAACCCCTACAAATATCCATGATACAGCCGAGATTCCAACCCGGAACATGTGGTACCGAGCGCTAGCCACTCGTTCCTAGTGATGGAGGCTGCTCCCCCCACCTATCTTCCTAGCAGGAGGAGTGCCAGATGTCAGTTTAGTTTTTGTCCTTATAAAGTAAAGTGAAGATCATTGACATCATCAAGACCCTAACAGTCAATGCCTTGACAAAATGGGGATCGTTTGGTTTGTCGCTCTACGATAATTTTTTACACACTTTAGGCTTATTAGACCGGGATCTATGCTTTAACGTGGACTCCAAACCACTCACAAACCTTCATACCACAGCCAGGATTCGAACCTGGAGCCTGTGGTACCAAATCCCAGAGCTCTCTCCACATGGTAGATATGGTCTGGCAGAAAAGTAAAAGTTCAACAGAGAGTCTGCTTTTATTCAATTACTCTTCCTATAGCAGAGTTGTTATAGTTTTTACATAAATTTGTAACTTGTCCTTTTTTTTGTGCGTTGTATTTTTCATATTATTATAGAGTTCAGAGCACATGCCCGAATATGGTAGAAAAATAACACAACCACAATCCTGACATAACATCTTTTGAAATGCCCAGGACTGAACAGGGAGGCTCAGCGCCAAGGAGAAATCTTGCATTTATATTGGGAGGCCAGGGGCCTCATGGATTGAAATAAAGTACCTACCTTCTTTATTTACTCTCTCCCCCTTTGACTTTTTGTGATGTGTGAGACCGACTTAGTGTCAATTGATGTCTTGCTGTATATTTGCTTTGTTCTACCTGTTCCTTCTTTGTGTGTTATCCTTATAGATTGATTTCCAATAAAGCTATAGGTTACAACGACAACACTCCTGACATTTCGGGAGAAATAGGAGAAAGAGAAATTTTAAACACACACCACTTTCCATTGGAGGAGAAGGGATGATCATAGGATGTTCCTAGAATTTTTATTATGGGGGTTATAATTTGGGGTTGATCATATGGGTGTCTGTAATTTCTCTTGAGTATGCACATATGAATTCAATTATCTAATAGTTATAAACATTAATCAAAGTTTTACCTTCGGAAGAAGTCCCATTCCTTCCGGCCAATCCTCTTCTGTGTTCTCATCGTTAGGGTAGAGAGAGAGGGGAGCGTAGAAGCCATTGGTAGTCAACTGAAACGAAATTATATAAAGACATGTCAAATTACGAATAACTTTAATATCATCACAATAAACTCAAAATGCTCTTATAGCTTGTTTTGCAAACTTGTTTGCAATGTCTTATAGCTTGTTTTGCATGCTTGTTTGCAATGTCTTCAAGCTTTTGAATCAAACAAAATAATAAAAAATAGTAACAATTCTAATGTTAAGTGCTACAGCACGATTATTTTTTGCACTCTTTTTGTTAATAAAAAACACTCCTACATTGACAAATGGCATAGCGTAGGAACATGTTCCAACCTTTCGTGAAAGACTGAAGGCACTAAATTAGAAAGAAATATTTCATTAAGTATTTTCTGGGTTCTTACAAATTAAAAGACAGATCCTGATTTTTGCAACCGCATTTAGTGAGCATTAAAATTGCAACACCAGAAAGGAAAAGCAGCAAATACAAAACATGGGATTAAAGAAAAGGAACCCCTTTTAAAGTGTTCATTTCTAACCTAGTTCAGTATATAGTCTTCAGAGGTGAAGAGACCTGATTAGAGAACCAACTTTCATTCCATTATGACACTTCAGATTTTGGATAAATTTTGGGGATATTTTTATGTTAAACCCGGTGTTCGTCGAATCACAAATTTAGAGGCACAGAATTCTTGAACTAAAGTATAAACTGGATGGCAGTAGCATAAGCGGCAGGATGTTGCAAGTTTATTTGTTTCAGGTATTTTAGGAACAATGACAAATTCAAACTCTTGGTCTTGATGTCCAATTTCACCATCCATTAATAATGAATTTCCCTCATCATTAAAGATAGTGATTAATAGTAATCCCCTTGTTCCTATGAGCAGAAAGATAGAGATAAGATAAGACTGATCAGGCAAGTATCAGGAGCAGACTCACAAAGATTACTTATTTATTATTATCAAAATTAAGGTATTTGCCATTATGTATGGTACATGGCAGCCATTTATTAACAAGACAACGCCATGCTTCCTATTGCTCGTATTGAACAACTTGCAAGGATTGATAGTGTTACTATGAATACTATGACTTTCTTCCACCTAAAGTACATCTGCAAAATGGCCAAAACATGATCGAAATTGACTGTACCATTTGCCGAAAATTGTAAAAGGATAAACCTCATTAAATATCTTGATCTCTTAGTTGCCTAAGTGAATGCAACATTGCAAATATCATATACATACCACAATATTTACATACAATATATGCATACCACAATATTTATATACAATATATGCATACCACAATATTTATGTGCATGCAAAACTAGGTAATCTTACTAAATACTGTTGTTTCTTATCCCGCTTGGTAGAGAGCAACATCTAGACCCAGTCCAAGAACCCGTGTGGTCTCATATGGAAGGGGGGGGGGATAAGGGGGCAACTTCTGTTGTGATGGGGCACCCATAGATAGAAGTCTGATTTGCCTCTGTGATTCTGATGTTTTATGGGGTAAGGTTGTCAGCCCCACTCCGAACGCTCTACAAGCATATTAGACAGGAACCTACAACTTAAAGTGTATTCCGAACCATTACATGGAATGTGGTACAACCGGGACTCGAAACCGAAAATACTAGATATATTTAGTCTTAAATTTTTTTCTTCTTTATCATATCTCTCTGTCAAGTGAATTTCACCGTTCCATGACTTTGCTTTCCTGTCGATGCAAGGACAATTAAGGATAATTATATTTTAAGGATTAATTATTAAGGATAATTATATTTTACTTTGGAATACTTTGATAAGGGTAAATTCGAAATAAAGATTATAGAGATAGAAGTGATGAATCTTCAGAACATAAAATCCCATCACAGTTGATTAATTCATATTTTATAGCAAATAGGGCAGTCATAATTATTTGCACAAAATTCACACTAATCTAGTAGTCAAGTATCTTCTTATAGAAATAATAGAAATTTTAAAAAAGATTTTAAAATCCAAAGTAATTAACGAAATTATAATTAAGATACAACTGAGGAAAAACATCAAATACAAAATATGAAAATATAATATTAAAATACATAAACACAAAATCATTAGTAAACAAGTATCTATCAAACCACTAGTAATTCTTTTTCGATTATATTATTTCAATATTTATTTTTGTGTATCAGAGGACAAAAAATTGATAAAAAATCGATATTTGCAATCATTTATTAATAAAATATTAATTTTTTTTAATAAGAGCCATTCTTTTTTTTTTTTTTTTTTAGCATTTTTAATCCACTATTGTGGACGAACATCAATTTATTTTGAATAAATGATATTGAATAATTGCAACACCGATTGATTAATTGAATTAAAAAAACTTTAAACAAAAATATATCTTGCAAACACTGATCTATTTCCAGAAAAAAATATTAATTTTAATAACAGAACGAGCAGGTGGCAGCTACCGTGCAGAAGAGCGTAGATTTGAGACTGTTGATGGAGGGTGTTGCAGTCCCTGCTTTCAGAAATCTGGAAATTCTATAGCAATTATGACGTGTGTAAGTATCTCGCAATAACAATCAGTTGTCTGGTTGAAATTTTGTGCCAGATGACAAACAGATGCAGGACAACTAACCTCAAAACTCCACCTTGAAGCATATATTATTTGTGAAATACATAAATGAAATGACTATTTTAAAATTTATCATAACTTAATAAATATGTTATATGTTATATCATAACTTAGTAAATATGTTTTACAATTTCAATAAACAAAGTAGTTTGATTTGCTTTGCTTTGCTTTTTTTTTTTTTTTTTTTTTGCTTTGAGTTTTTTGAGAAAAAATATCATTGAAAGCAACTTTAAAATTTGAATAAAACGCAAGAGAAAATGCTTAACGGTTGCTACTGCAGTGCTACTCCAATTTCTCATTTATTACATCTATGCAATAAACGCAATTCTATTTAAAAAAAAAAAAAAAAAAATTCAAGCTTTGGATCATTCTAAAATTTTATCTTGCAATAGTAACTAGAATATATAAAAATGAAAAAATATTGAGAACAAAACATATTGACAGAAAACATATTATTGAAAAAAATATTGCAGTATAAAAAAATGAAAAAACCCATTAAACCAAAATAATTAATTGAATAATCAAGTACTACTATACCCATTAAACCAAAATAATTAATTGAATAAATACATTAAATATGAAATAATAGCTATGAATAGTAGCTATCAAATAATAAACCATCAACAATTGTATCCAATATTTAGCTATGTATTTTACAGAGTTAATTAAAAACAGTCATTAATTATGTTAAAACAAATTAAATGATTCCGCCAATCATCTAATTCCCTCCCCCAAATTCAAAATATAGGATTCTAGTTCAAATCTTTGACAAAAATCGATCTTACTATTTGAAGGTAAACTAATTCCCTTTGATGAGGGAGGGTGCTTGAGTCATCTTCTGTCAACACGTGCCCCAGAAATAAACACAGCAGTGCTGCTGAAATTAAGTATTTCCACATAACTTATGGGTTCAACTTTCCCAATTAACATATCCTCGTTTCAGTGTTTCCCTCCTTCTCTCTCGCTGATGCAGTAGAAAGATGAATGGTTGGGGCATTGAGCCAAAATTTACAAAATTCTCCACTTGTTGATCTTGTCGACAGCTGCTCTCCGCGAAAATCGAATAGGTTTGATTTTTTTAATGCTCATGTTTGACTTGCAATATCTGTCTTGGCAGCGTGGAATCCAGCCAGTTCTGGAAAACTTTCTGGAAGAAATCAAATGGGCTCTTTAATTTTTGTGTTTTGAGAAAATGGGTCGTAATTCCAGTTTATCACTTTTGAATGTACGTTCTTGGAAAGGAAATAGGCTAATTCCGATACAATATTTTTGAAAAATTGGAATGATTGTATGCAAACTTTTAATCTTAATAAAATAGTTATAGTTTTTAGAACAATATGGCTAAATACGTACCACGATCAAACAACTTACAAATATGGGTAAATGTACCTTTAATGAAAAACAGTTGAGGGACTTTAGTGCGATTAGCCATCAGAGAATTTCCATTAGATAATGTGACTGGGGATGCCAGACATATGATCTCCCAATTAAGATTAAAATTGAACTTTTGGTGAAATTTCGATGTAAATGCATGCTGCATAGGATGACAAATGCATGCAAAACCTTATATATATGTATATATATATATATACTTACATATATATATATATATATATACTTATATATATAAGTATATATATATATATATATATATATATTATAAGCTTATATGTATATTAGTTTAAATAGAAGAACGAACAGATGGCAGCTAGCGTTCAGGTTTGGTTTGTCGTTTCGACAGTCCTGTTGTGCTCACTTTGGGCTAATTAGACCGGGACCTACAAGTTAACATGAATTCCTAACCACCAACAAACATCCATACCTAAGCCAGGATTCGAACTTGTAGCACCAAAGGCCCAGAGCTTGCAAATTGGCCGCTCTAGCGTACAGAAGAGCGTAGGTTTGAGTCTGTTGATGGATGGTGTTGCAGTCCCTGCTTTCAGAAATCTGGAAATTCTATAGCAGCTATGACGTATGTAAGTATCTCTTAATGACAATCAGATTGAAATATTTTGCCAGATAACAGACAGATGCAGAGCAGCTACCCTCAAAAGTCCTCCTTGAATCATATATTCTTCGTGAAATACATAAAAGGAACCCAAGGCTGCTAACGTAAAAAACTGTTTATCTTCTAACTTATCATAACTAAATATGACGTGCTTTTCACAATTTTAATAAACAACGTGCTTTGCTTTGCTAGAGTTTCTTAGAAAAATATATAACTGAAATATAAATAATATAGCTGAACGTTACATTAATAAAAAGCAAATTTCGAAAACAAGAAGAAAAATAAAAATTCATACATATATATATATATATATATATATAGATAGTCTAACAAAAAGATCATTTTTACAAAAATTATATAGGTATATTTTATTTCTGTAAAATTTGCAATGTTCAAGACAATGTTTTCTTTTCCATCAGAATCTTCTTCATATCTGCCACTTGAAGGAAAAACTTTAATAAATTATCGGAAAAAAAATTTAAACTGCGATTTCCTCTTTTCGTTTCTACTTTGGTTTAAAATGCTTTTATGTGTTAATTAAATTAAATTATAATAAATTTATATATATGCAATCCTTCTTCCTCAAAAAAGGACACTTTTAATTATTTTCGGAATTATAAATAAATCTTCTATATTTAATATATTCCGAATATTATAAAATAATAGTAATGTTCTTGGAAATTGGTTGAAAGAAATTGAGTAGCTAATTAACAATAAAATAAATCTAGTTAATAAAAGGTTAATTCGATAATTTTTTTGTAAATGAACTCGATTTTGCTGTCTATCGTGTATGATAAAATTAATATGCATGAGTTTGTTTTTTTGTTAAAATTCGATCAAAAAACTAAAACATTAATTTACTGAGTGTGTTTGTGGTGTGTATGAACGTAAATGTAAGAGCATGTGTTTGCGTGTGAGAAAAAGTTTGTAAACATGTGTGTACGTATATTTATGTGTGAATATGCTTGCGTGTTTGTTCGTGCCTGTATATGTATGTATGTTTGTGCATTTATGTATGCGTATGTACGTATAGGTTGTCCTAAAATCCATTCAAAATTTGTGTTTGTAAATATTCTAAATAATCTGGAATATTTGATAATGAAAGAACTGATTTCGGAACGCGCCTTTAAGCTTGGTGTTCGGGGAAGAGAGAATGAGTATACTAAATTGTTTTCTGAAACAAATCTTTTTGTACCCTTTATAAAAAGCATTACTGCTTTCGTGAATTTTGAGACACTTTATATGTATGTATGCGTGTATATTTATGTGTGTGCATCTATGTTAGCGCATGTGTGTTTGTTTATGAATGTGTGTGCATGTTTGTGAGAGTGTTCGTGTGCGTGTATGTATGTCATTGAGCATGATATATATGTATTTATATACGCGCATGTGTTCATGAATATGTCTGACAAGCAAGTATCATAACAAGTTGTCTTTATTTTATATAAGATAATATAATCCATATAAACCAAAACTTTATAAAAAAAAAAAAATAAGGATA
Source organism: Caerostris darwini (assembly GCA_021605075.1). NCBI lineage: Eukaryota > Metazoa > Arthropoda > Arachnida > Araneae > Araneidae > Caerostris > Caerostris darwini. The sequence continues at coordinate 185,128 of BPLQ01013128.1, forward strand.
CTGAAAAGCAATTTTTATTAAAATAATTAGCAGGATGCGGGATTGTTTTTAATAACAAAAAGGATTTCACTTTAAAATGTCACTTATAGAGGACACTAACAGGACTTTATCTTCCATGAGTATGAAAATGAGGATGATTATAAAAGAACTGACTTACTGCAACCCATACTTGATACATTATTCAATTTAGCGTGAAGGACAAATTACAGAGAGAGTGTTATTTGAATTTCGTAGGCGGCGAGACAGCAACAGATCTTTTATTGTAATTCTGACCCCAGATATATGTAAGGAAATTCTCTTGTATTGTTGAAAAATAACTAGTATTGGCTATTGTTGTGAAATAACCAAGTGTTTAAAAGGTTGTTATGTTATCTGATTTTCGTAAACGGCGAACAACAACAAATGTGTTATTGTAATTCTGACCACAGAAATATCTAAGGACCAAGTTATGTTTATGGTCCGCATTGGTGGAAAATATTCAGTATTTGCTATTGTTGGGAAAGAAGACCAAATGCTTGTAAGGACAAGTGTCTAATGAATTTATTGCGCCTCACCTGGGTGAATTTAATGTTTCTTTAGGATATTAAATTTACCAGAAAAAAGCATTGTGCGTGATGCTTCGTTAGAAAATCAACGCATCAGCTGCAGTAATATAAGTTCCAATTACAAAAAAAAAAAAAAAAAAAAAAAAAATTTGTATAGTGTAAAGGGCCCTTTAACTAACAGAGGTCTATTGCAGATCGTCGCGCGAGTAGGAGAAACAGATGAGTTAGTAGTTTGCGTAAGAATACAATTTCTTAATTGACTACCATAGGTATTTTGCCACAAGTTATGGGTTCAAATCCAGGCGCCATGGATATTTTTAGTGATTCGGAATCCACTTTAAACCGTAGGCCCCTATCTAATATGGCAGTAGAACTTAGGACTGATAACCTTACGCCGTAAAAAGAAAGCATATTCTGCCTCGAAATCTGCCAGTATTCACAGGGCCTTGGCCCACCATGGGGCTGTTGCGCCAATGAAGAAGTAGAAGAATCATTACAAAAGTCAGTAACAAAATATTTAGCTAAAAAAATGATTGTCAGTTTAAACTATTTTGCTTTAAAAATTTGGAGCTAAATGTAAATTTGTAGTACTATTTCATTGGAAGACAAAACATTATACATGCATTAAACATTATACATTACACTGAAGTGACAAAAGTCATGGGATACCTCTTAATATCGTGTCGGCCCTCCTTTCGCCCGGCGAACTGCAGCAACTCGACGTGGCATGGACTCAACAAGTCGTTGGAAGTCTTCTGCAGGAATATTGAGCCATACTGTCTCGATAGACGTCCATAATTGTGAAAGCGTTGATGGTGCAGGATTTTGGGCATGAACAGACCTCTCGATGATGTCCCATAAATGCTCGATGGGATTCATGTCGGGCGATCTAGGTGGCCAGATAGTTCGTTGGAATTGTACAGAACGTTCTTCAAACCAATCGCGAACAGTTGTGGCCCGGTGACATGGTGCATTGTCATCCATAAAAATCCCATCGTTGTTTGGGTACATGAAGTCCATGAATGGCTGCAAGTGATCTCCAAGTAGCTGAACATAAGTATTTCCAGTCAATGTTCGGTCCAGTCGCACCAGAGGACCAAGTCCATGCCATGAAAAAACAGCCCACACCATTACGGAGCCACCACCAGCTTGAACAGTGCCTTGCTGACAGTTTGGGTCCATGGCTTCGTGGGGTCTGCGCCACACTCGAACCCTACCATCAGCTCTTACCAACTGAAATCGTGACTCATCGGACCAGGCCACGGTTTTCCATTCATCTAGGGACCAACCGATATGCTCACGTGCCCACGAGAGTCGCTGCAAGCGATGTCGTTCTGTCAGTAAAGGCACTCGAGTCGGTCTTCTGCTGGAATAGCCCAAGAAAGCCAAATTTCTCCGCACAGTTCTAACAGACAAGTCCCTTGTACGTCCCACATTGATTTCTGCGGTTATTTGACGCAGTGTTGCTTGTCTGTTAGAATTTACGACTCTTTGCAGACGTCGCCGGTCTCGGTCGTTAAGTGCAGGCGGTCGACCACTGCGCTGTCCATGGTGGGATGTTATGCCTGAAATTTCATACTCTCGGCACACTCTTGACACAGTGGATCTGGGAATGTTGAATTCCCTAACGATTTCCGAAATGGCATGACCCGTGCGTCTAGCTCCAACTAACATTCCGCGTTCAAAGTCTGTTAATTCCCGTCGTGCGGTCATCATAAGGTCAAAACCTCTTCACATGAATAACTTGAACAGAAATGAAAGCTCTGCGAAAGCACTGCGCATTTATACCTGTTCTACGCGATGCTACTGCCATCTGAAAATTTGCATATTGCTATCCCATGACTTTTGTCACTTCAGTGTAAAAACAGCGATTCTGTGATTGAATAATTTCAAGTTAGCAGTTAGTTATCCATATAAATAATCTTGTTAATCAATTACTCAACGCCAAAACTTAATTCCTATTGATCTACTTCAACAGAAGTGACTTTGAAACTAATTAATTTATTAATGAATGTTTTTTTAAAAAAAGGTTATGCGTTTTGTTTACTACCTTTTCTCATTGAGAACAGTGCTAAATTAGTAAGTAACTAATTAAAACTAAATTAATTTTTTCTTTTTTACTTTTGAAGAGAAGGGTAATTAAAAATATACTTTTCATAAATTGACGTTATTTCTAATAAAAGTTCTGTGTAATCAATCATTAAAAGTAAATAATGTAAAAATCTATACAATAATTGTTGCACTTCTTCATAGAACTCACAAAATACAATAAAAGCCATCTTGAAGTAGTTAATCTACTTTTTTCTACTTTTTTTCATTCCCTATTAATAAAAAAAAATTATCTTCCAAGAGACCCTTGATCCAAACACAGCAAATCAAAAACTGTGAACTAAACTAAAGGATTTGTTACTTATCGTAGGGAACATACTGTTTTAATTCTATAACTTAGATTTTACAAGTTGCAAAAGGAATAAAATGCTTGAAAATTAGCTTTTAAAATGCAATAATTCGTTATACCTTATTTTTATTAAAACTATCATCATCAGTGGCGCAACAGCCCCATGGTGGCCAAGGGCTTCTGCCTACTGGCAGATTTCGAGACAAGAGATGGTTTCTTTTTATGAGGTAGGGTTGTCAGCCTGACGCCCAACATTCTACTGTCATATTAGTCAGGAACCTACGATTTAAAGTGGATTCCGAACCACTACAAACATGCATTGCACAGCAGGAACTTGAACCCTGGGGCACCGAGCGCCAGAGAGCTAGTCACTCGGCCATCAGGTCGAATTAAAACTATAGATTCATGATATAAATTAAAGGTCGTTAATGTAATCAAATCATTTAGAGTAAGACATTCAAGAATTATCACTTAGTGTAAGTTTTTTAGAGGTTATTATTTAGAGTAAGTCATTATTCAAGCATTCTAAAAGCTTCAATGAATTGTGCATTATCTTTATCAATTATGTGAATTGTTTTTATCAGAGGCGTTATAGTACTTTGCAGAAAATAAGTAGTGTTTCGTAGCTGCTATTAAAGACATGTCTTGAATTCATGTATTGTTTCATCATACTACAAGCAAGCAAGGAATCTAACACTAAAATTGTTTAACTTCTGAACGTGCATTACAAATTAGCAAGACTTTTTTTTCTTTGTTATGCATCTCTGGCCTTGTGTTCTCACAAATAGCACATCAAATGGTTATAAAGGGTAGTAACTGTTTTCCAGGAAGACTTTTAGGTGTAATTGCTCTGTTGCGTTGGGGAAAACCCTGAAAACTTCTACCAAAGTAGTCTGATTGCCATTGTATGCAATGCTTATATCACAATCGAGTCATTTTCTCAAAACAGTGATTGAAAAAGACGACGCCATTGGATTTGAACCCGAATTCTCTTGTGTCCTAGTTGTGCACGTTATCACTAGGTAATGACTTGGCTTTATTTCTTTTTATTCAAGTTTTTATGTGATTTTCAATGAAGAGGAAATGTGTGGATGTTTTACATGATGAGGACATCGTTTGCTTCAAAAAGGATTAAATGGTAAATGAAAAAATTAAACTACATGATTTTACAATAAAATGTCTTCAAAAACGTCAATGCTTGTGACATTTTTCATATTTATGAAATATTGAAGAGGGAATAGCATACACATTCTACGTGGCAAACTCAGAGAAGAAGTTAGAGATCATAAAACCAGATAAATATAAAGTAGTATTTGCTTTTCTTGTATTCCAAATTCTTAACATGTACATCAAATTTGCTTTGGATTTCATTTTAACGCCTCATATTATATGACTCATGATTTTCAGTACAGTCATTTTATTGCCATGGTTTATTGTACCCTACAATATCGTAAAAGCTGTAAATTGTACATTGTTTTACAGCATTTGATGTAACTACACACACTAAAAAAATAAATAAGAATCAATAGATGATGTTTTATGATAAAATTAAATCCATAAAACTAGAAACTGTGGCAAAAATGTTTATCTTATTACTTCAAACGTACTTTTCAACTATGATATCAGATTTATTGTGAAAAAGGATTCATAGATCTAAAATATCTAATAAGATCTAATATAATAATATCTAAAATTATAGCTTCCTCTAAATTTTCAAATGTTTACTAATTAGAATTAAATTATTCTTCTTCAGGTTAAATCCATAATTAAATATTATTTGAAATCAGTTTTGTGTGAACTGAACTTTTCATAAACAGCTAAATTTCTCTAACGGGAATATTTAAAGATTTTTTTTTCGTGTAGTATTTCTTTAAATTTTCGTTTTATTTATTTATTTATTTTCGTGGTACACTGCGCACTGCGCACTGCGCAATTTCGTGGTACACTGCGTGGTAGCGCGCATGCTCATAGGAAATTGCGCATGCGTATCTGTAATAATGTTTTCTATGAGCATGCGCGCTAGGGAGAAAAAGCTAACGGACGTCCAAAATACGGTATGCAAAAACTCTCTAATATTTAGGTTTACGATGGGTAATGATATTTAGGGGTAAAAGCATCCCATTTGTAAATCATATGGCGGAAACACTGAAAAACTTCCTTCTGGCGACACCATTTACAGCCGTTATCACACTTGGCATTGAGTATCCTTGTTACGGAAAAGCAATGACTACAATAAACACCGCCAATGGATTCGAACTATAGCCCTCCTGCGTGATTTTAAGATGCATATTAACATATTAAGACGCGTCCAGACGAGAGGTAGGAATAACATTCGGGCTCTGTGTGTGTCTCGCTCTCTCACCAACCAGAGTAGATTTTTTTTTTTTCGCATCTTGTTGCTCGAGGCGAGACGGAGACCGTAGGATCGAGATCGCCTAGAGCAGGGATGGGCAAACTACGGCCCGACGGAAGGAATTTTAATTTGCCGGTCCGAGGCAAATCAAAAGAAATAGATATTTATGTATTATCTATCCATCTCTTCTTCTAGTTTGATTAAATATTATTTTTTTCTTCCTTTTTTTTGAAAGGAAACATTCAAACAGAATTGGAAATTTTTACCATACCTTTCAACGTAAATTGTGAAGCAGTGAGAGCAAATTTACAGTTTGAATTAATTGAGATGCAATCTAACAATCATCTCAAGCAGATGTTTATAAATATGCCAAAGTTAGAGTTTTACAAATCAATATCGAAAGTAAGTTTCCCAAATTGAATATCTCACGGCCAGAAAATCAGTGCTATGTTTGCTTCACATTATATATGTGAACAAGTGTTTTCAACTATGAACCTTAGAAAGAATTATTTCAGAAGTAGACTGACAGGTGAGCCTTTAGCCTCGTTCCTTAGAATCAGTACATCTCACTTCGAACCTCACTATAAGGAACTTTTAAAAATTAAATGACAATTTCATTCATCTCATTAACATATTTAAATTGTAATTATTGTATATTGTTTCTAAAATTTTAGAAAAATTTATCTTCGCCCGCCAAACTTTTTTTTTTTCGATTTTTGGCCCGAGACCGAAAAGGTTTGCCCATCCCTGGCCTAGAGGTAAACTGGATTCGACTAGTTCTCGTATGGACGACATTTTATCTCTAAAGTGTCGTCATTTTCGTCTATGCTAGCATATGTCTCTTTGTGTATTCAATGTATTTTTGAAATAATTTTTTTTCTTGTCAGGATAAAATCTCTGCTATATTTATGTGATAGCATTTTATTTATTATTTGAACATTATTTAAGAAAATTTTTACCTTTTTTATTCAGTAATTTGAAAGAAATTGTTTTAAATATCCGAATAACGTAAATAATTTTACATTGATAGTTTTAATGCTTGACGAATGGCAAATTTTTTTAGGCCTACATAAAAATACAAATTTTTTAGGGCTATAAATCTTTTAAAATTACAATTACAATTTAATCTTATGTCAAGTTTTGATTTCATCTACTTCTCTTACAGGTCTCTTATAGGTCTTTTATTCACAGAAAAGATATTGGATTTCTTTATTCAGATACTATTATTGATTAGAGCACGCCCTCCAGTTGCTCAATCCATCTCCATTGTTTAATGTTGATGACACAATCCGTGTCTACATCATTTTATCTGTCCATTAAAAGCCTATTAAAATTCGAAATAGGTTTGTTTACATGAGTAATTTCGTGCAATTCACAGAAAGGTGGATAACAGTAACGGATGTTGTTGCTTAACCCAGAACTATCAACTCGCTGTGTATCTAATGAATGCCGTTCAAGGAAAAGTCATAAATTTTTGTAAAATACTGATGTGTTTACTGTTTTTTTTCCGCATTTGTATAGTATACTGTTATTTTCTACTTATGATTCGCAGCAGCCTATAACCCACAGGGGTAAATTTTAGCCTAAAATATAAAAGATTCTGTAGAATCCTCAATGGCGTGTAATACGTGGGCAATTTGCACCAGTACTTTGGAAATACTAATGTCAGTCAAGTTTTGATTTAAAACTAAGAACATATTTGTTCTTCTTCTTTGGTACAACAACCCATAAGATCGGCCATGGCCAATGCCTACAGGTAGATTTCAAGGCAGAAGATATTTTTATTTTTATGGAGTAGGGTTGACAGTCCTACGCCCAACGTTCTACAATCATATTAGACCGGAACCTAGCGTTTAAAGTGGATTCCAAACCACTACAAACATCCATGGCACAACCGGTACGAGAACCGAAACCTGTGGCACCGAGCGCCAGAAAGAAAACAATTCTCAATTTTAATAGCATATAAGATGCCATAATAATGAGAAAAAAAAATTATTATAAATTTTAAATAGTGTAAGTCTTAAAGAAGACACATTCATTTAAGAACTATGAAATGAACCAACCAAAAAACCAACCAAATGTCCAACCATAAAAATCAACGAAACGACGATATTTTTTCAAGGATTTGTAATATTCATATATGAGTTTAAAACCTGAACTTCCAATGAGAATTTGAACTTCTATAAAGCTTTATTCAACCCCACCACGCGAAAACATCTCGTGTTTCGAAATCTACCAGTAGGCAGATGGCCTTATGCCCCCCCCCCCCCATGGGGCTGTTGCGCCAATAAAGAAGAATTTTATTTTGTAAAAGTCCGTCCCCGATTTTTTATGTGTCATTTTTTATGTTTCAAAATCTATTATTCTCTAACAGAACTATCAGTATGTGTTGTCAAAATACAATTTTAGACATTGGTTTTATAGAATTTCTAATGCGGCCTATAGCATATGGATTATATGCAGAAAACTACAACGATTTGAAATTCTAATTACATAAATATACATAACAGGGATTAGTCTTTATTTTATTTAAATACCAATATATTTCTTTATTTAATTTTAATACTATTAAAAAAAAAATCTAGAATGAAGCCGTGCAAATATCTATAAGAATTGACTAGAAGCAATACGTATAAAAAATTGTGATTTTTTTTTATTGCCTCAATAACAGTAAAATACTACCTTTTTTTCCTTATAAAAAAAGAATAGAATTATGTAATAGCTCTATAACTGAAGTAAATATGGTAGATTCTTGAATTATATTATGTAATGGAAAGTATTTAATTACGCACAACTAAATCAATCTGCTAGGAAAAAAACTAAATTAGGCATACTAAACATCGGATACTATAAATATTTAGACTTAATATTTGAACATACAAATATTTCTTCTTTCTAGCTATTAAATCGGAATATGATGATTTTGTTATCTCATTTCATATTAATAAATTTAAAAAAAATTGTTACATAAATTCTACCATTTCATTACTGATTTCTTTTGGAACATGAGGAAATGAGAGACAAATTCTGATTCCCTAATTTACTACAGGTTTAATAAGAAATTAATAACGAGTCGTATCGGTTCAATATTTTGATTGCTGCTCTTAGGCACATGAGAGGCAAATTCCGATATTCTGATTCGCTACAGATGCCACAAACTGTCATAGATTCCACCATTTCATTATTATTTTCTTTTGACTCATGAGAGGTGATTTCGACAATTTCTGAACATAAATTTATGAAAATATTTTTTGGACTTATTAGAACTATTTTTGTTGGATTGATAAAAAAAAAATCTCAACGGTATTTGCACTTGTCAGAGCATAATATGGGCCTGATAGCTGAGTGACTAGTTCTCGGTGCCACAAGTTTCGGGTTCGAGTCCAGACGGTGACATGGATGTTTGTAGTGGTTCGGAATCCATTTTAAACCATAGATCTCGGTCTGATATGACTGTAGGGCATGACAACCTACATAGCTGGGCGTAGGGATGAAAAGCCTACCCCATAAAAAGAAAAACATCTAATGTCTCGAAATCAGACATACGGTCTTAGTCCACCATGTTGATTTTTCCAAATCTTCCCATATCTTTCTACAAGACCAAAAAATGACAAAAGACGATATCCTTCCAATCTATCCTTCCTTCAGTGTCAATCGGAAGGTGGTACATTATGCAAATAAAAGAACGACGAGAACCGACCGACTCGTGGCTCAATGGTAACGTGAACGGCTGGCGAGCATTAAGGCCGAGGTTCCAGCCACTGGCGGCAATGCTGTAGACACTGTTACAAAAAAAGTAGATTCGATGGCATTGCCTCGCAATTTGCCTCGTTAGTCAGACTGCTTGGTGGAAGTTTTCCGGCTTTTATCCCATAGGATATGCAAATGCGGGGGAATTCTCACTAAAATCCTCCCATAAGGATTTCTTTCTTCGGCGACATGGAGCCAAGTCAGACTTCTATCTACGGGTGCGCCATCGCAACAGAAGCTGCCATTTTCCCTCCCTCCGTGAGTAGATTACTCTTGGGGTGTCCATCCCGAACTGCCAGACAATGAGGATTAGTCACTACAACACGACATGAAGCATCTATGTACAACAAAGTAGGGGAAAAATCACATTGCGCAATTGGCTTTTTTTTGTATCACATAATATGACACAAAATCGAATGGTGAAAACGTATAGTTTTCGAATAAACAAATTTCATTCTCCTCAAACCAGAAAATCAATTTAAGGAAAGTCATGAGGTTATAGTTTTTTATGATTTTATTTATAATAAGAATACAAATAAATACACATTAATAGAAAAGTCATTACAATATATTGAATATGCATAATATGAGTGCTTGCTGAAGAATTCATGTAAGGGGCCAATCCAGGTATCTGAAACAAAAAAAAAACATAATACATAATGGGAAACAGTTGTATTCAAATCAAGATAAATAACTATTTAAATCCTCACTTTACACAACGTGAAACGATAGTTTTTTTTAAATACCTTGCTCCATTATGTGTATGCTTGTATGTGTGTATACATGTATGCCAATTTAATTCTCAAAGAAGTTTTTCTATTACATACACATTTTTTCTCAATTGTTTTTCTTGTTCAAAAATTAATATGAGAAGTACCAATAGCATACGAAAGTCAAACATTGCAAAAAAATCAGAAGCGGGTAAAATAAGGGTAAACAAGTAAAGGGGGGGCGGGGGAAATAGATGAAAGAAACCTCCTCAATCAATTGCATGATTTGATCCAAGTTGAAGGCATCTATCAGCGTAAAAGCCCGTAAAAGCGTGATCACGTTTCATGTAGCTTCTATTTCTTTAAAATCCTGCCACCTCAGAAGTATCAATTTTATCGATCTGTGCATGTTTTCTTCCGCCTTATCTCGACGTCTGCTTTATATATGAGATACATATACATATATTCCTAGTCAATTGTAAATGGGCTTTTTTCCCATTAAAGTAGCAGCATGTAATTTGTACTCTCACGCTATCTGGTTTTCATCTAGTCATGTATTATATATATATATATATAACATGCTGCTGCTTTATCAGTCAAAAAGTATACAATTGTAATTGACAGGTTATATATATATGCCTAGCCAATTGTAAATGTATGCTTTGTTCCTGATAAAGTAGCAGCATGTAAGTATGTAGCCTGTACTTCCACACTGTCTGGAAGTCTGGGTTTTTTTCATCTAGTCATTTATTGCCCAGCAATTAGATGTACTATAGATGTATTATATATGCTGATTATACATGCTGATTATACATACTGATTATAATTAAAATTCCATTTTCAAAATGCTGTAAAAAAAAGAATCACTCGTCACAATGAGTTCAAATTTGAACACATTGTGACTGGTTCTTTCTTTATAGCATTTTAAAAGTGGGACTTTAATTATAATCATCCTGTGTGTATTTATATATATATATATATATTAACTGCAATCATAATTGTATACTTTCCGCTGATAAATGTTTGCGTGTGTGTGTAAAAGGACTATCCAAACAGTGTGCGCTGTAATATTGAAATAATTAATTCTACTAATTTCTAAATTATGTTTGCCATGTTGAGTTTCACTTGACGGTTACCCAACATAAGATTAAATTGCAAAATGATTTTAAACAATACTATTTTTGTGTTTGTTCAAAACAGCTGGATTTGACTTTAATAACGAAAAGTTTCATGTATCACATAATATGACACGCAATCGTCTTCGTACAAACAAAACAGTCGTGAAATCAAAATATTATTTGTTTACTTTTTCTGAAATAGTATAAATTTGAGAGTAATTTATTCTATGTGAAAATATTAAGAAGGACACGCAGCTACTCCAGTTAAGTAATTTCTCAAAATTGTAGTGTAACAGTTTTCTAATCTTAATACAGAGCGATATAGTGTCTATTTCGTGTGAATTTTCAACAAATGTAGATAGATTTGAATTGTGGTTTATATAATTCGTTTTCAGTTGAAATTCTTTCGCCCATGAAAAATGGCGAAAAGGAAAATAACGCAACTTAATCCACGTCCCCATTAGAGAGTAGAAATTTTGAGCGCCGCACATTACATCAATTTGCTTCAGTTAGGATAGAAATCGAAACGTGTGCGCAAATCGAAACGTGTGCGAAACGTGTCATCTGCCAGTTTTAACCGTGCCCAGATATGAAACATTTAACAGAATGTTCTCAGACACTGCAATTTGAACTCAAATAACAAACCCTGTTATCTCCCCTTACGAATAAGCCTGCAGTAATCTGTCGATAAGTCGTAAATCGACATTTGGCATGAAACACTATACTTAATACTTGACATGAAACACTTAATAGGCATCGTAAGCAAAAAAGAAAAAAAAAAAATCCACATCATATGTGATGAACGTACCCACTTGGCTTTCGATTTTCCTCCAAATTAGTGTCGTGGCTTTTCGTGGTAACAGAATAACCACTCTGCCTGGTGTCGGTTTTTAGTCATTTATTAAAAGATTTATAGTCATCTGGCAGACGAGTAAAGAATGATAATGGGATTGTTTTTTGAGGTGCTAATTGCAATGCTGTGACAGATGAACATTCGATCAAATGTTTCACACCTGGACACGGCTTTATACTAGAAAATATAAACTTACACGGCTTTATACTAGAAAAGATAGACTTAATGGCTTTATACCAGAAAAGGTAGACTTAATGGCTTTATACTAGAAAAGATAGGCTTACATTGCTTTATACTAGAAAAGATAGACTTGCACAGCTTTATACTAGAAAAGATAGACTTACGCGGCTTTATACTAGAAAATACAGACTTACGTGAGTGGGGCTCTCAAACGGCATGAAGCGGAGTCTATTGGCGGAATCGTTGCACTCCTTCTTCCAGTTGTCCGGTATCAGCCTCCTGACGATATCTTGGAACTTGCCGAACGGGCAGAACTCTCCCCCGCACCCCTCCAACACCAGTGGGTAGGGGGGGTCGACTCTCTTCTCGGGGTTGGTGGAGTTGAAGAAGAGCCACCGGATGGAGTAGTCCTCGTCGTCCTCCTTCCACAACTCCAGGACGACGGTGGAGGCGTAGGGAGGGCCCTTCCAGTTGTACTGGTCCAGGGCCAGAAGCAGACAGGCGATGTTGCTGCCATGCTAAAAAGTGGAAAAAATATTGTTATACCACCAGGGCCGGATTTTCCCATAGGCTAACTAGGCTTCGGCCTAGGGCCTCAAGATCAAGAGGGGCCTACATACAAATTGTTAGTAAATTTAGAATGACACTATTCTAAAAACAGTAAACACTAAAACACGGAATAAAAAATAAGGAGAAATTCTGCACATATGAATAATAAACAAACATAATAAGTAATTTACAAACTTAAAAATGGGAGGTGAAAGGGCCTCATAAGTGGAATAGCCTAGGGCCTCTTTTCATCTAAATCTGGCCGTGAATACCATAATATCTCACATAGTTCGGTTAATCGATTTCCATCTATATACAGGACTGTCTGTAATCGGATCGATCAAGGGAAATTAACAAAGTGATACCACGGTATACGTCCTTACATGCTTAACGTCACTGTGCACATAAAAATAGATAAATGATTCTTTTAAAAAAATGTCTTCCAGTTTTTCAGTAAATGACACCAAATTAATAAATTCAAATAACTTTATTAAAAATAAATATGAATAAAAAATTAATTTTTTAATTCTTTAAAAATTTGCAATATCGATCTATGCACTCAGTCTCCTTTTAGTTATTTTTCTTGTCATAAATGTATTTGCAGCAATGAACTGCGTTGTTTATCGTTCGGCGAATAATAAAGCTATATTTGGATATTGGAATTAATTTCCATAATATGCTTTGACAAGTTTTAACCCAGTATTTTTTTTTTTTTTTTTAATTTTTCAGTTGTACTTTCAAATGCTTGCAAGAGACTACACTTGCAAGCACAATACACAGTCGTCATTACACCGTCATTACACATTCATTGTTCGTCTACGTTAATAAGTATTTTTTAACAGTCCGTTTCAATGTATTTAATCAAATTTGAAATCAATTTCCCTTATGTTATTTCAAGAAAAGAAGTTTCCAAAATCTTTTATATTATTAAGTGTGGTAAATTGTGTGTGTGGTAGCCAATGTGGCTTATGCTTCCAAATTGGTATAATGGCCCTTCAACAAAATAATGATCTTTAAATAATGAAATTAATCCAGCAACACCGCCACAAAATATTCCTAAACCAATTCAACATGATACGCATAATACCCACGATGTAGCGCCAGGACAAATAACAGCAAACGTGAAAACTTATCTTTCGCAAGCATAACTGTAGGCCAGATAAACTTAGGACCTAATCCTACCAGCATCAAACCAACCAGTTGCGAATTACTTAAAACGAATCCTAATTTTCATGAGTCAAGAAGACAGAAATGGCTCGTTGTTACTAAAAGCCTTTCGAGCATCTCTACCAGCCTTCAAGTAAACTGATTATGATAAAAAAAAAAATGTATCATATTAGACCATTACAGTGAACCAATATTTAACTAATTCCAAACCAACATTTTAATATTTGCAGCCTGAGATACCCCGACAGCTCCATTTTCCATCCTAACCGAATGTAAGTACTTGTGGCTGACAGGGGCAATGCAAGTATCTGTATAGTATTAAGTACTACGAAAACCTCCACACTTTCAAATATAATTTAAAATGTATCAAATGCAGTTGATTCAATTTAAAGGATAACAAATTAATATTTAAAAACAGTATAAAAAACAAAATTTAAATTTGATAAAGGTCTCCTGCTTTTGATATTGATAAAGCAAAGAGAGATTAAAATGCTAAAGCAATTAGAGGCCAGTTACCCGATGGCTAGGATTAAAGTACCAATAGAAAATGTAATAGATCAAAAGTTCTGATACAGGCTACACGCATGAAATTTCAGTTTGCACAATACACAATTCTTTAAGCATGTTGTTGACCTTGCGACAGTGGATAGGACCCCTTTGGTGGTAGTTCTATTGCGTTAACTATAAATTCTTAAAGCAAATTATACGAGGAGTAAAAAATTAGTTAAAATTAAATTAAAATTAAAAAAAGATAACCAAAAAATTTTGATCAATTAAATTCATATTCTAGCAGTAAAAAAAAATTTGGCAAGTCAAAAGAGAAAACTCGGATACACAAGAATTAGAGATGTGAGACTAGGATTTTATCCTATTTCCTCCTGGGTTCCCTGCGGCCTGATGGTTAAATGGCAAGCACTCTTGTCGTTGGTACCACAGGTTTCCGGCTCGAATCCTGCGAATGGATCGGAATCCATGTTAAGCTGCTGCAGGTCCCGGTAGGTAGTTAGCAAAAAATGACGGAAACCAAACCTCCTGGCTTCCAAGTGATCTCTCCTCTGATTGCCTGAGTCCAAATCACTTGCACTCTTTTAGGTGCCGGAAATTATTCGAACGTAGCGTCATAAATGGTGCGAGGCCATTTTTCGGAACACGCCTGGATAATAGACAGGTATTTCTCAAATCGCTTCATTTCGGATCTGAGGGCATTTTGCACGAAATATTTAGAAATTTTGAATAAGTAAACAATTATGGGATCGAGGTTCAAATCTCTACAGAATTGAATAATTAAAATGATAAATATAATTAAAATAATTTTTGTTTTATTTAGAGCTTATTTCAATTAAAGATAATGCCCCCAAAATAAATAACTGAAATTTAAAAATTCCGATTCAATATTTAAAATTTCTCTCTTGATTAAAATTATGCTAGCTTATTAGAAATTGCTTAGAAAAGAAGTCACAAGTATTATTAAATTTATCGACTAAAGAGTAAATAAATGAAATCATGATTACTTATTGCATTAAAATGTTAAGCCCAAAAATGTAACGACGATTTGTTTAAAATTATTTTGAACTACACATGGTGAGTAGCATTTTTCTCGTCTTTGAAAATTTTTTTTGTTATAGAAGAAAAATTCTTTTCTTACCGCTGAAAAGATGTAGAATTTCTTTTCTGTCTTTCCAAGTATTCGATCGCTCATCCTTTCAATCATGTAGCCGAGTAAAGGCCCTAAAAATAAACACTGACTTCAATGACAAAAATTCCTACATCAATAATAAAAGTCATCATTTTCAGAAATAATGCCTTGTTAAGAATTAAAAAGTGGAAGAAATTGATAGGTATAAATTATCTCATTTTATTTAAGTTCAGAGAGTCCTGATAAATAGCGCATTTGGAGTTTTGAACTTGGTTCAAAATTCAACTAGAAATACCGAATTTTAACGCCTAAACTTTCATGTGCTGGTATGTAATTTCATTTAAATAATGCGGATTCCATATATCATATGCACTTAAATTCATTTGTTTCTATGTATTGATAATTTAAATAAACTAATATAATTTTCTGCTAATGATATTTTTAAAAATTCTCCTTAAGCACATATGATTAATAATTGGTAAATCTACAGAAAATTCAATAACAAAAATAATTTTTAAGAACTAACCTATTGCCTCATTGTAATCGACTCTTCCTACTCATTAAGATGTTATTGACAGTAATATATATATATATATATATATATATATATATATTGGTATGTGCAGAGTTGTGTTTATGAGCTAATGAACTAGGTTTAAATCCTCTACATGGCGTTTCCGAGTGTATTTATTCCAGGTTGCAATGAAATAATGGGGATGAAATTTAGTAGGTTTCACTGGTGTACTAAGATAAGCTTAATCTGCTACATAAGAGCCCTGGTCAAAGTGTCCTTTAGTTGAAAACAATCTTTCTGTTCAATAAAATGTACTGAAATATAATTTCTAATTAGGTAATAACTGGAATGCTTGCTGGATTAGGCTTTTTTTTTTTAAACACAAAAAGCCATTTTCAAGCCGTTTAAGCACTCTTTTATTTGTGTCTTTATTTTCCATATTAAACACTTTATGTGAAATTAAAAGGATACTATATTACCTATTCTGTATCTCTGTATAAGTTTCGTGCCATAGTTGAAATAGTAAGCGATTCCAGTTTGCATTGAAAACTCGTCCCAATATTTCTGCGTCCAATCTGGTATGGTTAAGTTGTATTCTTTCTATTAAAAAATATTGTAGTAAAATAATATGAAGAAATGTAATTAATTAAAAATTATTAATTAATATTACAATTCAATTTTAAATAAGAAATTTGCATTACACTGCTGTGCAAAACTAAAGCAATGAGTGATTTTCTTTCAATCTTCGGGCATCCGTAAAAACAAATTTTGCATTAAAGACTCCTCGAACCTATAGAGTAGTAATAAAATAGAGCACTTTCTCCTAATCTAAAGGAATAGAAAATTGGGGCAAACTACTTCGTTTTCTTTCTAGAGTTGACGCTGTATCGCCCCTGGGCTTTTTTTTTTTTTTTAGAAAATGTAAGCATGTTACCATTCTGAAAATTACGAGAAATATCTGAAATTCTCTCAAGTCATACATGTCTTTAACTATATGCTTACTAAAGATAAATAAATGCAAGAAATGTTATTTTGTTTATAATTCTGATCATTTTGTATGAAATAGAATATAACATTACAAAAAGTTCATATAAGTGAATATTTTATTTTTTAATTATTTTTGGCAGAGGTATTTATGATATTACATAAGAAATTTTATTAATGAAATATAAATGACAATTATTTAGAAAAATTAAATTTACATTTATTTATAGCTAAAAAAGTGAACAATGTTTTTAAATCGTTGTATGACTCTCGTTTCGCGTCAACAACATGGAGTAGTAACGACAAACATTAAAGATTGTTGGTAAATATCTTCAAGCTATCTTTGCATATGTTAAACTACAAGACCTTGAATGAGTAAATTATATGTGATTAAATTCTAAATTCTAAATTCTAAATGAGTAAATTATATTCTACAGTGCAATGTATGATAATTTTTCCTTTGTAACGCAAGTGAATATTCCCACAATGATGCACAATGCATACAATCTGTTGTGACAATACTCGAAAGAATACAGTGGCTCTCTTGTAGTGTTGGCTTTCAAACAGCAGCATCAATCTCTTTTCTGTTGTTCAACGAAGGCCTTTTTTTCCAGCAAAAATGCATTTAAGCCTCTTAGCTGCTGACAGCAACCTTTAGTGTTTATTGTTGGATTGTCACCCAACAGGTAATAACATGTAAGTCTTTTCATGTCCCTCCCTGCAATTAATATCTTCTTCAAATACAAAGCATTTTGAAGCTTTTGGGTGGACCTTGAATAACGGCTAAATCACTGCATTTTTGGTTTAACATCATTGAAGATGTACTGATATGTCATAGATAGTCAGAAATTGAATCTGTGCTATCATGTCTTATAATTATCCTTCAAAATAACGATCAGCATGATTTAATGAAAGAGATCTTACAAGACTGCACTATTAGTAGGTAGTAGCATTTTTAGATAATTATATAAAAGTATTAACAGAATCTTCCAATAAACACCGTATTCTATGTTAAAAAAAAGCAAACCCCACTGTTCACTCACCTCGCAAGAGATCGTCTTCCCTAAATCAGACGCGAGCACCCAGCTGTCGATGAGTCGGCCGGAGTTCTTCGACCAAAAGTTATACAAATCCTACAAAGCAATAAAACATTTTATTACCTATCAAAAAAGATTTATTAAGCGAAAACGTGTTTTACGTCTCATTTGAATGCTCATTACATATATATATATTCCACGCACAGAAAAAGATTGACAGTTTTCAAAGAGAATTCATTTGGTTTGAAAAGCAATTTTTGTAGCAAATTCATATCCATTAATCATAATCATTAATAAAATACATTTAAAAAATATAATGAGAATTAAATTTATTAAATATTGAACTATAATAATTGCAAATTATAATATATTTATTTGTTTTATTAAATAAATTAATATAATTAAATGTATGCCAGGCATGTAAATAATTATTTGTTTGTTATTTATTTATTTTTTTTTTTTACCTTATCTCAAGATCTAGATTCCCCCGGTTTACGTGTGCGTCCCTTTTTAGAATACTCTTTATTTTATTGTTACCCAACGTTCTTACAAATATTTAACTTTTACGTTCTTGATAGCGTTTTTACTTTAAATTGGTATTTTAACGAATTTTCTTATGAAAAATGTTTTTTTATACTGCTGTGTACTAAATAATGCTTCCAAATATCGGGGAGTTAATGAAAATTTAATCAAACTTAATAATCTATAGATGGAAGTAGTACTAAGACTAATTAGATTTTTATACAAAGACTAATTAGATTTTTATACAAAGTCACTATATCACAATAAGAAAATAACACAAAGACACCAAAGTACACTATAATGCAAAACTATTATCGTGATTTTATCATTGCTTACGTACACTAAAATGCATGCAATAACCATTGTCTTAAAAGCCTTCTATAACGAACAAAGGAAGATCTTCAGAGTTTTCTAGAAAACCTTCATGATTTCTAATAATTATTTCCTTCCAAGTTTTTACAATTTTTTTAGAACTTCTCTAAACTTCTTATCGCAAAAATATATGGTCAAAAACTGGAGTGACACGAACTTGATAAAACTCCAATGTTCTATATTCTGCAGATGATACTTATATTTAGAGTATTTTAATCATTAATTAAAATTGATTTTTTTAAATATAGAACTTGCCCATAATACTTTTCCGAGGATGCATTAATGTGACAAAATAAATTTTTTGTACCATTTCAAAATTTTAAAAAAATGAGGGATCGTTTTATATTTCGAAGATCAAAAATTTTGTTATGTTATTTCTCTAAAGGTAAACACTTGAAACATCCTGTTTTTAAATCTACGTTAAATTTACTGCAATAATTCTATACGTGCAATTTTTTGAAGTTAAAAAATGCCCTCTCTAAAAGTTTGATTACAAAAAGGATACCCAGAAAATGTTTGAGACTTAAAGTTTAAAAAAAAAAAGGAATGAATTCAATCACACATGGTACTTGGCTCTCGTAGCATTGGCTTCGATACTGCGCTTCAGAGCATAAGATTCGTCATCTGAGATTTTGCATTTTCCTCTAGGCAGAACAGACTGCAATTGAAAAAAAAAATATTTCAGAAATTTAAAAGTACAAGATATAATTTAATTACTACTAATATATACCATATATATATACAAAGCATTTTAAAATAATTCAATCGGTTTCAAAAATTTTTTATAGCATTAATAATAGGAATAACAAGTTTAACGTTACAAAACAAGGTTTTTGTTTGTATTCCTTTACGATTACTTGAAGGTAGTAGTTGTCTGCATTCAACATCAAACAACTAGAAACTTCTCCAATTTCTTCCAGGCAAACCTGAGAAACGATACTTTATAATGAGGAGTTCAACCTTGTAGAATTTTTGAGCTACATTTGAAGAAAATAAACCTATCTTAAACAACCCATAAAATATAGCATAAATTTAATGGTAGATATTAATTAAAAAAGTTACAAACTATTTCACAATCTAAGACCACCCTGATAAACATGAAAAACGTCGTGCAGTAATAATCTTTTATTTCTTTTGTTGCAGATTTCCTTTTAAAATCATTAAATAAGCTATATATTTTATATTATTGAAAAATAAATATCTAAAAATAGAAAAAATATTGGTTTTTATATATAATTACAACTTATAACTATAATTACAACTTTACATGATTTTTATATAAAATAAATTAAAAGTTGATGAAGCATAAAATGTTTTTTCACAGAATGAAACTAAATATTTGTTGGTTAATTTTCATTAAATTCTAATACAGATGTTGGATAATTATAATTAACCAATGTAGTGTATTTTGCCATTTTTTTGACTGACTAATATCTTTAAACAACAATTTTTAGTAAATACTACTTTTAATTATATATGTAGCTAGTATCTCTATACACAAAACAAAAGATTCATGTGTTGGCATTTTTTATAGCTTAGAAATTTAGATATCCAATTTTTGTTCACTCTGATCGGAATTTTTAACAATTTCATAGCTTTACTGATCACATCTATGGAGTATTTGTTTCAAATCCATAGTAGACTACCAAGTCCATAGTAGACTACAAAGGGGATTCTGTCATTGTAAAGTGGTTAAATAAACTTATTAGGATGGAGTAAGTGTGAAGAATTTTTAGCAATGAATTGGTGATTTGTGTCCTCTCAATTAAAAAATAACGGGATTTTTCATAAATCAATTGAAAGTGTATGAAATGACAAACTTATGAACGAATAATTCCATTGGACTGAAGGTGAAGAACGGATCATACGAACGGAGCCTCTTATGCCACCCGTCCAGTGGTGTGCGTTCTAAATTTCGATACATGAACTACCCAAACCCACCAAAGTGGTGTGTTACCATAGAAATGGTCCTCAAACGTGTTTCGGTATCAAAAGAAGTGTAAGTATTACATAATACAATGATTCTCAAACTTTTCCTTTTTGCTCCCATTTTCTACAGAACAAATAAAATTCCTCTCACCCTTCCCATTCTCAATCCTTTGCCATCGTTAAATGTCGTAGTAGTTTTGAAGTTTTAATCAATTTATAGCATAAGATCAGTATATGAATAGGATAATATCTCTCCAGTATTAAAGTATTCGGTATGTAAATCTGCATGGTGTGCCTACATTGCATGGTGCAAATTACCTTTCCCTTGAAGTCGGCCTGCCTGCTGATGATGGGCTGCCACCGGAGCTCGTCGGTGAAACTGAACTCTTTGGTGGGCGCGTACAGTCCGGCGATGAAGCAGTACACGCCGTACTGACACCGGAAGTTGTTCGAGTTGATCATCTCAATCTGAAAGAAAAGAAGAATCGATTAAAAGAGTTTTGCGGTAGGACAAGGCATCTTATACGAAAAACAGTTCGTGTAGTTCCATTGGGTTTTAGAAGAAGTTAAAGAGTTGGCTATAGCAGCTTTGTCACAGGGCCCCTTAGATCTCTTAATTTATGTCCTATAGGTTTTTTATATGGTGTGCCTTAAAAGCCTTCTTTACAATATATCTGTAGGTTTTGACATCGATGTAATGACGCTAACCGCTACAATCCATGGAGATGATCATTTGTGGATCTTCTATAAACACACGCGTTTTAGAAATATTTAAAGTTGATATCTGCAAATAATAGACACTAACGACAAAACTGAAATACCTTCTCGCCGATAGTAAAGTAGAATAGAGTTCTAAAAGTTGTATTATAGTATCTTTTTTCC
Source organism: Caerostris darwini (assembly GCA_021605075.1). Taxonomy (NCBI): domain Eukaryota; kingdom Metazoa; phylum Arthropoda; class Arachnida; order Araneae; family Araneidae; genus Caerostris; species Caerostris darwini. The sequence goes on from BPLQ01013128.1 coordinate 206,627, forward strand.
TTTCATCTATGATGAACGTTTGCTCACTTTTTTTAACATGCCATTTTTACCCAAGAATTAGTTTTGATTATATGAAACGTATATTGAAACAGTTTCAATTTAAAACAATTTTATTGTAAGTGGAACATATTGAAAATTTTTTAGCAATTTACGGTATTTATATATTTTAGAGCGTTTGAACTCTCGATCAGTAATCACAAATTATTAACGATCTGTGATTTTATTTCAATTCCTTTGTATCCACTTAACTACCATAGAGACCTGCTTATCCAATCGTAAAAGAATGGCTACTTTCCACCATATGTAGCTTTAAGTGACTTTCCCTATTGTTAAAAAATTAATTTTTCTTTTGTCTTAAGTTTCATTTATTATTTTCGGCCCAAAAAACATTTTTGATGGCTTTTATTATTAAAGCTTTAAAATTATGTAAAGATGCCTGTTATCCAAATCTAAGGTTTTTAACGAATAGCTGACGTATTATAGGCAAGAAATTTCGATATTTCCGAAAAAATCAAATAAAAGCCCTTTTATGCTAACATAGAAAACTTCAGAAAGTGCACTGAAGCAATATATATATATATATATATATTTTAATTTTATGTTTTAAAAACGAGAACAATGACTTACTTCTTTCGGGTTGGTGGTGATGAAATCTTTGTAGCGATTCTGCAGATGAACTCCCATTGCGTAATGCTGGAGCCTACCAAGCTGCGAAGAAGATAAAAAACAAAATGTCTTCAACTTTAACAATAAACAACAATTTAAATCAAGAATACTTAAACAATGGTTCGTCGCTGCTTTTCCCGAGACTTTCTTCATTATGTCAGTCTTAATTTAACTGTTAATTTGAATAAGATTTTGATGAAAAAGCACTGGCATACCAAAAAAGTAATCACTTGAATACATATAAAAAATTCAATGCAATATTACTTTTTAAAAAAATATAAATAACATTATTCAGATTTTGGCCTAATTTATTGCAGACTAGGAGACAATAATTTTTGTCATTAAATTCCTGGATGATAGAGGCCCAATCTAATTAATTTTTTATATAATCGTTAAGTAATTATTTTCTGTATTTTATAAAAATTTCAACTTTGTTAACAAGACATCAACTATTGGTATTTGTTTCAAGAATTTTTTGTGTATTTTATGACGTGGACAAAAAAAATTTCCATTTTAAAATTGTGTTTTGCAAAACAAATGTTGTTGTTGATGATTAATGCACTAAATTTCTCAAGCATTTTGTGAATCAACATATACAACTGTAAGCAAATATCTTTAAGGATAAATATTACGAAATCTAAATTCAAAGATATCAAGGAGGAATGGCAAAGGTTTAAGGATAAATCTCAAGGAATTAAAATCAGAATGGCAAGAATTAAAGCCTTTTGTCGAATTTTTTCATATTTGCTTACCACAAAAATTTAATTAATTACAAAATACCTATTAAACGAATATAGTATCACGCATGAAGTTCTGTCTTTACTTATTGTTGTATTATACTATTAATATATTACGTTATACTATTTTTTGCATTACATTATATTACTTATAATTTTTAATTATAAGTAATATAATGTAATGCAAAAATCATTGAGTTAAATATATATATATATATTTATTAATTTATATTAGAGACTTAAACAAGGGAATGATGAAAAAAGTTTTTGTTGAATAACGAAAAAATGTTTTCGATGATAAAAAAAAATAATATGAGTTATTTAAAAAAGAATTATTGGTTTGTTCGAAAAGTAATTTATTTATTATTATTATTATTTTTTGTTTTTTTGTTTTTTTTAAAGTGAAGAACGATTTTTTGATTTTTTTTTATAGTGTATAAATATTTTATTGAATTATATATTCTCCATTTTGGTCCGATATTCGCCATCATTCAGAGCGTGATTCCAGTTCATAAAACTTCAGATCTTTGCTGGAAAAAACCTGATTCAAGTCATTTTTGATTTCTTCATTTGAAGTAAAGGCTTTGTCGTCTAAAACTTTTGTAAAGACAGGAACAAGTAATAATCCGAAACTGCCAGATCTGAAGAATATGGTGGGCGTTGTAATACATCCAATCCAAGCTGTTGGCGATTTACCAAACTTGTATGATGTTTTGCATTATCTTAGTCGAACACTATGCCTTTCCTATTAATCAATTTTTGTCGTTTCTGTTTGAATGAATCATTCAGTTTATCACAATACACTTCAGAATTGATCGTACTATGGTCCGGTAGATGTTTAAAAAAATGATTCGCTTGAAATCCCATCAAACAGATGGCATTATCTTTTTTTATGAATATTGAGTTTTTGAAGTGCTTTGAGCAGGTTCATCTTTTCCACTAAATGATCTCTTGCGCTTAACATTATTGTAGACAATCCATTTCTCGTCCCTAATGATGATTCGTTTAAAAAAGGAAACATTTTTTTGAAGTGTAAGAAGCAAATCACAGATGACAAAGTAAATTTCTTTCTGTAAGAACATATAGAACCAATATATTAGGTTTTAAAATTAAGCCAAGGAGTTTCCTTGATCATGAATAGTCGAATTCTATAGATTTAAGCGATCTCACGAGTTGTTGTTCGGTGGCTTCAATGTCTTCATCCTCTTCAAGTGGCCTTCTAGAACATCGTGCATCTTCATCATCAAAATTGCAGGAACGAAATTTCACGAACCCCTTTTGGCACTGTACATCTCCTCATACACATCGATTAATTTTTTTCTTGCTTGAACAGCCTTTTTACCTTTTCGACAGCAAAAAAGTAAAATATGCCAAAAATATTGTTTTCTACTTTCCATATTTAATACGGCATCAAACAAAAACTATCGCGCAGAATAAAACAAACTTTTTCACAAACACGACTTGCTTTATCAGCTGTCCAAATATTTAATGACAATGCAGCTTTAGTGCTAAGTTGGCTGTCAAAAAATACAAAGTTCTATGTTGGGAAAAACGAAATTACTTTCCAAACAACTCAATACATCTCCCACAGTATTTTATGAAACGATATATTGATATTGTAAATAATATTTAATAATATAATGTTGTACGTAACACATTTTGTTGTATGTAATGTTATATTTAATAATATAATGTTGTATGTTGCTCATAAATTGTACGTTGGTTAGTCTGAAAGGAATTTTATTAAATTAAGCAAATTTTGTGTACTGAACATGTACATTATTTACATTAAAGAAGCTGTTTCCTGCAATTTTAACATTTTCTATAGCATTGAATTAATTTGTTACAACATTAATCAATATTTGTTTTACGCATTAATATTAATGTACCGCCAAAAGATGGAGAACAGAAAGCAAACCTCTCTTTAAATATAAAAAACAGTAAAAAAAACTTTTGATTGGTTTGGGAAAAAAAATTATTATTACTAGAAAAATTTTGTTGTTGTTGTTCTGAATCTTGCAATAATTCTATATACTGTGGAATATCTTCTTCTAATCTCCTGATTCCCCTTTGTGTTTTAAATATCCGAAATTAGCTGGAAATTATGTAAACATTCAATTTTCAGTGATTTTTTTAATTCCAGATTTTTTTTCCCTCCAGCGCGAAGTATTTTAAGGAATACGTAAGAAACATAAATATAAACTTTTAGAGTTATTAATAATCACTTTGGGGTTTAAATATGCAAATTTAATCAAAATAATATAAATTTTCCCTTTTTAGTGGTTTTATAAATTTTCGGGTTTTTTCTTCACCCTGTTGGAAAATATTTAAGAAACAAAAGTGCAATATTTTAGTGTAATCAATAAATAACTTCTAGTTCGACTTTTGAGTCTCAAAATGGCAAAAGATGGCATTTAAAAGTATTGCAATATAATTAATTTGTATAAAAAATATGAAGTTAAACAATTTTTTTTTTTTTAATAATACGTGGATAAAAGTATGAAATGTATTTCACATATTTCATTCTTACCCAGGCTATTATGAATGCTCATTACATCAGTTAATATCATATATCTTATATTTCACGCATCTTTCTGAATAATACTTGTGAATAATACATGTGTTACTTTACACAAATGCGTAATTGTTGTTCGTGCAATAGGAGCAACCTTCAAAATGTTTTCGAGAACTGGTACAATTACAACTACATTTGTCTAAATAAATTTACGAAAACACCTGTTTCTAAACTTACCAGAATCTGCTTACGTATCTTTCGTATGCAAACAAGACCTTGCATACAAATGACCCTATTAACGTTCCACGACTCCAAAGTTGGTAACAAAAAATAGTCTGAGAATAACAAGAACTGGAATCATAGTCCGTTAATTTTCAGTTACAAAACTGAAGAAATATTAAATA
>BPLQ01013128.1:211048-242663 GCA_021605075.1 Caerostris darwini
TCATAGTCCGTTAATTTTCAGTTACAAAACTGAAGAAATATTAAATAGCTATTTGTCGCATACACGTTTCTTGAAGGGCCAGGCTGTGATATTGATATAAATGATGTTTTCCACCCCTTATTTACACTCAAGAGCCAAAACATTATGACCACCCCTACATTTTGCAATGAACTCGTCTGGATGACGTGGAAGGCACGTGATCAAGTGGAAGTGGTATTTAACTGGTATTAAGTGGTGGTATTAATCCATGCCAAGACGGGTTGAAGCTGCGTTGCGCGCCAAAGGTGGGCCAACTCGTTATTGACAGGTGGTCATAATGTTTTGGCTCTTGAGTGTACGTATATACGTTATAAACTAGTTCCCTTTTAGTGAAAATCTTCTCAAAAATAAAGTGTATTTTATATAAAAAAAATTTTAAAAACATAAAAATAGTTTTATAGTACTCAAGGTATGGAGAAAAAGCTTAAATGGTATTTGGTATTTTTTGTTATAATGTAAAAAAATGTTACTGAAAATTATCCAAAAATAGAAAATGTTTTTGGAATATAAATATTTGTTCAATTTCAGTAAAAAATGAGTACACTTTAAACGTATGATTTAAAAATATTAGAAAAAAACATGTCTGATGAAAAAAAAAAAAAAAAATAGCCAAAAATATGCAAATACTTTGGATATAAATTAGTAAATTGCAAATTACTTTGTAAACTGTAAATTACTTAGCAAATTACTTTGTAAATTGTTCTTAGATTACTTTATAAATTGTAGTTTGGATATATATTTCCAAATACTTTGTAAATTCGCTTCCTTAACATTTGTGGTGTAAATGAAATTAGTAATATTATTTTTACTAAAACGAAATGAATGACAATTTCTGAGTAGTTAAAACTCTAAACGTGATTATGAAAAATTCAAACTTTGTCAATAATAAATAGTCGAAAATTAAAAAAATTATTGAAAAGTAAAAATTTACATTATTTTCGGCTATTTTTTGCATATTTAGTACCCAAAGTAAAACCGGGATATATTTATTAATAATTTCTAAACCTTTTTGCGTTAGCGGGAAGAAAAATTTGAAATTAAAAATGTCACTGAAATTGGAAAGTTTAAATAATTTTGAGTTCATTTCGCATATTTAGAATCCAAAGGGGTATTTATTTTATTAGATATTTATTATTATTAGATATTTATTTTATTAGATATTTATTATTATCAGATATTTATTTATTAATCTAAAATGCTATATTTTTTGACAACCCTCTACAATTTTTCAGCACTAGCTGGAAAAGAATATATATGAAAATAAATAAATAAAAAAAAACCGTTTTTATGCTCCTCCCTAATACATACATACATACATACATACATACATATATATATATATATATATATCCGAGCACATATAAACTGGCGTTGCATGACTCAGAAAATAAAATGCATTCATTTTTTTCACATCAATTTAATAAGCTAGTAAACATCAACAATAATAAATTCCAGCAAACTTTTCTATGGAATTTGGAATTGTAATATAAAAACCTTATTAAAAACAAGCTTCATCACGAGTTCCAAACATCTAATAACGACGAAAAACAGAAATAATAGACGAAAGCGATAATAAAACCAGAGGTACAATTTCAAATGGTTTCCGTCACGAAAAGAACTGTGAAGTAATCACCATTGCTAATTATTTAAACAACTATTAGCACCATCTGGTAGCAATAAAAATAAGTTTTTAGTTAATTAAAAATTATTAATTATTTATTTTTTATTAATTTTAAATGACTCACAGTTAAAATAGTAGAAGTCCATATATTTTCTTCGAATCTAAGTGCAATAGTTTTTAAAAATGTTATAACAATATAATTATTTGCCAAAGTGATTATTTATTATAAATACACTAAATTAACAGTTTCATTTAATTAAAAAAATAAATAATGATTTTTGGGGAATTTTTTCTAGGACAACATTTTAAAGGAACAGCAAAGATATTAAAAGGTGATTATTTACCATTTTAATTGGCATGACTCTTTCTCCCAAAAGACTCCCCTTTTGACCAAAGTGAAAGCCCTTCCTAAATGCATCCCTAGGGCTAGCAAATTTCGAGCACCCAGTACACAATTCCTTGAATTGAACTACGGTAGACTAGAGGAATTGGCAATAGACCTCGAGTTGCAACATTGGCGACATTTTTGGTGATACAGGAGTCGAGGATTAAATCTGGACATTTTTATAAATAAATAACAATGCAATTTTTTTATTAAACAGTTTAGTAGGTTGCAAGTGAGCGGTTGGAATGTTATATTTATTTATTATGCCATTTGTCAATCTGCAGCAGATACAATAATAGTTCATTGGATATTTCTGGAAGACCTTATATTTCAACAAAAAAAGAAAACACAAATAAAAGCACCAGAACAGTGGATAGGTAGCAAATATACTCAGGAATTCAATCATTTGGATAGTGCTAAACTTTCTCATAGACTTCTTCCTACTCATCGAAAAGAAGACATTCTTCTATCCAGGTTTCGCACAAAGACATATCCTTCAAATTCTGAACTCCATAAATTTGACCTGACTTCCTCTCCATTATGCCACATCTGCAAAACTCCAAAAACTGAACACATTTTGTTTCAATGTGGGAAATATGTAGAACAAAGAAACAAACTACAAAGTGCTTCCAGATATAGAGTTCTTTCTTACTCTTGGATATTTGATATGTCAGAGGATGCATGTTATATGACAGCAATGATTCTTCAATTCCAACAAAAGGTCTCGTAACCCTGTAAGATGTGGGGTACCCCACTTTTTTCATTCTGGGTATTATTATCTTTATTCATTTTTTATTTCAAGTACTAGTTGTGCTTCATATGTTATAATCATCGTTCAACTGTTAAAATATTGTGGTCTATAACTGCAATTTTATCCATTTCTTTCTTTTTCAAATTTACCCATCTTATTTATTTTCATTTGCTTGCCAGAAAGTATATACAAAGATTCTTTTCTTTTAAAATGGAATATTCAAGAATTTCAAGTTTTAGAGCAGTTCCTTAATGAAGGTTCCATTTTCAATTTTGGCAAGTTGTTTTATCTGTAGTATTTTAACAGCATTTGGATAAAATGAGATAAAGCAGCATCAGCGAGCATACAGCTTAAAGCACCTAGTCAAGTCAGTTCGTCTTTGAATAACGCAACAACGCAAAATGGCAACCATGAAAATTTTTACAACCACGAAAAGCGTAACTTCGCAACGAATATTGTTCCAATTTCAATTTTTTTTTTTCTGTTGATCTAGACTTTGTTTTAGAAGTATCACTGCCAATATTGGTGAAATGTGGATGTATAGTAAATTGGAATCTTCATAGACGGGCACAAACACGCATTCAAACTTTGACAAATATATGTATACAAATAGATTTTTTACGGAAGTCTGCCTATGAACAATACAACACCATAAAAAATAACGCCCACTATGAAAAATTCGTCAACCACGAAAAGTAGTCAACTGACCTAAAACCTAATTGGGTAATTTCTAAACGAATATTGATCCAATTTTGGAAGAATTTTCTTTTCACTTTATCTTGATTTTGTATTAGAAGTATCCTTGACAATTTTGATGAAACTATGATGTAAATTGTCGCTGTGAATAGACAGGCACACACACACAGGCTTATATATATATATATATATACATAACACAAAAACCATAGGATAATTGACAATAAGTTATTAGAAACACGACCATTTTGAGCAACAAAAGCCACTTCCGGTTTTCGCTACATGCAAATTATGTAATAAAACCATCATAGCATTCGCAATGCAAAACCCTTGAAGTGCCTTTTGAAAGAAAAAAAAAAACCCAGTAAACATAACGAAACAACAATATAACAACGAAACTAAAAATTGATAGACAAATAGAAATATCAAAAAAAATTAATGGTAAATCTGCATCCAAAAATAAGAAAAAACATATTTATTTAAAAAATATACAGAAACAGACTCTGCCAGGAAATAGGCAGAATCCAAAAGAAATGAATCATCCTATATAACATCCAGAAGAGAGCTTTATCAAGGAATACGTACTCTCAGTATATTACAAACCATACTGTTTCTGAGATATATATGTTAATATATATATATCATTACCTCTTTATAGATGTAAAAAATAATAAAAAAAGTCATATTATTATAAAAAAATCAAATAGAGAATTGAAATCGTGCTATTATATTAACCCAAAAATGTTTTCATATTTAGCTCGAGTTTTATAATAATCAAGCACAAAAGCGATGAACCAGTTCGATTTTATTGATTAATTTTTTTTTATATTCCTGTTAACAGATATGTGTTGATTCAAATAGTATTGTGCATTGTATATTATTGAGTGAATTAAGTGCACAAGCGCATTTATAGAATAACATTTTTCAGTAAATAAATATAGTATAGATTAATTGAGAAATTTTATTAACAACGTGTAACCTGAATGCAGGATCCTAATTATATATTTTTATTTATTCTTACACTATTTATTGACAAAAACATATTTTAAAACTGTTATCATATGGATACATTATTATTTAGATAATACTTTAATTAAGTTTGATTAATTTCGATCAACTCAGATTTACAAATAAGTAAAATACGCCATTGAGGCATGAATATTAAAAAAACACCATAGATGAAAATCATTTGACTTCAAAGCTTGGTGACTGAAAATATCGAGCTAAATATTAAAATTCTTATTAAATATATGTGATTCCAAAGTCAAATTCTTCATTTTTCATTAAATTATATTAGTTACAAAAAAATATTAAGTATGCATAGAAGTTAGATAATTTTTTATTTTTTTCCCTGAATTCCCATGGCCAAGTTACAGTGAGTGATCGTAGCCCACGTCTTCTCAATGTCCATCCCTGGTCTATAGAACTACTACATATTTGAGATAAAGGATAAGGCTTGACGTTTGAGATAAGGAGTGCAAAAGAAACTCACCTGCGTCAGCATCCCCATTCCTTCCTTCCAGTCCAGTTCGCTGTTGGGATCGTAAGGGTACAGCATGAAGGGGGCGCGGTGGCCGTGGCGAAACAACTGGAAAAAGAATTGCAATTTCAAAGGATAGAAAAAAGGTGATGAATTTATACATTTTTCCAAATATCGATCTAACTTTCTTTACCCAGGACCCAACCTGGCGTTGTGCTCAACGCATTAAACAACGTCCAGATGAGACGAGTCTGTCGCGCTAACCAATTACAAGCCGGTTTTTCACAACTTTCCGTGTACGTTATGTGTCTCGACCTGCTCCGATCAGTGATTTTTACACATATCAAAGGGATTCACGCGGAACTCATTTACGACCAGCTGTCACTCACAGCAAGAGATAACGTTGTTTCCGCGGAGACACGGAGCAAGATCAGCGTCTCCCTCGAACCCGAAACCTGTGGTACCGAGCACTAGAGCGCTAGCCACTCGGCCATTCAGGCCCCTATAGTAGCAAGGAGAAAGAATTGTTCTTTTCATTTTATAGTATTCACAAACTCATTTATTTGTCTAACACTAGGGCCCCAATAAAGAAATGTTAGACCACCTCCAGATTTGAAGCATTTGATCGTAATACAAGCTTCGCTATCTCCTTCTACAAAAGTCGTCTTCTGAAGATTCCTCTGATGTGTGACTTGTTTGGCCAAAAACACGCACCAGGGTGAGCGATAACGTTGCTGCCCAAAAGTTGACAAAACTGCATTTTCGATTTCCATCCAAACTGAGTGACAATGTGTGCAACAATCGAAAGGTTCTTACTCTACTGCTGCTTTAGTTATAAAGTTTTGAGATATTAGATAGAAAAGTAGAAGACATTTTCAATTCTTTTGAAATTGATTTTATTTCAAGAAAAAAAAAATCTACTTAAATTTGCATTTCACGTAAGATTGTTCGTCATCTAGAAACAAAAAATATTTTAGAAATATAAAAAAAAAAGAAGAAGAAAGTGTTTATTTATAGTTAGTAGATCAGTGATTTTCAAACTGTGGGGCGTGGGTTAGTTGAAAATAATGGAAGCAATGCATTTCTTAAGCCGCAAAAACTCCAAGAATTGATTCGCAAATGCAATTCGCAACCATCAGAACGAAATTTAAAAAACACATTGTTTAACCTATTGGAAATCAAGGCAGAATATGGTACCATAGGCTTCAGGTTCGAATCCTGAAGATGGCATGGATGTTTTTAGTGGTTCGGAAACACCGTTAAACTCTAAATCTCGATGTAATTAACCTAATGCCAAGAAAAATCAAATCGTGGCAGAAGAACTATCGTTCTGCCTGATATCAGTTTTTATTCGGATATCCAATGATCTACAGTCGAAAGATGGTTCGCTCATCAAACAAAGGACGCGGCTTGTTTTTCTTTCAAACTGTAACGTAATGGACTGGAGAAAACTCAGCATTATGCTTCAAACGTGGATGCAGTTTTCGACATAGAAATCACATCAGCTTAAGCAAATAATTAAAAAAAAGGAAAGAACTCTTACAGGAACCCAAGGTTTTCATCAACTAACATAATATTAATAATAATTACTTTCTACTTGAATAAAGAATAACATTCAAAATTCTGATTTCTTTTACAATAAAACTTTTATATGTGCTATTATTATTTGGATACAATCAGATCACAAGTCAAATACATATCTTTCTTATATAAATATTTGGTTTCAATTTTTGATTTTGATCCAGAAACAAATTCAGAGTTTATAACTACCAGATGAGGAAATAAACAAATAAATAACCTAGATCAGATGATAAAAAAATAACATAAACAATAAATAATCTAAAAAAGCTATCAGACAAAAAAAAAAAAAAAATTAAAAAAAACCCCACAAGCTTTGAACAATTTTCATGGAGAATCGATGACATTTAAAGGTTTTTGTATCATTAATAATTGTAGTTGCCTTTCAAAGCCCATGTTGATTAATTAATTACAAATTAATACTGAATTTAAAAACTATGTAAATCACATGTAGCTCATATAAATGAAAAAAAATTAAGCAACCATAATTTTGATGGATGAAAGGAAGGGGTTGGAAAAAAGCACTCAATAAAGACTCAATTATCTCTTGTTTAAGCGGAGGCTCAAGAATGAATAGATAAAAAAGAATGAACAGTAAGAATAACCTGTTCATGTTTTTAATTTAAAAAAATATAACTGTTAATTTTGATGAAAGATTGAAACAAGGAACAAGATTCAACTTAAAAATACATAAATATTTAATTATCAGAAAAAATATTTTATTTAATATTTTCAATTTTACTGCTCATTAAAAAATCAGATCAATATACATTTTTTTTTATTTCATTGCGCTTAACCAAGTAGTTGTTACATAATAAGTTAAAATGCATATTCCTGTTTGGTTAAGATATTTGTGAAAAAATATTTTTTAAGCTTGAATATAAAAGAGTAATAATAAAAAATAAAAAAATAAAGAATTCCGACAATTTTCTTTTCTTGAAAAATCTCATTTTCACTTTGGAATAAAATCGTCTTTGCTTTCACCAGACGATCTTTTAGAACAATTCTACATTCATTTTTCTTTTGAATGAATTTTTTTACTAAATTATTTAATAATTATTCAATTGTTTGTACATAAATATTGTGTGTAAAAAAAGCTCGTAAAAAGAAATTTAAAAAAATCATTTCGACATTTTAATGAAAATGTCAAAATTAAAAATGGTCAAGCACACGAAAAACCCCACTTTCCAGAACAATACGCATATATTTTAATGGGTAATAAAAAAATATCTGACACTTGTTTACCTTGGAAAACATATCGAATATTAAAATATTTAAATTAATATATATTACACATCAACTTGTTTATGTGGTTTTTTTTTTTTTGTTTGTTTGTTATACTATACTGTGTGCGTATAAGTTACAGTACGTATATGGGCCTTCACAAGTATGTGCATTTCTGGAATAGATAATTCGAAAATTAGGACAAAAGTGAGTGTGCGTCTTAAAAAAAAAAAAGCAAGTGCACATGTTGAAAAGATAAATAAGCAATTGAGCGTGTTGATGAGAAAACAGAAAAACAAATCGAGCCTACCATTTGGACGAGCATCAGCTCTCTTTTTGTGACATTCCTTTCGGATGTAGGCTTCTCTGTGGAGTCATGTCGGTGGGAACCTTCGCTCGCCAGGGAGGAGATTCCCGTGAGCAGTTCGAAGAGGGTGTCTTTGATGCAGAACAGCACCACTAGGGTCACCACAATCAGCAGCGAGTTCCTGATCACGGAGCGGGGAAGCACAAACATGGTTCAAACCATTAAAAAAAATGAGCAGCTCTGATGATGAAGATACTGAAGAAGAAGAAGAGAGGGCGAGTCGAGGTGCTGTTTGACCAGCTGCTCATTGTTAACCGATGGGAAGGGTAAACAGCAGGTTAATATCGAAACAAGAAATTCGATCGCACATATAAAGACGCCGAATTAGGTAATCAATCCTGCTCAGTACACAAAATAAAAATGTGGGATGCCTATAAAGGACGTGGAAGTTCGTTCTAGAATTCTCGTCTTTAAATCGATGCTGGGCATTCTTTTATTTTCAATTCGTTTTTAAAATGTGATATTTTAGTGTTTTCATAAACAAATGTACTCAAAAGCACCTATGTTTAAGAATATTAATTTATTCCTCCTGAATGAAGGCATTAGGATCTATTTATTTATTTATTTTCTTGTGGACATAGTAGTTTACTTATACATGCCACGAACATCATACCGACGGTTGATGTAGTATTTTAAGATTAGCCATCCCGCATTTGCGTAGTATAGTATAGAAGAAAATCATTGCATTTGTATAGAAGAAATTGCATTTGTATAGAAGAAATTGCATTTGTATAGAAGAAAATCTAGAAAATGTCAACTAATCAACCTGACTAACGATGCGGTGCTTTTGAACACGCTATCACAACCGTCAATGAATCTCTTTATTTCCGAAAACATTGACTGCAAAAATTACAGCATATTCGAACCTAGATCCTCCAACGCGCTGTCTGCCCTACCCTTTGTAGCTGGCAGTCGTTTGCAGCTTTATAGCTTTGTATCTAGCTGCCTTTTGTTTTAGTCTCATTGAATCTATTTATTTTTAAAAGCAGTAGCTTCAGTGAGCGCCGGCAGCGGATTTGAACCAGAGTCTTCCTGCTCGCTAACTGCATACAATACCACTGGGCCATTTGTAAGGGTTTACCAAATTTAACTAGAATATACTCATTCATAATTAACACATTTTTAAACAAGTCATTTTAAGCCTTAGTTTATATATATATAAAGTGACATATAGCGGAAGAGGCTCACAGTGACCATTTCACAAAAAACTATAATGCCAAGAAATTACCGTTTTATACTGATACTGAAAGACTGATATATAATATTTATAATGCTAAATACTGAAAATACTGATTTTTTCTTGAGATAAATCGCCAACGTGTGTGGGAAACCATCGCCAAATGGCCATTAGTTCTAGCCGCAGTCGATTATTGTTGATCCATCATGAAAAATACTTGGCGATCAACTGGTAGACGTTTAAATAAAGGAAGATATATACTATTTTTAGTGTATGCAAAAATTATGAAAAGTAGAAATGAAAGTACATTAACTTACCTTTTTTTAATTAAAAAAAAAACATTCAGTAGTTGTTTTCCTTAATTTCCGATGAGGGTAAATTTGCAATTGGCCGGCACTTTATAATACTAACGTCCATGTTTTTATACATGTTAATTTTCTTACAAATAGTTTTAAAAAAATTGAGAGCTCTCAAGAATATACACTGATTACCAAAGATTAAGATATTAAATTTATTAAAAACTAAATTAAAACATGAAATTTTGATGGTGAGATTTCTATTCATTTAAATACGCTGACATTCGACAAAACAACAAACGAACAGGCATCAAAGAAAAATGTTAGTCTTATTTTCTGTCTTGGTAAATAAACAAAAATGGAAACATATAAAAACATATCGCCTCCCAGTTCATTATGTGATCAGCTATAATATGAATCACTTCCAATAGTTCTGATAGTTCTATGCTAAAAATGGTGGGGTTTATTAATTCAGTTGGCACGAGCGCCTATTGCTGCGTCAAAACACCTCGAAGATCTTGAAGGTTTGCAGGTGGCAAGTCAAATACAAAAAACGCTAGTACAAACATAAGGACACGGCATGCAAATGTAGGATTTATTCAAATGTTTCTTCAGTAAACAACAGAATCTATTCTGATTTATCTTGTTAAAAAAATTAGAGTGAAGAAGTTATAATTTAGAATTTCTATAAAATTCTCCCCCCCAAAAAAACATTGAATTACAAATGGGAATCCAATGAATCAAATTTGATTTCTAAATACAGTTGAATTTTCAAGAACATATCTAAGATTTAATACATTGTCGTTTATTCAAATATTTATAAATTTGCTTCTGCATAAATATATTTTCAAATTTAAAAAAAAAAAAAATTAAGAATTTCGAACAAAATATGGTTACTTTCTTTATTTCAGGTGCCATAACAATTTTTAGCATTTTATTTTTGTTTCGCACAAAATAAAATTCTACACATTTTCCGAAATGAAGAAAGGCAGCCAATTTTTATTTTTTTTTCCCCAATGGCAGGAGAAAACGACAAACTTTTACGAAACAAACATGACAAGTAACATAACAAAAAGGATTCACTCTCAAAAACACACAAGAAAAAAAAAGAAACAATAAGAGCAAAAGGGCAGTGTCTCATCAGCAGAGTTCCAGCGCTCCAATATCTTTTCACCTCGGAGTCCCTGGCCCGGCATCCTGCTATAGGGCGCCTATTCAAAATCTCGTCCTTTCCACAGAGAGGACAATTTGGGATATTAAAGATGCCAATGCGGTGCAGATGGATCGCCAAACAGTCATGACCCACCACAAATCTAAATTTCACGACACCTTTTTCACGAGCACACACATTTTTTTTTTTAGTTCGAAATAATCTGTACCAAAATGCTGTCTTGCATTTAAAATTCCAATTGTTATTTTTTGTTGTTGTTGTTTATATCGTAGTGAAGTTTCTAAAATCGAACAAAATGCATCAAGTTTTAAATAATTGTTTTAACTTACATTCACAGCTTATTTCTCTGCACTTAAATATTCTGAATTTTATCAGATGTGGTAAAGAACAAATTTATCTTGATAGAGCAGAACTAGGCTAACAAAATTAAAGGTTAAACTAATTTCTTTCCGAATGTTGTGTAACAGTAAGATGGTATAACAAATTCTCTATCAAAGACTGAGACTCATTTACTATGATGTAAAATGTACGTGCATTATATTTCTTCTTCATTGGCGCAATAGCCCCATGGTGACCCAATGCCATTTGCCTGCTGGCAGATTTCGAGACAAGATATGTTTTCTTTTTACGGGGTAGGGTTTTCAGCCCTACGCTCTACAGTCATATTAGACCAGGACCTAAGGTTAAAAGGCGATTCCGAACCACTAAAAACATCCATGGCACCGCCGGGATTCGAATTCTGTGGCACCAAGCGCTAACTACTCGGCCAACAGGGCCATATATATATATATATATACTAGTGTGCAAACCATAAGCAATTTTTCTGATTTTATCATAATTCTGCAAAAATTCAAAAGGGAGACATGAAATTCATACTAAAGAGGCACAATACAATACTTACAGTATGTAGAAAGTAATGTAGCCAAAATATGAATGGCACGCATACATTTTGGAACAAAGCAGAAAATGGCTTTATTGACAGAATGGCATTAGTAAAAAGCATTGTCTGGCCATCAGGAAGAACAGCTAACTAAAGTCCCTTAGTAAAGGATATGACCTCCACTAACTGCAATGGCTTCGTGTCACCGTCTGTTCATACTCAATACTGAATTATACAACAGTTCTTTAGGTAGGAGTTGCAGCTGTTCAAAGAGCATCTGCTTCAGCTATCTGGTGTTCTTAGGAGGATATGATCTTGCTGCCAGGCTTCTCCCTAAAGCATCCCACACATGCTTGATGGGATTTAAATCAGGCAAGTACGCTGGCCAATCAATTCAACAGATATCCTCACTTTCTAGAAGCTTCTCAACAGCAGAAGTCCTGCATGGACGCACATTGCCGTCCACAAAAATTTAGTCAGGACCAGGAGCACCTCAGAACAGAAGGATAATAGGGAAGGATAATTTCATCGCAGTAACGATCTTCAGTAAGTGAGCCACTGTCGAAAATTTGGAGCTCCGTTCGCCTATTCAACATAATGCCACTCCACACAAGTAGTGAACAACCCCTACGGTCTCTTTCCCTGATGTTAGTGAGATGAAACCGTGTCCCTACCTCCCTCCATATCAATTGGCGCAGAGAATCGTTGCTCAGACTGAAACGACTCTCAGCAGTAAGCAGAACATGTCTCCATTGATGAGATGTCCAGTCTTTGTGTTCATGAGACCACTGGAAACGGTGCCGCCAATGGGCTGCTGTTAATGGTATACAGCGTTCAGGACGATGGGCGAATAGGTCACTTTTATGGAGACGTCTGGACACAGTAAACCGTGATACCTACCATACGCTGAGCAATGTTACCCGATGTCTGGTCCCGGTCACTTTTCGATTGCAGAACAATATACTGGTCACCCGTTGCTTTTGTTTTCCTCGGCCGACCACCACTAACCTTCATATAGTCGTACCTAGCATTCGGAAGCTTTCCAAGGTCTTAAGACTACACTTTTGTCAATTCCAAACACTTGTGCAAAACTCGTCTAACTATGCCGCTCTTCAAGCTTGCCGGTCATTCTACCATTTATAAAGGCATCCTGATGGTTCCTTGTAGCCATTATGAACGTACGACTTCACTTTCACTTGCAGGGATTGTCTGAAAATGCGTTCTTCCTTCTTTTAAGTTGCCTTGACAATGAGCGCGAGCATTCCAAACATTTGTGAGCCATGAGGTCTTCTCTGATGTCACAGTGATGATATTTGCATATGCATCACCTTTCTATCGAGATGCCTTTTCTCTATACTAGACGCAAAAAGTCCTTTTCAACAATTTAATGGTTGAAAAAGCATTTGTTACTTAAGTTTTATACTCTAATGTATATATACATATATGTGTACACACACACATGTATATATATATATATGTTGTATAATATGTTGCATTTTTGCCTCAATTATTAAAGTATACACTGCATTGTAATACTTTAATTATGGCCTTATAGAAGTCAGATTAGAGAGAAATCCATTGAATATAATTTTTACCTAGTATCAATTTAGAGTTGGAATCTTTTTTTTTTTCATCAATTTTTAGTCATATTTAAACTTACAACAATTATTATTAATTAAAATTAATTGCTTTGAAAAAAGGTCATTATCACAGTTAAAAGAAATTCACCAATAAAATTAAAAGATAAATTTGTTGCAATCAGTCTTTGATTAGTATGATTCAGGAATAAATTTTCATTGATTTCAGAAAGAAGCTTTTGTACAATGAAATATTATAAACTATATCATTAACAACTATTGCTTAACATAATGAACAACCTGTATCCAAATTTTGAATTAGCTGATAATTACCTTTGAATTTTAAAGATTTATTCAAAACCAATTTCAGATAAATACAGTAAAAGAAACAGAACTTTAGTGATAACTTTTTCATTAATAGATAAGATTAAAATTTTGTTAAAATTAATTCTTTGAAATTCTATATCATAAAAGCCTACATCGTCTGGATTAATATTTACTAAAGTTAATGATACATATTTATTAGAAATTAATTTTTTTTTTAATTTTACACCCACTTTATAAATTTGAAGGGGATACTAAAATCTTGCAATCATAATTAAGAAAATTACTAGGGGTGTGGTGGTTAGCGCTCCGGCTTTTGGTAACACAGCTTTCAAGTTCGAATCCTGGCAGTGGCATGGAAGTTTGTTAGTGGTTCAAAATCCACTTTAAACTGTAGATCCCAGTCTGTTTAGCCCTCATGTGCAAAAGATAACCATAGAGAGACAAACCAAACTAGTTTTTCTTAAGCAATACAAAATATTCTATTTGAAATATTTTTTCACAAATTCAAAATGTGTTATAGAAGAAATCAACGTTATGCTGTGGCGCCGCCGCCCTGTTTCTAACCTATTTAATGCACCCTTCTATTTCAGTCAAAATCATAACTTATGAAATGCAGCAAAATTATATGCAACTATGACTTATTCAGATTTATTATATGTGCATTTTTTTTTCACTGCATACATAATCCAGAAACTTTTTCCCATCAAAATGTATCAAGAATCACCTACATCATGTTGACATCCATACATGAATGCATCATGGCAAAAAGCATTCAAAATCAACCAAACTTTTTTTATACATCCTCTATTCATTTTTTTTTTTTATATTTCCTCTGCTTCTGAAGAGGGAAAGAAATTTCAGTTGTTTTTCTTCTTTTTTTTTAATTGGAAAACCAAATTTATTTTACGAAGTATTTTCCAGGGTAAAAAGGAGATACTAAACTGGCCAAGTGAGCATAAAAAAAAAAAGGGGGAGGGGGGGGCGCGAAAAGAGGCGATGAAATTTTGTGCCAGCAAATAATTGAGCAATATCTTATGACAGCTCATTTTAACTTTGTGATAGACAAGTTTACGCATTTATAAAAGCAATCTTCACTGATTTTCTCTTTATTGCCTCTTATTGTACAAACAAATGAGATTTTCTTTTTCTTGGCAAAGGTGATCCTCTGTCCTGTTTCTATTGTCAAAGACAGACAGATTAAAAGAACTATTATGTTGGTTTAAAAACTTGGAACACATTGTTGTAAAATAACATGTAAAACGCTTTTAAGAAACATAATTTCTTTTAAATATATAAGTAATTGTTTTTATATTAATAAGTAGCTTTTGAAATTATTTATTGTTTAAATTGCTTAATTTATTTGATTTTCAGTCCTGTATTATTTCTGTTTAAAAACATATAGTAGTGCAAACATGGCAACCCATTCGATAGCCTAAGCGACATGGGTTCTGATAAATTTTTCTTGTAGCTACGAGAACTAGAAATGTATGAGATATTAACTTAGCCTCAGCAAAATGAGAAATTGCTCAAAACTCACCGATCATTCAAAGAGACATGAAAAGTTGCAAAAACTTTTAATAGCTAATAATTTTAGGGTCAGGTATATACTTCCAATTGCTGAACTTGGTGCAAATATCTTTGTAAATGAATCAGCAATTCATCTGTGATATTTTTGCAATCTGTTTTGTTTTTTATTTAACAGTAAATGTTTTAATAAAAGCTTTTTAAGTTAACTATAATTTGCTTTTCTGAAAAGTTTATACACAAAATTATACAAATTTGAATTTCAATAATAATCAAATTGAAATTAAATGTACTATAATGTAATTATTAAATGTACCTATAACAAGAATAATAACACAAATATGATAGTCAAGATTTTCAGAGTTTTATTATTCAATTTATTTACAATTTTTCACAGGAAACATAAATAAATTTGTGTGATTTATATTCAAAATAAAATATTATCTTGAAAGAGATTTAAAAAAAATTATTAAATAATGTTCTAATTTCCAATTCTTTGTAATTAAAAAATAATTAACAGACAAATTTCTAGAAAAAAAAATTGATAATTAAGTTATTTCTATTTTATATAACATTTTTAGTTAAATAAATTTATACAGTTATAAAGAATTTTAAATTAAAATAATACATTTTTACTTTTACTAAAAAAGTATTTTATAATATTCATATATAATATTTATATTTATAATTAATATAAATAATGGAAATTACAAAATAGGTTTTTGGTAAACAAACTTCCAATACATATTTAGAAGATGGCTTGATGGAATATAATTTAAAACAATATAGTTATACTTGATAAAGTTTTGATAGAGCTTCTATTTCTGAAGATGAATAACCTGACATTTCTGCATGATTAAGTAGCGTCTTTAAATCTGCAAAGAGATTAACATTGCACATTCATATTTAAATTGCTATAAAACTTTATAAAAATACAGTAATATCTTGGTTGATAGTGATATTTTGCTTTGGTATTACTGTCATTAACCAAAACTGTCTGGCAACTGGCGTACCGATTACGGAGTACCAACAGGGGGAAATACTCCTTAAACCTCCTCATCTTAATTCATAGATATGCTTAGAATTATGGTTGGCTGCTTAATTAATGTTAGTAACAATACAAGATAAAGTTTCAAAAATTCAGTTAGAGTGGTACTCAAAAAAATTAAAATTACTAAAAATAAATAAAAGTAAAATGCAAAATAAAAGAATTTAAAGTTAAGTTTAAATTCGGCACAATTAGGGACCAGTTGTCGATGCCATAACTATTGTAAAAAGTAAACAGAGTAGTACTCGTAGTAATGTAAACAAATGAACTGAAAGGGTTATGTTGAACGGTGGAAGCCATGATGTATGATCTGAAAAGCAAATAATTATATCCCCCTCCCAAAAAGGCCAAAAATCAGAACCGATTTTTAGTTATTTTTCATTTTTTATTTTTATTTTTGTGATTTTATTCCATCCTTTTATTTTCCTAACAAACAAAAGGGGTGAAACAAACGTACAATAAAAACCTAACTATTCACTAGTTGTTATGATAGGATTATGGTGCACATCGTAGCAAAAATATAAAAATAGTGAATTGAGCCGAGTGTCAGATTCGAACCCTCAACCTTTCGGTCGGGAGTCCGTTTCTTTAACTCTGCACCAAAATATCACCTATCAATTACCAATAATATTTAATAGAAAACTGATTCATTTGTTTTGGCTCCTCCCCACAACCATAGTAAAAAAGAACATTGAAAAATGTTTAGAATATCGGATAAAACTTTTAAAATGCCAAAAAAGTATGTTAAATATCGACAATCATATATTACAGTGCAACAAATTTTGGTAACAATCAACAAGCCAAGGATCTTTTTTTTAAAAAAAATAAGTAATATAGATCTGCTAATCTCACAAAAAACATAGCCACTTTTCTATCACCTGCGTTTAAGTGATAAATCAATCCAAATATCCTTAAATAAATTATGTTTTTATTTCTTAAGTTTATGAAAAAATAATTTTGCATAAAACGAGTAATTTACTTTTAATTTCAAAATTGTTTACATTGCTGGCTTGTTGCATTGTTCAACCAAAAAAAAATCTGATGCTGGCAAAATTTGTGTTGGGCTAATGGAAATGTACCAAAACATACAAAAGAAATAATAATATAATACAGTAAATAATGAATATTACAGGAAATGTTTTTTTCAATTCAGCTTATATACAGGTTTTGAACTTTGGTAAATTCTATGAAGAAAAAACACTCTCTCTGCTTATGTATTATGCAGGATCATGTATCAGGTCATGTGTTATGCAGGAGAGACACTGTTATGGATGTATCACATCTTAAAGAAAGCCTTGAAGTGTCTGGCTATTTATATGATAGATGCTGGCAGGCAAGAGAGAAACTTCATCTCCGGATTGTCGACTTATGACTTTTTTTTTTTGCATTGCATTCTGATCTTGCATGCTGTTTTTGCTTAACTTCATGTATATGTAACAGGTGGGCTGAACAGTTCATAGGCGGACAAATAGATGAGCTACTAGTATTAAATCCATATGATTTTTAGTTAGCCCTAACCTTCAAAAGGCACGTGTAGAAATTTGACAGCCGTTGCACTATTAGTATGTGAGTTATAGCATTTTTAGTGTTCATCACGTGCAGTCCACTCGGCTGACTGTCGATTGGACAGCTCCAAATACTGCTTAGAATCATCAATTCGTTGTTGTTTTGGGTCGATTGTGAGCTCGCGCGGCACCCACTTTTAACAGAGCTTTCGCATATCCAAATATTTATTCACCCAACACGTTCCTTTGATATCTTTAGGGTCTCAGCTATCTCAATCCACTTCACTTTACGGTTATCAGAAATTATTTTGTGGACTTTTTTGACGTTTTCGTCGGTAACAGCCTCTTTGGGGCGTGCATCGTCCTCGGTGCTCATTTCGCCTCGTTTAAATTTAGCAAACCACTTCTCTACGGTTGATTTTCCTGGTGCAAAGTCCGAATAATGTTTATCAAGCCAAGCCTTGGCTTCAATAGTATTTTTTTTTTTCGCCAAAAAGCAATGCTTTATTAACACATGAAATTCTTTTTTATCCATTTTTTCAAACTAACAAAAGTTGCTTCACTAAAAATGCCATAACTCACATACTAGTAGTGCAACAGCTGTCAATTTTATACACGTGTCTTTTGAAAGTTAGGGCTAACTAAAAACCATATGGATTTAATACTAGTAGCGCCATCAATGTTTCAGCCTATGAACTGTTCAGCCCACCTGTTATTGTGTGTGCTTGTCACACATGAGTCAATGAATTTATATGTTCAAGTGCTATTGGTAAAAATAAAAATTTTGACCAGAACAATTATACTCTTTTAGATAGTCCTTCAATACATGGTTATTTTTAAAGTTTTTGAAAAATCTGCATGGAATCTTTATTTGATAAATTTGCAGTTCTAATAGCCTCCATTTGTATTCTATTTTAAATTTCCACCCACTTTACTAAACCATTTTGATTTTAGCAATTGCAACTTTGCTCTTTTCCTTCACCCTCATCTTTAAATGAAATTTCTACTTCCTTTTCTTAGATGACTCTTGAAAGTTTCATTTAATTCTTCAATAGTCAATTCTCTGTCATGCAACTCCAAAAAAAATGTAAAAATATCATTTAACAATTTGCGTCTGAAGTTTTTCGATTACCAAAGGAAGGGCTCTAACTTCCTTCATGTTTCTTGAGTTGTTAATGAAAAGATTTTTTTTTCTAATAACAATTTGTAGGTTAACTAAGTATATTATTAAATGAAGACATTAGGCAGAATATCATTTGCATATTTATATAATAAAAATTTAAAAGTTGGATTTTAAAAAAAAAAGAATAATGGTTTAAGAGAAATTTTACTTGCTAAATTTTAATAATTAAAAAAAGCAATATTAAACAATTATGGAATTTAGAACACATCTTTTTTTATACGCATCCTACATGCAACTGAGAAACATTCAGGGATGATATTAGATAGATGTAGTAAAAACATTTAAAATAGTATTACTTAATAAACATATTGAAATTATGTAATATTTGAAGAAAACAACAACAACAAAATACTTTATAACAAAATTGATTTATACTTATTATAGTTGTTGTTGTGACTAATCCTCAAAGTCCTGCACTGCGAGACGGACAACCCATGAGTAATCTACTCATGGATGGAGGGAAAGGGGGCAGCTTCTGTTGTGATGGAGCACCCGTAGGTAGAAGTCTTACTTGGCTCCGTGACGCTCTTTACAGTCAAATGAGACCGGGACCTACGGCTTAAAGTGGATTCCGAACCACTACAAACATCCATGGCATCGCCGGGACTCAAACCCGAAACCTGTGGCACCGAGCACTAGACACTTGGCCATTCAGGCCCACTTATTATAGTAAATAATAATAATAAATCAAAAGGAAAAATTATTTTTATTGAATGGATGAAACCTTACTTTTTACTTCAATATCTGACATAAACATAACCATAGTTGTAAATCTCCCAACTGAAGCAAGATGTTCCATGTAGGGAACAACATCATCACCATTACTGAAAAGTGAATATTAAAAAATATCAGCACATTGCTTTTAAATTATATATCATATAATATTTGATGTTAAAAAATGATGAAAAAAAGTTCTATGAGAAAGAATTCCCAAAGCTCTAAATTAGATTGATACATAATTACTTTCCTAGAAAATTATTTTCCCTCAAAATATTTACAATAGACATTATGAAAATTTGTAAGCAAGTAACTTTGTCATTAATGCAAATGAGAATTTAGAATATTGAGGTTTGCATAAATAAAAATATACAATAATCTTTTATATATGTCGCAGATTTTTTTTTTCCTTTAAATTTTTTTCTGGATAAAACTTCAAAATTAGCCTTTTTCCAGAATGCTAATTTTCAAACTGAAAAACTGTATGTATATATATATATATATATATTCTAAAAATTATGATCTTATAAATAAAATACATACAGTTAAAATTGCAACAATTTTAGTTTTAAAATGATCAAATTAGTAAATTGAATGCAAAGTTAAATAGAATAGTTTTTAACTCATTTTTATAATTTAAAAAAGCAACAGGGTACACTTTCTTTATATTTTAATACATTTTTTTCATAATATTAAATTTTTAAATAGTGTTAGAATTACCCATTAGAGAAAAATTTTCATTTTCTAATTATTTAAAAAGACAATTAAAATACAGTGTGACTAATTTTTTATGCAAAGTATTGCAGCCAAAGATATTGAATTTAATCATAATGAACAGCTTATTTTACAAAAACTAGCAGATAGATATAAATTAAACAACACAAAATTATGCTTAACATGAAAATTAAACTAGGAAATAGAGCAGAAAAAAACTCTGACTTAAAAGAAAAACATTTGAAAATTATGGTATTTTTGCATATGCATTTATTTTAGTGGTAAATTTTCCTCGATTTACATTTCTCATAGGAAAAAAAATTTAAATTTTTTTGTGATTTCCCCCTTTCATTTAGAAACATTTATCAAATAAAAAACTTTAATTTTCAAGACATTTTTTTCAATAAACTTAAACTATTTTTTATAAATCTGAATTATCAGCATGTATCAAAATGTAAAAAACTGGAAATGATTTTTGAAGAAAGTGTTATAAAACTTACTCTATGAAAAAACAACTTAAAGTGTTAAGTATTTCTGGGAATATTTCTGGCTCCATGTATTCTTTAAAAAGAACTGGAAATTTTTCAGGGGGAAATTGCTGTAAAATAAAATATGCATTAATATTAATTAAAAGACACAATAGAGTAAATCTTTATGTATAAACAAATAGCAATTGCTAAACTATCGAAAACTACAATTGATCAATGATTTACATAATTAAATTTTGTTCTTATAACTAACTAAATATATTGTATACAAATTAATCATAATATACATTTCAAAAACCAAACACATTCATTGTTAAATATCTGCAGATGTACAAATAACATAATTTAATTAAAATGCATACTATTTTTCTAAAAAAATACTGAAAATTACATTTTTCTAAATATTATATTAAAATAGCAGCAATATAGTTACTTCCTTAAACAAATACTTGAATATTTAAGGTAAAGCAAAAATAATAATAATAAATAAATACATTCATAAGTTAGAAACTCTATATTACATATATATTTATTTAAACACACATATATATATATTTATTTAAACACACTGCATGAAAATTATAAAGATGTGCCAATATAATGAAAATAAATAATATAAAATTATTAATTTCAAAATTTCGATTTTTAACAGAGAATACAAACAAATTTTAATATAAATTTCACTTACTCTTAAGTATTGATATTTTAATTCAGGATATTTAGATATTTTTTCCCAATCAGTCAAAAACTGATAAGAAGTGCTTGGAACAGATGGTAATTTTTGCTCTAATGCAGTTATCACTTTTTCTAAACTATCATTATGGACTTCATTATTACAAATATTTGTTGAATCACTGGATTTGACTAGTTTTTCTGTATTACTTTTTGCAAGTGTCTCTTCTGATTTTTGAAGCACTGGCTTGTTTTCTCTTATTGGTCTTTTGGATTCTTCAGTTTTAGAGATAGGTAATGGGATTTCAACAAATTCATCCTAAAGAAATAATATATGTGTTAAGAGATAATTCAATTATATGAAATAATTTTTTATAAAATTTGAGATAAGAAATAATACAGTCAATCTTGTTAATACAAACTCATCAATGAAAAGGAAAACATACTATGGTAATAACTAACTATTATACTGAATTATAGAAAATAATTATATATATAGAAAAATTTAATTGGTAAGAAGAAACTATAAGTTTTCAAAACAAGCAAGCAATACATTGCAAATGCACCCTTTTTTCAACTTATTTTACATTCCTTTCTCAAAAAAAAAAATAATAATAATAATAATAAATAAATAAATAATAATAATCAGCAAATTAAAAATATTCCTTTAATCAATCTCTCAATTTATTGCACACCCCTTGCCATATCTAGGTAAAAATTTAAAGCTCTAATCTAATATTTCTAAAAATTTCCACAGCGTAAATGCATCTAATGAAATTTCAGCAAATATTATTGATATATTACATGATATATTTTTCTCCAGCCATTTTATCATAATTTCAACAAATTTTTCATTAAGTGATGACAACACAGATACTTCATGAATACTCCATGAGTTTATCTATGCTTTTACTCAAAGACATAGTGCAAAGGATTTAAATTTACCAAGATATTACCTATTTTATTGAAATCTTCTGTATTTATTATTAATTAATTTCTTTAATTTCCTGCTATCCATAATTCTTATTCTTTCCAACAATTATGTTTATAATTAATATTTTACACAGAAAATTAAATAACTAGACTCGATAATCTTTGGCTAAAAATTGAAGATTTTCATAGAATGGCAACATAATATTATGAAAGAATAAAAAAAGTCTATATAATTACTTAAATCTCTTTCATAAACACATCTAGCTAAATATCTAATTCAAAAACAAAGCAGTCTGCAAGAACATAAATGTCTAATTAAAACTGTTTACTTAAAATTAATTAGGAAATAATTAATTAGAATACACAGTTAAGAGAAACCTGTAAAAAAAGGTTTTGGAGATGCAACTATAAAAAATTTATAAATCATTTAATATTTTTACCCTCTTAAAATTTTCATCATTACATACTTCTGCGGGAATTACCACAGCATCGGGATGTAGCCTACAAAGTTTTTCAATGGGGGATTCATCAGTATCACTGTTTCCACATTCCAAAAAATTAGATTTTTGAAGAATAGTATTATCAGTCTTTTTGCTAGGTTTTTCTTTGCTTTTTGGATTGTCCTGGCTAGTTAGACCATCAATTTTCAGAAAATTGTTTTCCTATAAGAAAAAACAAATTGGATATTTAAATCTTATTTTGTTAAAAAAAAAAAAAAAAAAAAAAACATTTCTTGCAACTTGTGAGAATTACATGAAATTTTTTTTAAATTTAAATCAAGCAAGCAGCATTTTTAATTCAAAGAATTAACAGCATTACTATAATAAAAGATTATATTTCATGCTTGCACTCTGAATTATTTAGTACTATTTGTTTCTTTGAAATTATTCTAGTATGCTGCTGATGAAATATAAATACATCAATTGGTTATCTTCTCATTAAGGAAATAATATACTATTTATTTTTATATACTTGACATGTATTTTATATTATTCTATTTTGGAATACAAAAATTTTAATGGAAAAAAAAAAAAAAAAAAAAACATCACACTGGCTGACATTAATCATACTTTCTACATTAAATTCATTCAATTAAAAATTAAATGTTTCCATGCAAGATAGAACATAACATACATACCTTTCCTAATTTCTCTAGTTCTAATTGGGCTTGTTTATTATCAGGTTCTAATTCTAGTGCTTTTGAAAAATCAGAATAAGCATCGTCAAATTTTTTTAAAGCTTTTCTGGCAGTACCCCGTCTCAAATAGGCTTTCACATATGTTGAGTCCATTGAAAGGCAGGAAGAACAATCGTTTTCAGCCGCTCGAAATCTATTTACAAGAATCATTACAATAAAGAATTTAATTTCATTGATTAAAAGGCCTTTTTTTTTAATTTTATCTACAAAAACATTTTTAAATCTGTAAATTTGAAGCAAAAGAATTTGGGAAGTAATATTTAATTTTGCAATTTTTTTTTTTTTTTTTTTTTTTTCTGTATTGTTGTAATATGGTAAACATAATTTTTTCAGAAAGGTAAGTTAATAATTTAAATTAAGTATCACTATAAAATCATTATGTGTTTGCATTAGAGGATTAATCTCCCTCCCTACACACACACTCCCATAAGTATTGCAGAATAATTTTCTTTGATTTGTTTGATGAATAATACTTCTAGAAATTGCATATATGAACAAATTAGCCCATAAATAGATGTGTTATATTAAGACATTTTTCTCGTATGTCCTTCTTTTGTTCAAATTTTTTCCCCTACACATAAATGATTAACAAATCAAATTTAAATATAAAGAACATCCTTCTTTAAACTACATCAAAAACCATTAAAAAACACAAATAATTATGAAAAAGAAAAAAAAAATTCAAAATATTTTAAATAAAATCAAAATTATATTTTCACTACCAGAAAATGTATAAAACAATGCCCTCGTGTTTCTAACTGCTAAAATTAAACTAACTGTTTTAATAGAGTGTATATGTCATTGAAAATTTCATATATCAAAAATCTGATTATTAAAGTGATAGCAGTTGAAAATGGTATGACTGTTAAAAGGTCAGAAATAATTTGATGTTATTGAAGAATATGTACATATAATACTACAATTTATATCCATAACAACTCAGGTTACATATTTGTGGGTCTCTGTTGATAATAATAAAAATTAACAATACACTGCTACTCTTTAAATACTTGCATCTAAAGGCCAATTTATGAAGAACTGGCTACTGGCGTATCGATTACGGAGTAAAGATGGGGGGGGGGGGGGGAAAATACCCCTAAACCTCCTCATCTTTATTCATAAATAGGATTTAAATTTTAATTGGCTGCTTTAATGTTAGTAAATATAAAATAACAAATAAAGTTTCTAAAATTCAATTAATATGGTACTCAAAAGTTAAAAATACTAAAAATAAATAAATGTAAAATACAAAATAAACTTATATTTAAAAAAAAAAAATTAGGTTAAGTTTAAATTCGGTACAATTAGGGAATTTATGATGAAAAAACATGCATTTTTAGACATTTTTCAACTTAACACAAAAATTATTTTACAATTTTTAAGTACCTAACTTTAACTCTATTATTAAAGTTTTTATTGATAAAAGAAGTCTATTATTGTCATATTACTTTTTCTTTTCAAACATACAATATAATTTTTTTAACTATTATGGATGCCACTTTTTTCTATTTGCATATGTGTTAAACAACTGTTGATATTCTTTGTTACATGGTTTTTATTAATTGTTTTATTTGTGTATTTTTTTATAGAAATATTACAAGTGAACAAGCATATCAATCCCTCCCCCCAAAAAAATGATTACAAACTGATGAATAAAAAAACTACCTGATAAAATCAAGTGCTAAACATATAGACTTTAAAGTTTTAAATATTTTTCCCAATGAAAAAAAAATTGTTTATTAATTTTTAAAAAAAATATCACTTACTGTTCTTTTTTTAAAAATGCCATTGCACGATTAGCTGTCAAAAGAGGATTCTCGGGGTCCATTTCAATACCTATAGTGTAAGCATTTATTGCAGCATCATAATTCCCTTTTTTAAAAAACTCATTCCCCTGTAAAATAAAAAGCATTCTTTTCTTAACTTTAAGAAGCATGCATTAATCTATTATAATGAATGAAAAAAAGTAAAATAGATTAATTACATGATTTAATAAGAAAATATGAAAAAAATACATATTTTAGAAAAATTAAAAATAAAAACACTTTAAAAAAATATTTCAATGATAGCAAATTTAAATACATTTTATCCTTTTAAATAAAAACATTCTAGGCAAAATATAATATATATATATTACAATATATATTTTTAAAAATATTATAGAAATAACTCCTGACAAAAAATTTATATATATTTCATTTTGCCATATATATATGGCAAAATAAAAAATTTCAAACACTGATATTTATGCTGGCAACATACTTGTTTAATGAAGTAATTTCCATTTAGGATAGATTTTTAGAAGTACTCAAAACAAACCGTATTTGGATTAGAGAAAATTAAATTTTATCCATTTAACAAAGCAACTTAATTTTTTATTCTATTTGTTAAAAAGAAATAACATCATATCCATCATTTGCACAATTGAAAGAGAATACTGACTATAACATTTTTATAATCACCTTTTACATTTTGTAAAAATAAACAAAAAAAATTCTGGAAGAAACATCAGTTACCAAAGTATTCTCTTGTAATTAAGAATTACATGAATTCATCATATTAAAAATCAATATTTTGATATTAAATTTATTTTAAAAAATAATTGTGTTAGCATATTATCAAAAATTAATTAAATGAAAAAAAATAATTAAGTTTTTTTTAAATATATCTGATTTCATTTACCATATCTTTTTTAACTAGTGCAAGTTGTTTATTTCTTTGTATGAGTTGTTTTTCTTCGCTATCACTGCTTTCAGAACTACTAGCCTCCTCTTTATCCTCGTCCATCTTTTTAAGTTCTGAATCCTTTTGAAACAAAAATAAATATTAATCAAAGTAAAAAACCTAATTTGCCTTACAATAATATTTACAATTCAATTACAGTAAGAAAAATAATTAAATAATATGCCCATTGAAATAAAAAATTTTATGAAAAATTTACTTGAAGTACTTCCTGCATTTTTATTAAAGCATTAAACCCCAATCATATAAAAGCTAAGCATTTCAATAATTTTTCATATTATATCCAGTGTTGCAAATATTTTTTCAGAAAGTTCCAGTACAAGAGTAAAAAAGAAATTATTATTTAATAATAAAAATAATTAATAAAATTATTATAAATGCAATGATGATACCTGGCTAATTAAATTATTCTTTGAATTGCTTTTGAACGAACATATTTTACATAATTATTCTGTAATTCTGCTCTATGTTTCATAGCAGATGATATCAAATATGCATTTAATCAATGATTTGCTTCCAGCCAAAAGATAATTTTCTTCACTTAATCGATCTTGAATTACTGGGGAGTTTTACCTAATTTGATCCCCCTCTTTTATTTTCATCCTGTCTTCTCTATTTTTTTCTTTTTCGCAGTATTGGCAGGTTTCTGTCTGCTTCCCCCTCCCCTTTACATTTGGCAGCTAGTGCTCTGGCCTTTGGTATCATAGGCTTCAAGTTCAAATTCTGGCAGTGGCATGGATGTTTGTTAGTGATTCAGAAACCACTTTAAACTGTAGGTCCCAGTCTGTTTAGCCCTCATGTCCACAAAATGACCATAGAGCGAGAATCCAAACCAAACTCCTTTACATTTCTGGAAACTCCAGCATGAGGAAAGATAAAGAATATTCACTTCATACTGGGTTTTTTTTCCCCTCAGTTAATTGTTAGTACTTGGTCTGCAACTTGAATTTATGAAAAATGCTGATATTTAAAATTTTAACTTGGACAATTTAGTTCAATTTTAGTTCTAATATTAAACATTTAAGGAGGCACACACCCTGTAACTCTAAAATTTATTGCCCAATTATTAGACAGTTTAGATAAATATTTAATTCAATTTTTCCCATGCGAATATCAGTTGCAAGAATTGCAGCCTACAAAATAATGAAATTTACCAACTCAAGATGCTTCTGATAATTAAATACACAAATAATATAAGGAAATCTGATATAATATGCCCCTGGGCCAAACGTTAGTTTTGCACCAAGTTAGAGTTGCCGAAAGATGATGATTGTTGCTAACTGTGACTTGGATTGTAACTCGCATTACTGTTACCTATGCCAAGTGTTTTTTTTTTTTTTTCTTTTATGATGATGCTTTTATGATCCAGTTACGATTTATGTTATTTTTAAATATGTCTTTTATCAATGCATGTGTGTTTCCTTTTACTTTGGCTATTATTTATTTCATTTAAACTTATTTATTATTAAGCCAAATCAGAAAAGTAAGGATTTTAATATTTTATTTAATTTTAATATTATATTATTTATTATGTATTAAGCTGAAATTCATTCCTTAAATATTACCCGAAGTCCTTAAGTAGTACTGAAGGATTGATTTCATAATCCTTCAGTATCTGCATAAAAATGTCTAATAAATTGTTTATATACATCATTCAGGCTAAGTTTAATGATATATTTATGTATATTTAATTAATAGAACACATCTGCTTTGGTTCATTTCAATGTGTTATCATGGTTTAAAATTTTAGAAACTAGGAAGTGAGATGGATGGTCACAATATTCTTCTTGCCCTTAATTGTAGAGCAGGAACGACAATAGCATTATCTTCTTAAATTGGCTTTAAATATATATCATGGCAAAAAGGCAAAGTCCAATGAAGTGTATCGGTTCTAAAAAACACATTCAGAGAGAATAGCCATTAGCCATTTTGTGATGTTTTGTTCTTTCAATTTGCATTCATTTTTTAATGGAAAGCTTCAGACATGCATAAAAATTCATAATTTAAATAAAATAATTATATCGAGCAATAGGTATTTACTTCCAATTTGTTTTTTAAATTTAGATGTAGAAAGATTTAAAAAAAAGAAGAAAATTGTTTAAGAAAAATGCAAATTCTTAATAATGTCCTTAAAAAATTTTAATTAAAATAGTTGATCTGTATTTATTTCGTTAAGAGTGATTTTCTTGTAATAATTTGGCTGTATTCTAATAATCTGTAAGATTAGAATTTAAAATATATTTTATTTTTAATTTATCAAATCTGTAAAAGTAGAAAATAACTGAGCGTTTTATGAGAGTGTGCCTATAAATTTATATTAGAATTTAAAAATTACTAAAAATAAAATTTTCTAAGCTCAACTTTTAAAATATCAACATCTGCAGATCAAGAACTAGCAATTAGCAGGAAAAGTAATACAATTTTTTTTTCCATGCTAGGACATGGAGTAATGGAAGGGGGGAACTGAAAATTGCAAAAAATGTGTTGCCAAGAAGGGGGGAGACTTGGCGAACACAGTAAAAACACGGGGAAGGGGGAAATTGCCAAAAAAATTACAAAAATCGCACATATGCAAAAACTTTTGTGATAAAGGATAATTTTTCTAGTTAAAAATAATCAAATTAAAAAAAGGATTGCTTAGATACACAATTTTTTTTTTTTTTCCTATTTGCCTATTATAAAATATTAACCTTATATTAAATTAATTTAATGTTTTCATCAAATTAAGATTTTACTACACTTTTTCCCTATAACATTATGAAAAATCCCAATAATAAGTAAAAAAATATTCATTTTTTAAAGCAGCTCTAATATAAATTTAAGCAGTGTTTCATCTTAATCAGTTTGTGTTTGCCTGATGATATATAACAATCTGATTCTAGGTTGAAAAAAAAAAATAATAATAATGAGTATAATGGCCTAATTTTAAATACAGATGTTTACTTTCTAAGAAATAAAAGGAAGAATATTATAAAATTTCAGAAATAGAAAATTAATAAGCATTAGTCTGCAATTTATTTCCCATTGATATAAAGATAAAGGTGAACTTATAATGAATAAATTTTACTCTGCAATTGGAATATGAAAAAAAAAAGAATTTGCAAACAATCTTACTACATCAAATTCCTCCCATGCTTTGTAATTGTAGCTAGATATACGTTCTTTGACAGTATTAGGTTCTTTTGTATTTTTCTTTTGTCTATTTCTCTTTTTAGATCTAGATAATGAATTCCGAATAGGAGGAATTACCTTAAAAAATAAGAAATGTTTGATTACAAACATAACACAAATATCAATAGTTATTTCAGTAAATTATAATAAACATTTATTTATTACTTGCACATCAGATACTTGAAGAAGTTTAAGTTCATGTTCCTTTTTCTTCATATCTTTCTCCCACTCACTCAAATCTTTTAAAAACTTCTGAACGTCCTCAGAATTATTACGGATTTGATTTTGTATGCTAATACCTTCCTCATAACTCATTCTTAAAAATTGCGCATTCAAAACTTAATGCATCTAAACCACATAGATAAATAGAACAATTCAAAAACAATTCTTGGTTTGATGTTGCCAAAAAGATTATCAAAATTCTTGACTATAATTAAAATTGATCGAGTGAGTTAATAACATTTTGATTATGTAATTCAAAATATTATAAAATTTGATGGTTTCTTATATCCCCATAAAATATACTCAATAAAATGTCGTAGTCATTTTTATTACTCTGTTTTAAAGAAAAATCATGGTAAAAAAAAATTATTTCGAAATAATTGAAGATAGTTCAATAAAGGATAAATCAAAAGTAATAATTAAAAAAATGTATAATTACTTTAAATAAAATATGTATAAAGATATTTAAATGTTGTTCTAATGCAGCTGACAAACACTTAGACAGCTTGGTCTTGGATGCCTTAAGGCAAGCGCTGCACAGACGTTACTCACTTTGCATTACCCAGGGGGCGCGTGTAACTTGAAGATACGGACGCGGAGTAACAATGACCCCGCAACGATCTACTATTCTATTAGGATTCTTGTAATATCATCTCTTCACACAAAAAGTCAATCTGAAAATATGTAAAAATCGTCCCAATATGCATCTTTATTTTGACACAATTTTGTGTTGGAGAGGCATTATCAAAAGAAATACTATAACAGATAATCGAGAAGCAAATTGTAGAGGTATCTTGATTAAAGGCGGCTTCAAATAAAGAAAAGTGACTATAAAAATTCATTGGTAACGACTTTCACTTATGATGTGCCGCCAACTGACTACTGCCCTTAAGGAAATGGATGTCATCGATTCCATAGTTGCCAATGCGAAAAGATCTGATCTCCAGCAAGATTATCTACAGATGACTGAGAATCTGATGCAGAAGCGCAAGTTCCTGGAGGAGTGGGTGAGTCGATTCCATTGTCCTATTGAGAATTGCAATTTGCACAATAGTACTAAATTACCTGTTAATAGTAGTAGTAATAGTAATTTGAATGCTGTTAATAATGTTAAGAATGTTGTTAAAAGTACTAATAGTAAAACTGTAAATCCTATCAATGCTAGCAACTCTAGCAAAGTAAATGTTATTGTAAAACCTAAGAATAAGAGAAATGCTAGTCAACTTAGTACTAATGTTAATGAATCAGGGGACTTTCGCACCCCAAGTAAAAAACAAATTGCTAAGGCAAACTATACTCTGAATAAGTCGTCTGCAAATGAGAATTTAGTTACTACAAATCAATATCAAGCACTTAGCACTGACGCAGCTGTAGATGAGGAAACTTACGGTTGTTCGCAAGATGCCACCAGTAATGGTCAAACCCAAAGGCAACCTGAATGATATGTTGAAGTTAATAGATGAACATTTCCAAGGGGATGTTTTTATAAAGCTTGCTGGGGAAATGCTAAAGATTTTCCCCAATTCGGAAGTCCAACACAGAGCTATTACTAAATTTTTGAGTACTAGTGGAATTGAATTCTTTGTAATAACTCCGAAATTCCTTAGGCCCTTAAAGGCTGTTATTAAAGGACTTCATCGGGATACCAATACGGATGACATTAAATCTGCCCTGGCAGACAAAGGCTTCATTGCCGAAAAGGTTACGCAACTTACCAGGACCAAAGACAAACAGCCACTACCCATATTTCAAATCACCTTGTCTCGATCTAATAAGAATCAGGATATTTTTAAGCTGAATCGGTTAATGTATTTAGCTGTAGCTGTTGAGAGATATAATAAGAAACCTATCACGCTGCAGTGTTTTAAATGCAATTTCTTTCATCATAGCTCAAATAACTGCGGCTTCAAAGCCCGTTGTCTAAAATGC
>BPLQ01013128.1:247663-268933 GCA_021605075.1 Caerostris darwini
ATTACTGCGCATCAAGCTGCCTCTAAGCCTATTCCTACTAACAATAAAACCTACTTACCCCCTTCTATTAAAACTCTGATAACTAATAGGAACAACGCGCGTAAACTATGGCAAATTTATTGTGATCCTTGCAGCAAAAATGTTTATAATCATCACCAGAATATTCTTAAAAGGGCAATTGCAAAATACCGGAATGATTGTTGAGATCGGCGCCTTGAAACAGCAAATGTTGAGAATGGTTCGATCTGGAAACTCTGCAGCAACCTTCGTAAGAAAAGGTCTAAAATACATTCACTACAGGATAGCAATGAAGATGTCACTACTGACATCCGAAAAGCTGAAATTCTAGCAACTTCGCTGCAGGATCAATTTCAAGAAAACCCATCCAACAATATTCAGGTGGATAATGATGTTGAAAGCACCATCGCGTCTTTTCTAACTCGACATAATAGTACTAACAGTAACTTTCCTTCCACTAAAGCCTCTTCAGTGATTAACATTATTTCTAACCTTAAAATTAGCAAGACGCCTGGTATTGACTGCATTACTAACAAGATGCTTAAAAATATTCCCTTCAAATGCATTCTCCAAATCTGCAACATAACAGATGCTATTTTAACTCTTAATTACTTTCCAAAAACATGGAAAACTGCTAGAATACTTACTATTTTAAAACCGGGCAAAGATCCTACTTCACCTCATAGCTATAGACCGATTTCTTTACTTTCTACTTTTAGTAAAATTATTGAACGGGTGATTGCTGATCTGCTTAATCATGAATCTATGGCTCTGAACATTCTAATATCTCAACAATTTGGTTTTATGCAGGATCTTTCTACCACGCACCAACTGTACAACCTCTCTGAAACCATCAATGAAGGATTTTCATGGAAGCAGGACACTGCAGTAATTTTCCTCGATGTGGCGAAAGCCTTTGATCGGGTTTGGATAAAGGGGCTAATTTATAAGATGATTAACTATAATTACTCTCCATACATTATCAAAATTATCTACAACTATCTTTCTGATCGAAGTCTTATCGTTTCTGTTAACAATACTGATTCTAAAAACTGCAAGATTCTC
Organism: Caerostris darwini; assembly: GCA_021605075.1. Lineage (NCBI taxonomy): Eukaryota > Metazoa > Arthropoda > Arachnida > Araneae > Araneidae > Caerostris > Caerostris darwini. The sequence continues at coordinate 248,747 of BPLQ01013128.1, forward strand.
GCGGGTGTTCCTCAGGGATCGATCTTGGGGCCCTTCCTGTACAATATTTTCACTAATGACATTCCACAAGACCACAGAATTAAATTGACACCCTACGCTGATGATACAGCAATTATTACACAGGGAAGGTATTTACACATCATCCAGAAAAACTTACAAAACTACATCAACACTCTTGAATCATGGCTAGAAAAATGGAAAATTAAACTCAATGTCGCGAAAACTGAAGCAGTGCTATTTACCAGGAAAAAAGTCTATAATCCTCCTAACATAACTATTTTTAATACTAACATTTCCTGGTCTAAAGAAGCTAAGTATTTAGGTGTAATTTTTGATAGAAGACTAACATTTAAGGCTCATATTAACTACTTGCGCGATAAATTTAATAATGTTTTGCGTAAATTTTACTCTGTCATGGGCAGACATTCTAAACATATATGCGAGTATATATATCAATTCATATATATATCAATTCATATGCGAGTCCAGTCTGGGGCTCTACAGCCAAAAGCAATTTTATTATTTTAGAACGGCTTGAAAACAAGGTTATCCGCATGATTGTTGATGCCCCATGGTATTTTAGAAACGCCGAAATTAAATATGCACTTTCCATGCCTAGCTTTAGGGAATATGTGGCTAAAATTGCAAAAAACTTTTATTCATCACTCAATAGATCTAATAACTCTGTCATCCAAGCATTAAATCAATTTGAATATGATATTTCTCTGCACTCGTCTCGTAAAAGACCTAGATGTGTTATAAACATCAATCAGTAGACTGCATTTCTTCTCTTGCATTTTTCTATGCTCCTGGTAACTTCAGGTTAAGTTCGTGCTCCGCGTATATTTTTGTTTGTTCTTTTAAATACTCCTGCGTGGGTGCTATGTTGTGCTTCGGCTTTAGGTTCTCTCCGGTCTTTTTCTCTTTTTTTTAGTAGTTGTGCTTTGCATTTTCTTGTATATGTTTTCTTTTATATTTTTACTTTTTCTATATATTGTGCAAATTGTTTTTCGTTATCAATGGGCAGTGACCGACTACCACTGTTTAATTATTTCTTGCTAATAGGAGGTTTGGTCGCTTCGCGACCAAGGAACTCCGATGAATCGTACCGATTCACACTTTCACTTATGTGAACCTCTATTTGAAAAATCTCTATCTCTATTTGAACCTCTAATTAAAAAAAAAAAAACATACTTCAAATAAAAAAAATTATTCGCACTTGTACTCTTAGCTCTGACAATACTGAATATTTCGACTAAAATTTTCTTAGTTAGGCTGGTAGCATTATGCATTTCAAACAACGTGGTAAGAAATAAAAGATAAAATTTCTCAAAGGTAGCATAAAAATTGGTAAAGAATATTGTGGAATATACTCATGAAAGGGAAAAGATGTGGAAGAATTATTGGAGATGCATGACTCAGAACTGATTACTGACGAATTAAAAGAACATTATACACACACACACACACACACATATATATATATATATATATATATATATATATATATATATATATATATTAGCCAATCCAATCAGCATTGGAAACTAATCACGTGATATTTGTTACCTTGTGTCCATAATGTTTTCTGTACAATTAATAAATAATTGTTACTCTAACTAAAAAATTACTAAACATATTTGTATGCAATCAATACTAAAATTACCCTAGAGTCAATAAGCACATCTTTTCAAAATATGAACGAAATCAGCCAGAAGATGTTAATTTAAAAAAATACAAATTAACGTATTTGAATTTCTTATAGTGATGAATTATAATATTTTTATGATGTCCAAAAATCAAAAAGCAAATTATTCTACTCTTAACATAAATATTGATTTTTTAAAACTTTTTTTTAACTTTGATTATCTTTTTAACTTCTATTGGTGATTAAAAAAAAACACGCTTAAAACGTGTACGTTAAAAAATATACGTTTTTCCAGATAAATTAAAGCTGCTTGATCCTATAATACAAGCTTCAATAGCGTATTTTGTTCAAATCTGAAAAATATTGAGTCTCATTTCATTCAGTCAAAAATACTATGCCCGAAATAAATTTTTAAAAATCAGTAAATAAATAGTTTCATAATATAAAATTTAATTCATAGAGTTAATTACGCCACATTTTGAATGAACAAAATATTAAATTACTGCGTGCATGTGTAAAAAAATGTGAAAAACAGAAAATCTAAAGACGATCTGACAGTTTTGAATCAACTTCCTTTAAAATCAAATACAGTCTGAGTAAAAACTTTAAGGCCAGTAGACATTTTTGAGAAAATGGAAATATTTAAACTGAGGAATTAAAATACAATTTGATTGATAATTATTGAGCTTAAATAAAAGTAAAAAAAGTAGAAAATTAATTTGCAAATATTTTATTATTAGAAAATATTACAGAACACACAGATGAATATTTGAACCTGAGTAAAATCTTTAAGGCCAACATACAAAATAACATATAAGAAAAAAATTACAAATTCTTAGAAGGTTGTGTAGGAGCCATTACTTCGAATTACTTCAAATATTCTTGTTTTCATGGATGAAACGAGTTTTTGACAAAGGGTGGGGTCGGTTTTATACCATTCATCTTCGATAGTAGATTTCAGCTCTGTTGTTGATGTAAAATGTCTCCATTTGCATAAACTCTTCTTGCTAAGTCAGCCCAAAGGTTCTCGATTGGGTTGTGGTCAGGTGATCTAGCTGGCCATTTCACAGTTTCAATATTGTTGACTTGGAATCAATTTTTTGTGCTGTTACTCGAATGGATCGGTGCATTGTCTTGCTGATATTTCCAATTTTCTCCAGCAAGACATTCAGCATTTGGCAAAAGATGATTTGTTAGGACATTTTGGTATCCTTGTGAATTCATTCTACCTGAAACGAACGCAATTGAGCCCACACCATTGTAAGAAAAACAGCCCCAAGTCATGACAGACCCTCCACCTAATTGGCGCTTCGAGAATATTTCTTTTTCATTTCTTATATCATGCCAGTAGAAATTCCAGCCATCTGGTCCATCCAAATTCCATTTTTTTTCGTCAGAAAAAATAATTTCTATCCATTGGTTGTCGCAGGTCATGACTTTCTGGCCAAAGTTCAAACGCTCTATTTTGTGTCTCTGCAGTAACTGAGACTTAGTCAATTTTGCTGTATAAGTGTACCTTCCAGGCCTTCTAATTGTGTTATAAATCGCTTTTTGACAAACTTTTAAACCTGTCGTCGGAATCAGTTTCCTGGTTGAGTACTTTCCAGTAGATGCAAGTTGGCAAACTCTTCTTTCATCACGCGAGGACAAAGCTTTAGGTCTTCCCCCAGTATTCTTTTTACCATAATTGTCTTTCAATTTTAAAAAATTGTTGACTACAGTCTTTGATCTTCCTATCTTTATCGCAATAGCACGACTACTCATTCCTGTTGAAGACAAAGCTTCGATCTGTCCTCTTTCACGATCAGTTAACTTCTTACCCTACGCCATCTTCACAAAGATCACCAATACTTCGAAGAAACCTATGACAAATATGAAAATTGCAGCGTTGTCACAAGCTAGTAGTTGCAATGGTAATTACACGATTATATTATATTTATTTTTAAAAAATGTCTGGTGGCCTTAAAGTTTTTACTCAGGCAGAAATACTAACTTTGTAAATAACCACATGTTTCCCATAATTATGTATTTACAAATTATGTTTATAGCATTTATTTCTTATCAATGAACTTTAATAATTAATATTATTTGAATCCCTTTTATTTCATTTTACATTTTCTCAAAAAATTTTACTGGCCTTAAAGTTTTTACTCAGGCTGTAAATGAATTTTCCCGATAAACAATAATTTATTATTTTTGTAGGTAAAAAGAGTCAGGTGTCATGATACCATGAATCATCAAAGAATCAGATGTCATGAGAAAAAAGTGTCAGATGTTCCTTTTTGTAGGGAAAAAAGAGTCAGTTGTACTTTTTTTAACTGAAAAAGAAATCCTAAAGAAACAAATTATATTTATATAATTATAACAAATTATATTATAATTATAACAAATTATATTAACTAGATGCTTCACTTTCAAAGAAAAACGCTCAATATAAAAATGTAGAAAATTTCATAGATCCATAGTGCCTTCTTATAAAGGGGAATCAATTTGGATGCCTCATTCCAAAATATAATTACGTAATGCTACATTTTAAACATTTCATTGATAAAGTCTATTAAATTTTTTAAAAAAATTTATATATGGTATAGTAGTATAGTATAAAAGAGTTTTTAAAATTTTTTCTTAGAGCCAGGGGATAGAGCCTTGGGTCTCAGAAATACAAAAGCCTAGTTCGAAAAACCCAAAGAGCAAAGACTAAAGAAAATGTCTTGGAAGATACTTTGGAAGGTTGAAAACATGTGAACCAGAAAGTCATCCGTTGAATTTATGCTCCAAAAACCACCCTTACAAATTGCAAGGGGTTCTTGGTGGAAAATTATTCGCGCTGCAAAGAAAGAGGAATAATAATAAAAAAAAGCAAAACAGAAGTGCAAAAGGAACTGTATTAATAAAATAGTTGATCTAAATATCAAGTTTGTGAAACACCATTAACAATATTTGTTAGATTATTTACCCAAAGATATACTTTTATAATATTTATTATTATTCGGATGAAGGGTAGAACATGCGAGTATTTTGTGTTCTCCAAACAAATTATGATTTAATTTTAAGCTTGTCTTCTCAATAAAGCAAATTAATTTCTTTTTTGAAAAACTTTTCTAAAATCGGCGGAAATTAGTTTTTAAGGTAATAAAATGTTAAAAAATAAATGAATTAGTTAATCGAAAAATTGTTATTAATCGAAGTGTTTGTTCTTGAAAAGAATATCGAAAAATAATTGAAAAGATGAATACATAATAAATGTAAGAAAAATCACACAGGATTCACAGTATTTATTTTACAATCACTGTAAATTACAATTTTTTTTAAAAATGTATACAACAATAAATCATACAATTTTATGTGATATTTCTACTAAATTGAATTCTAAAATTTATATCTTCACACATTTTGAATTTTATTACTTTTATAAAGTTTCTAACTCTTTATCTTTTTTATTTAACTTCCCCCAATTATTGAGAGGATAATGGTGATAATAAGTCATTCTTCTCCTTTCCCCATCAGAAAACAAAATAAAAAGAAAGGGGAATGACGTAAAAGCAGGGGTTTGGTTTGTCGTTTTGCAGTCATCTCGTGCAAACTTTAGGCTCAACAGACCAGGGCCTACAGTTTAACGTGTGTTTCAAATCACTACAAACATCCATGGCACGTCCAGGACTCGATCCCGAAACATGTGGTACCGAGCGCTAGCCACTCGGCCATCAGGCCCTTTAAAAGTAGGGGAGATATAAAGGAATTTGAGCTGACACGAGATAGATTTCAAATAAGACAGTTGCCGCTAAGTATTAAAAGTACATGAGAGCGTCAACTGAAGCTTAGGTCAGTTAAACTTCGTGTGATATGTCGTGTGATTTCGTTAATTGCTCAATTAAATGACTGTGAGAAATGGTTAATGTGGATCAAAATGATTGTAAAAAAAAACTGCAAATAAAAGAGGCAACGTAAAATCTTTTTGCAAGACCTGGAGATAATTATACTGTTCGAAAAATAGGGGATATTAGGTTTTTGGTACATACTATGAAGGAAGAAATTTTTTGGTGACTGATATATAATGTGTAAGTGGTGTTACATATGAGAAAAGAAGCAACGAACAAGGAATGATTCAATTTTATTGACGTATATGTCAGTAAACAGAAAAATGCACAGTTCGTGCATGTTATACAAACAAACAAAAAATGTGATTTCTCGGATAAAAATGAATTTCAATAAGGGGTATGGTTTCCTCTGATCGAAAGATATGTCGACCGCCCTGACCTGTATCTTTAAGGCTCGTTCCCACCGAGGCGTGAGGTGTTTAAGCGTGAAGCGTTGACCAATCACTAGCCTCACCGCGTTCGCCTGAAACCAGTTTGAAATCCACTGCTTCGAGTTGACCCACTGTCAACTCGAAGCGGAACTTCACTAGGCGTAATGCGATTTCTGAAGTTTCGCTGTAAAGGGATTGAAAAAATTTTCTTCCCTGCCGCATGTCGCGCCGCCGCCTCACGCCTCGGTGGGAACGAGCCTTTAGTAATCATTTCTAGCAACGGCTATCGTATCCCATTGAGAACTTCTTTTCTTCTTATTTACTTAATATTTATAAAAAATAATATATCTATTAAATTCTTATTTATATCTTATTCCTTTTGCATGTTTATTAATTGTTGGGGACTGGACCTTTTCACCCATTATGTTGTTCTGTATGATGTTTCTTCAATCCAATGTTCTACACTAGAGGATAGGAGTCTGGGGCCCCTTTGAGGTCAAGGTACTGCGTGAACCCATAATACCTGCTCTTCAAAATACTACTTTCATCAGGTGACCATAGAGAATGGTAGAGGTGTCATGTTATTAGGAATAAACAATGTGGGTTTTATAACATAGAAAGGACTAAAAACCTGTCTGGGGATTTAATTAGTGAATCACATAAGAAAATTTTCCGGGATTTAGTTTTGTAGAGATGAAACAGCTAAGAGTCCTGTTTGAAGAATTAAGCACTTTGTTGTAAACTTTGCAGAATATCGCAGTATCATGAATATAGTTTAGTAACTTGAAGAATTTGTTAAAAATAAATTAATCCAAGAAAGTATTTGAAAAAAAATAATAATCCATTGATTAATAGTTCATTAATTTCTTGAACCGGAATGGATTTTTTATTATCTGAGAGTCAGAATAAATCTTTTAGTATTTTTATACTCTTCATTCTCAAAATTTATTGGTTATAATATGATCTAATTCATTTTCTTCTGAGGGTTTTGTCAGGAGTTATAGGTCTTTTTACTGTTTTATTCCCAAAGTTTTCAGAATTTAACAACTGAGAGCTTCAATTCCCAGGATTTACTAATTATTCCAAAATCTCACCTAAGCTGCAACATAATTCTTCTATTATGCTCAATATTTCATTTGAAATTTTCTACCTTGAGTGTTAGGTCTCCGCTTAACGATAATCTCAAGTCCTACATTTTTCTTGTACATATTATATCAGTGGATCTGTTCCAAAAAATGTTTAAAAGCGTTCCCGGTTTGTCAGGTGAAAAAATATTTCAACTTATTTATTCTGGGTTATATACTGAATATATATAAATCTAAAACTTTCTATATTTTTGGTGAATATCCAAAATAGCAATGTGAACCTGAAATTAAATCAAGATTTTATTAATATTTTAATGTCATTTTTTAATTTACTAGTCATGAATATGCAAGATCCTTTTAACCTAAAATCACAAAATCAATTATTTTTATTTTCAATTTTTCATCAAAATTTAAGTTAACTTTGACAATAAGGTATATATTAAGAAGTATGTAAATATTTGAATTTCTAGGATAGAATAATAATAGAATTGAAAAATGTAGTTCATATGAAATTGTATTTTCCTTGTTTCCATTTTGAGGGATTGCATTTTAAAAAAAACATAAATATATAACATAAATGAAACATCTCTAAGTTCTCCAATACCATATTCAGATTCATTCAGGTCTTCTCCGTCCCTAGCTATTTTCTTTTTTCATTATTAGAGTTTTTTTGCTTTTTTATTATTATTATTTTGAAGCTGCTTGTTTCAAGGCCAAATTTGCTCTCTTTTATTATCTATCTATCTACATATACGCTATCACGTTTCACACATAAAGAACTAGATATAATATTTGTATCTTTTTTTAAAAAATGTGATTCAGCCGAATTATTGATACAATGTGTATGGTTAATTGATTGATACATTGTGTATGGTGAATTGATTGATACATTGTTATGGTGATACGACATAACGTTCGATTGCACCCTTAGGCATAAACATGAAAATAATATATACTTGGTTTTATCTTAAGTTATTATTTGAAATTAGTACTGACAATAATATGTGTATTTATTTAACAAATATTCATGTAATTGCAGGAAAATTTACGTTAATTAAGAAAAAAATATAATTATATTTTTGTTTTTTTACCTTTTGTTATAGTTATTTAAATCACTTTTACAACAATTAAAAAAAAGCAGTATTGTTAAGATATTGTTTCTTTCGTACAACAAACAATACTTAAGTTTATCATATTCAAATCAAAGAGCATTGTTTCAACAAAATGAAATAAAGTATGCAGCAATGATGAAATAAAACTGTTCATTGTTTCTTTTGCATTTAGCTTCATTTTGTGTTATGCGATAAACGTGTCTGGTGAAAGTTGCATTCATACTGATAATCAACGTTTTAATGCTTTTTTAAGTGTATTTGCTTAAAAAAAAAATCATTTGGAAATGAATTTTGAGATTTTACTTGCCGTTTGTGTTTACCTCCACTGGACGTGGACTTATTATAACGTTTTCTGGTGTGGAAATTTTGCTTAGTGTCTTCACTTTATACCCTATTTCTATTTGGTGAAACTCTTGTTGAAAAACTTGAACTTTGGTATGAAAGACAGTACTACACAAACAAACTCGCCCCATCCAAAATACTAATCCATTTCTAGATTCATTTGGCGGTAGGGTAGTTTACAAAGGTTATTTTGCTGTTGAACCAGATAATAATAATCCATTTAATCCATTCTATGGTGTTTCTAAAGGCAATGCATGCAACTTCTAATAGCTAGATGTACCAAAGAAAAAAAATATTCTTTAGTTAAAAAAAAAGATGAAACTGGATGTAGAAATTTCACCACAACCAATTACAGCAATATTGATTCAAGCTCAAGAATGAAAGGATTCCATAATGGCATAATTTTATTGTCATCTCAAAATTAGAATTTCTAATCAACAACAAAATCATCAACATCGAAAGAAATGTTCTTCTAGAAACCTTTTAAAGTCGGAAAATTCTAAAGAAATAAAAAGCAACAAAAACAAGCAAAATATTGAAAAAAACATCGAGCCAATAACATTTTGGAAATTGCGGAAGCACATAATTCCAAGATTTTAAAACTGGAAAATAAAAGCCTGAAATAAATCTCAAGTTAAATTTCCGAGGACAGAAAAACTTTTTTTGTGCATCTGAAGAATGGCAATATTTGACTTCTTCTGGTTGAAGCTGTTCATATTCTATTTTTTTACTAATTAATTTTTCATTTTGGACTAAAATTTGTGAAGATTTCTAAACTACAACATTCAAGGATTTTACAAACAGTATTTCTAAACAGCTATAAGATAGGCGATATTTATTCTTTAAATTAATTATATTTGAAGAAACCGTATTTATTATATTGCTTTACACTATGGAACAGCATTATCAATTAAAAGAAATGCAAAAATCGCCTAATTCCTTTTGAAGGACTTTGTATATAATGTATATATTTTTATTTCTTCATGTTATTATTATCTTATCTTATCTTTTCTTTTTCTTGTTTTTTTTTTTTTTTTTTTTTTTTTTTTTTTTTTTTTTCATATTTTGTTTTTTGTATAGTGAATTTTGCATTACTATTCTGTTGATTATGTCTGAACTTATTAAGGCAATACTTATTTTGATTTTTCGAGCCAAAGCGAGGCTATGTGACTAAATCGCCTCAAACATGCTTAACTGATAGCAACATTTTATGGCTCAAAACAGCTAAACTGATTGACTTATCTTGCTCAAAAGAGCTAAACTGATTGTGACTTTTCTGGATCAAAGGAGCTAAACTGATTGAAACTTTCCAAGCTCAAGAGAGCTAAACTGATTGTGACTTTTTAAGACCTAAGAAGGCTTTGACTTCGTCAATTAAAAAGAACAACGACTTATATGTGGAGAACATTTGGGGATTAAGGAGGACTTCTGGTTGCCTGCATGTGCGTGGAAGAAGAGGATAACTAAAGGAAGAAGGCTGGGATTATCTGCTCATTCTGCTTTATTACTCATATATATTCAATCAATAGTCTAAAATGTCAATAGTTTAATATTACCTAACCTCAAAAATAAAATACATTTCGGTTTCAATTTTGTGTCTGTATATTTATTTCATTATCTTTAACACTAATTTTATATCAAATTGTTACAATGAAAAAAAGTGATTTTGCCATACATTACGTTTCTTAAGTTATAGATAAATCTATTTATTCGTGTTCTGCTGAAAGTTAATTTCAGAAGCTTCAAATCTAGTTGACTATTCCCAATATATATATGTGTGTGTGTGTACAGATAGACAGATTTCTAGAAAGATTGTGAAATTGGGTATGTACATTGGTTGGCATAATAAAAAGTACTTAATACAGCATTTACGCTACACACGGTGGTGAAGTGGTACGCTACACACGGTGGTGATTATGGTGAATAAGACATATTAGAACTTGTATATTTAAAGCAGGGTTTAAAATTTCGAACAAAAAAATTGATTAAAAAGCAACAACAACAAAAAAACGTACATATTTCCCAGAAAATTATTCGTCAATATCTGTGCCTTGTTCACTGGTATTTATTTCTCATTAAATCTATCAACATAAAAATTGTATTACTATCTCAAGGTGGTCGAAGTCTGTTCATTTAGATTCATAAAAAAAAACACATGCACAACAGTAATATACACTGTATTAAGTCTAAACTAAGTCAACACTCAATTAAGTCTCACTAATACTTACAATTTTTAAAATACTTAAAATTTTTTAATATAAAATTTTTAAACTAAAAATTTTATTGTTATTTATCAGGTTATTTTTGTTGTTGTTGTTGTTGAATAACATTGAAAACGTCAAACTATGCTTACATCCATGTAAAAAAGTCCATACAAATCTACATACAAACGCCCATTAATAAAAGCATCTAAAGTTTTTCCTTGTCTTCTTGGATATTTGAATAATTTGAACCCTATAGAAGTATTTTGCCTCTAGTTATTCATCACTAATTTAATTTAAATCATATCTCATAAAAGCTATTCGTGGCCTAGCCTTTCAGATATACAAAATTCAAATAAAAGAAAACAAGAGATTGCAATCTATTACGAGCAGCAACAAACAGATGTGGCAAAAGGAAAAAGAGAAAAAATCCATAAGAACCAATGTAAAGATTCGGAGCTCGTATTTCCTTCCATCTTCCCTTTTGGAAATAAATTCAATCTTCAATTTCCAGAAGGAAGCATGCTCATTAATTATTAAACAATTGAAAATAAAGTGGAACATTTTGATAGTTAAAAATACCACTAATTATACATTATATTCTAAATAATCTTTATAAAAATAATATGTATTAAAAAAGATGTTTAAAAACAAAATAATCTTTTTAATAATCAGCTGTCCTTAAAATCGTCATGGAATTTTATTTTGAGTTTTAAAATATTTAAAAATTATAAAATCCATTTTTTATAAATAGAAAATTATTTTCTGTAATATAAAATAAAATTTTCAAAATTTTTTCTTATTTCTTAAAAATTTCTGTAATAAAATCAATTTTTTGTTCAATGCAACTTTAAATATTACTTAATGGATTCATTATCTTTATGAATCAGTTTTCCAGCATTCTCGTGAACACTAAATCAATTAGGGTAATGGATGTCAGCATAAAGGTTGTGCTACTCTCTCTTTCTTCCTTTTGTTTTCCAAGTTTCAGTTTGATATTGTTGCCCGTTGCATGATTTACATCATACATATTTCCCATTTTACTGTTTATCGACGACGAATTTATATTTTCTTTTGCTTTTATGACTGTATTGGTAAAGATTCTTATCAAATTACTTTTACTTTTCCCGCTAACATTCACGATTTTGTTTATAAAATCTCACAGCCTTGTTTATAAGTGTTAAAAGTGCATTTCTTCATATTTACTGATGCATAGAACATTCTCTTTCCAACAAAATGATGAGGAACTCGTCATGGTTACTGCCTGAAGAATATTTTTCTCAAGATGGTTCATTTTGGGCATTTGTTCTGGGTTGAATTTGCCTCTTATTATTTAAATTATCGAAATATTTTGGCAATTTTTGTCGAAAATATCTACCTCTGCTTCTCCGAAATGTTTGCCATATAAGGTTCCAGCATGATGAGCCTCTCCAGCAGATGTCCGTGCGTATCTAGCTAGCAAATTTATCCAACAGTTCATTAGATACGGTGGTCGTGTATTGTGAACAGACTTGACTCTTTTTAATTTTTACCTATGGGGTTACATCAAAGAATAAGCTTATGCAACTGAGCCAACCTCACTGGATGATTTGAAACAGCATATTATCCTGGCTTGTCAGTTACTCTCCAACGTATCCAAGACTGTACTGTCACGCATTCAGTTTTGCATTGCCACCAATGGAGAGCATTTTGATCAATATCTCCAGTAAATCTCCAATAAAGACGAGATCATGGACAGGCACCAAAAAGCAGGATGCCCGACCTTGCTTGGGGACATCGTGGTGAAAAGATATTGGAGCGATAGAACTTTGCTGATGAGACATTGCATTTTTTCTTTTATTGTTTTCTTTTCTCTTGTGTGTGTTTTACACCATTTTGATCTCGTAAGAGTTTCTTATTTTCTTTTCCCATTGAAAATACTACTACTACTAATAATAATATATATATATATATAATAATAATAATTATATATATCTATATTTTAAAAGCAAAAATTTCGTTTTGTTTCAATATTAGTTAAGTTGCTATCTTATGTAACGAACATGTAGCGCATTAAAAGATAAAAGAAAAAACAATACCCCGTGTGAAAAAATTCACGTGGTCCTCAAATCACGGCAGACAAATCTCAGCTAAGAGACAGATGGTATGATACTCATACAGATAACTAGTGGCACCTGATTTTCAGAAATTTTAGAAGAAAAGATACAGAAATTAAATTATCAATTTTCGTACAAAAAAAGATAAAAATTTCTAATGAATCGGTTATTTAACTCGATTGTCTTACGAGACTCTTTCCACTCTCTTATTCCTCTGGAAGTGACTTCTGCAGAAATGAAGCTCCTTTTCGTATTGACCGTCGGAGGTAACGTTTACAAACAGTTTGTTTGAAGACGCTTTAATGTTTCTTTTTCAATACATACCTATTATATTTTATGTATTTCCAATAAGTAAGTACTACTGTGTCCAAAAGGTAAGACCAATTTTAAATTTAAATTTCTCGGGCATATGGTATTTCAATTTTTTTTTCATTTTTTGGTTTTTGGCACTGTACTTGACATCTGTGTGAAATTTTAAATCAAAATATTCATTAGTGTTTGAGTTACCCTTGGTTTTGTGAGATACTAAAACTGATTCCGGCGATTTTTGAAATATCTGAATTAATTGAGAAAGAACTCGTGTTAAATTTTGTTTGCGGAAATGTATAGAATGCTGCAGAAGGCATTCGGTGAGCATTCCTATATCGGAAGGAAATGCATAGATCTGGTATAAACAGTATAAAGAAGGAAGAGAACGCGTTATAGACGAAGAGCCCTCTGGTCGACCATCACCATCAACCGACTAAGATTACGTCCAAAAAATTAAAGATTTGGTACTTGCAAACCGTCGAATTGCAATTAGAGACATTGCTGATGAGGTTGGAATTTTAAAATTGCATTTTAAAAGATGTTTTGGGCTTCAAACGCGTCAAATCTCGATTGGTACCGAAAACAATGAATGCGCCAGCTCACACTGCATTGATTCTTCATGACTTTTTCGCCAAAAATGAAATCCATATCGTTCCACAACCAGTGTATTCACCTAATTTAGCATCGTGCGACTTCTAGCTATTCCCTAAACTCAAAAGACACCCCGGGGACATCGTTTTGAGTCGATTGAAGAGATATTTCAAAAATCACCGGAATCAGTTTTAGCATCTCACAAAACGAAGCGTCACTCAAACACTAATAAATATTTTGACGTGAAATTTCACACAGATGTAAAGGACAGTGGCAACAACCTAAAAAAGAAAAAAAATTGAAATACCACATGCCCGGGAAATTTAAATTGAAAATTTATCTTATTTTTTAGACATAGTAGTAAATTTAATGTAATGTGACTCATATAATTAGTATCAGAAAAACAAACAGCGACGAAATAATCGAATTTTCTTCCAGTCCTGTGTGGATTCGCCCACTGCAATCGCGAATGCTTCAAGCGAAGACAAGCTGAATGCAACCGAGAAGTTTTGGATTATGCAGCATCTCAGTTGAATGTCAATTTTTGTGAGTATACAGTTGTTTCTCGCAAACAAATTTTTATAATGCTTTAATTTCTTTGATTTTATGACTAATTGAATACATTTGTGAAAAACAATTCAAGGTTTAACATGGAAAATTTTGAACTGTTATTTTGAATTATTATTAAATTTTGAATTATTCGAAATATAAGATTAATTGGAACTCATTGATAATTATTCGTAACATAAAATTAATTTGAATTCAATAATTTTCATTACTTTGAATTCAATTATTAAAGGGAATAAGAATAATTTGACCTCAATAAGTATAATTGGAATATTGGAAGCCTATAAAATAAATGGAATAAAAATAATGGGAATAAAAATAATTTGAAAATAAGTATAATTGGAATATTGGAACACAATGAGAATAAATGGAATAAAAATCATTGGAATAAGAATAATTTGAACTCAATAAGAATAATTGGAACATGGATAATTGAAACTCATTAAGAATCATTGGAACTCAATGAGGATAAACAGAATAAAAATAATGGGAATAAGAATAATTTTAACTCAATAAGAATAATTGGAACATGGATAGTTGAAACTCATTAAGAATCATTGGAACTCAATGAGGATAAACGGAATAAAAATCATTGGAATAAGAATAATTGAAACTCAACAAGAATAACTGTGAGTTATTTAATTATTCTTGGTTTTATTATTCCTATTCAAATTTTTTTTTCAAAAAAATTGTATTTCTTTCTCTTTTCTTTGTAATTCGATACGAAGAGTAATGAAATAGTTACCATAACTTTTAATGGGGTTGTTCAAACCCCATTAAAAGAAATACAATTAAAAGATTTTTATTACATTTATTCTCATTGGGCTCCAATTATTAATGAGTTTCAACTATCAATATTCCAATTATCCTCATTGAGTTCAAATTATTTTTATTCCCTTATTTTTATTCCATTTATCCTCATTGAGTTCCAGTGATTCTTAATGAGTTTCAATTATCCATGTCCCCATTATGCGTCCAGCTTCCTTGAATAATACGTGAAATAAAAATTGTCAAGCGTCGCACTTAAGATGTATTAATTTAAAGATTGAAGCAAAAAAAGGTTTGTACAATATTTACTTCTTGTGATACTCAGCTTGACAAAAAGAAAGCTGAATTTTGTAGTGTAATATTTTCGTTTAAGTATATTTTTTACTTTTTGTGATACTCAGCAATAACGAAAAGAAAGCTGAATACTGTAGTATAATATTTTCGTTTCAGTATATTTTTTTTACTTTTTTTTTATACTCAGCATGTCAAAAAAAAAAAAAAAAAAAAAAAAAGCTAAATGTTGTAGCATAATATATTCGCTTAAATATATTTTTTAAAATCATTTCATTGATCAAAATCTTCTCACTA
Organism: Caerostris darwini; assembly: GCA_021605075.1. Taxonomy (NCBI): domain Eukaryota; kingdom Metazoa; phylum Arthropoda; class Arachnida; order Araneae; family Araneidae; genus Caerostris; species Caerostris darwini. The sequence continues at coordinate 264,303 of BPLQ01013128.1, forward strand.
CAGAAACAAAAAATGATATTTCAGAAGATGAAAACAGCAAATGCAGACAGGTGTTTAAACAAAATAAAAGAGTAACTTAACAATGTATAATGATATCAACTTGAACTAATTAAACTGCGCTGACAAAAACTGCTAGGGGATTCACAACCATTTCCTTGAACCCAACTGAATGCCCTTCCAGTCAACGAGTTTGTCGTGAAGAACGGACTTTCCATCTTACAGATTTGTTATGTCGATTCCCGGGATTTTCAGTTAGGATAGCCGGGTTTCAAATCAAACTGTTCCAAGTTTGTAAACCTTATCTACAAGCAGGTTCAATTCTAATAAAAGTAATAATATGCAGGGTGATTATAATTAAAGTCCCATTTTAAAATGTTGTAAAAAAAGAAACCACTCATCACAATGAGTTCAAATTTGAACTGAAGATACTTGAAGAAGGGGGAAACGGTATGGCATCAAGAAAAAAGTTCCACCGATTTTTCCCATCCAATTTGGTATGACCTTGTCATGGTGGACGAGCATTCCACTAATAGTGTCACAACTGTTGAATGCTTGGAAGTCAATTTTTCCGTAATCAAATCTAAAATAATCAAGCACATTGTACTCTACAGTTGATTTAATGTGCAACTCATGCCAAATACAGTAGAACCTCTTTAAGGCGAACCTCGATAAGTTGAAAACCTCCAAAACTCGAAAAAAAATTTTTGTTCCCTTCCCTTCAAGTTCCAAAACCTCCATTACTCGAAATTTCAACCCTCTATAAGTCGAAATAATTAATCAATTCCCACAAGTCATTTTGGTATATATTTTCCCTCCGTAACTCGGAAAAAAAAATTGGACCTCTGTATCTCGAACATTAGCAATGTTTGATTTTACAACCTTTACAACTTGATCATTTGAAATTATTTCGGAATTATTTTGATTTTTTATTGTAGTACATAATATAACTTGTAAGCTGCAAATAAACATGTTTATTACTTCTGTAACTTGAATTTTTATTTATTTTACCTCTCTAAATAAAAATAAGTTAGAAAGAATCTAAACCTCTACAAGTCGAATATTTCCTTGCAAAATCCGCGTAAGTAGAAATCCTCCATAAGTCGAAAACTCTATAATTCGAATTATTTGGCGTCTCCCTTGAAGTTCGACTTACAGAGGTTCTACTGTACATCGTAATTTCGATTCAAAATATCACTGGCAGCCGAATTCACTTTCTTTATACCGCTTACAGCGCCATCTATTAATACACTTTGGAACTTTTTTTGATGCTGTATCGTTCCCCCTTTCTTCAAGTATCTTCAGTTCAAATTTGACGAGTTCATTGTGACGAGTGGTTCTTTTTTTTTTTTACCGCATTCTTTAAAGTGGGACTTTAATTATAATCATCATGTACTTATTGAATTATTCAGTAAAATAATATTTTAAAGAATCTTATTTTCCTTTTAAAGGTAATTACCAGAAAAAACTGTTGAACTGTCTCACAGTCGCAGCTTCTGATTGTGATATGGGATTTTTTAAGCAAGCCGAATGGATCAACGGTATCGTAGATGAAGTTTGCACGGAGGGAACAGGATTACATGAAGGTAGGACTTAATACATTCCATCAAATTCCTTTCATCAACAGAACGCACTGAAATACAAATGGATTGGCCTTTTCCGGTCACCAGATATTTTTTCTCCAAATCATCGCTGATTGGGACATCTAACTCTTGTAGTAGATGTGTCGTTGTTTGTTTGGGTGCGGTCAAAACCCAATTCTAATAACGCATTTATTGTGACGCACACAATTACCACAATTATAATTAAAAAATAAACAATATTTAACATGAAGGTAGATGATGGCCGAATGGCTAGCGCTCTGGTTCTCGGTATCATAGGTATCGGGTTCAAATCCCGGCTTGCCCATGGGTGCTTATAGTGGTTCGGAATCCACTTTAAACCGTAGGTCCCGGTCCTAATAGGATCGTAGAGCATTGCGGGGACATTGTTACTCCGCGTCCGTGGCTTACCATCAAGTTACACATGCCCCCTGGGTAATGCAAAGTGAGTAATGTCTGTGCAGCACTTGCCTTAAGGCATCAAAGACAATTGTCTAAGTGGTTGCCAGCTGCATTAAAACGAAAAAAAAAAAGTATTTAACACACTGCATGTATATTTAAAGAACATTCAATTAGTGATTTAGTGGTAGGATACCACTTCTAGCTCTCGGGAAGAGAGATTGTCCTTCACCGCCAGTTGCGCAGTACATCCTCTCAGACGGAGGTTCATAGCCTACCGTACGATGCAAGCGGCGCTCTTGCAATGTGTAGAAGAAACCACGGTTACAGGTGGAAACACTGTAGGTTTGACTAGCGCGTTGGCTCTCGGTACCACAGTTTTCGGATTCGAATACTGACGGTGTCATGGATGTTTACAGTGGTTCGGAATCCACTTTAAACTGTATGTCCCTGTCTCATATGACCATAGAATGTCACGGAGCAGAATCTTCTCTCCCCCACATCATTCCCTAACTGTAAGGGGGCAACTCGGCTCTAGGCACACTGACGTAATGTGGTGTGGTGTAGTAGTAGTAGTAGGAAAGATGGTAGGTGGAACCACGGTTGCACTTGCTCTAATCGCAAGAGCGATCAAATTCATATTTTATTAGACTAAAAAAAATCGATGCCTCAGAAACGCAAATTATGCAGTTGAATGTGCCCCTTTAGTGACATGTGGCTCCACCTGTGAACATTCTATGTCACGAAATCCCCTACCACCAGCTGCGCTTTCAAATCCAAGCATTTCAATTTGTTGTCAATTGAAAATGCTTGTTGAAGAATTGAAATTTGTTGACAATACTGAGATTGAAATGAACAGCAAATCCAAGCATTTCAATTTGACTGCGCTTAATTTGCTTCACTAGTGAGTATTTTGGAAATAGCAAAACTTTCATTGTTAAATGGAACTTGGAATGTTAACATGATAATTTTTCTTTTTGTATCAACTTTTAACTCTCCTGTACATTGGTTCGAAAATTTAAATTTAGAAAAATTGTAATACTGATACACACATACACACACACGAAAAAAAACCAGTACAAAAAATAAAATTATAAATAAAGATTTCATAGAGAATATCCTTTTTTTTTTTTTTTTGTTATATAAAAAAAAAAAAAAAAAAAAAAAAAAGAGGAACATTTGTTCAGTATTTTTTTTCCTTTCAGAATTTGAAGAGCACAAGGAATGCTACACGAAAGCAGCTACTGATATCAAATGCTACCAACCCATCATAGACATCATGAAAAATAAAGAAACTCCCAAGGACATCTTAAGAGGTCAAAAAGAAGCTTGCAAGTAAGTTAAACTACTAAAATAAGGATTTATAAATAAATTAATAACTAGACAATAAAAAATATAAGTAGAAACAATTATTTTGTATTAATTCAGAATAGCAAAATTGGCCAATTAATTAAATTACAAGATTTTCGTAATAATTCTTGTAATTGGTCAATAATATAAATGTTAGTTTTATAAAATTGATAATTAACGATTTTGGCATGCACATCTAATGTGAAAGAGAATAATTTGGAGGCGTGCATTAAAAAAGAAGTCAGTCGATGATTATAATAATGTGTGTTAGCTTCCAGCATCGACTATCTGGTTAGAGTTTTCTAGGTTTTTTCCGCCTTATATTAACTGGGGCAGTTAATCCTAAATATTCTACAGGAATTATCACCTCTGAATGTTCTACCTGAAATACCACCCTTGAAATTCTATTAGAAATATCATTCCTGAATGTTCTATTAGAAATATCCTCCTTAAAATTCTAATAGAAATATCATGCCTGAATGTTCTACAGAAAATATCACCTCTGAATGTTCTAACGAAAATATCACCTCTGAATGTTATATTAGAAATATAACCTCTGAATGCTCTATTAGAATTTTAACCTCTGAATGTTCTTCTAGAAATATCACCTGAATGTCCTACCAGAAATATCACTCTTGAATGTTCTACCTGAAATATTACCCCTGAATATTTTATTAGAAATATCATCCTTGAAATTCTACTAGAAATATAACCGTTGAATGTTCTAAAGAAAAATCACTCCCGAATGTTCTACCGGAAATATCACCCCTGAATGTTCTATTAAAAATATCAGCCTTGAAATTATACTAGAAATATCACTCCTGATTGTTCAACCAAAACCACAAATGCATATTTGAAACTTCTCAGATCTGCAAATCTAATTTTAAAATTATATTAATATAAACTGAAATTTTCGTGGCAAACTTAATATAGAAATACGCTCTTCTTCGCAGCCGCATTTAAACTGAGAAAGAACCGCATGTGGCTCTATAAGACGCATTTGCCCACCTTTGCTAAAGATAAATGTATTGGACAATCCTGGATGCTGAATATTTCCGTCATGTTGTGGCTGTTCATAAATATAACTCCACGAATTCGTTTCATATAGGGGGATTCTCTAACTTATATACAATAACAAATTCAGACGAGTATTGGAATTATTTTTCTTAAAATATGTTCTTTAATATAAAATATAGTGAAGAAAATATGAATAGCTATTATTTTTAAATCAGAATTTAACATTCGATATTCTAATCTAACTAACTCTCTGGCACTACAGCTCAT
>BPLQ01013128.1:270182-310501 GCA_021605075.1 Caerostris darwini
AAAAAAAAAAAAAAATTATATCACTTGTTTATTTGAAAATTTCTTTCTACAGTTGCACGTATAGGTGAAAATAGTAAATTTTTATTTTAAAATTTTAACTGATGCATCTGTATTCAAAATGCAGAATTTCATTTATAAGCTAATCAATTTTTTTAACGTCTTCTTACAGCAAGAAGTACAGGATAATCCTATATTCAAGATTCTATAGTTTAAACGTGTAATAGGCAATAAAAAATTAAAAAAAAAAAATTAATAAAAGATGAGAAAAATTCATAAAAACATATATTATATTTCTTCTTGTTTTTTAAACTCGATGCACTGCTTTAAAATTAATAAAAGAAAGTAGAAAAATGAATAAGATTTATTTTTCTTTCACTCGTCATTTCTGTTGTCGATAAAACTATTTGCTCAACGTAATTGCCTTAAGAAAAGTTCAGCTCATTTCAGAAAAAAAGGTCTTTAGTAAAAGTTACTAAATAATACGTTAAGTAACTTTTATAACAAGAAAATCTATAGTTTCTATTATTGGTTTTTACATGACATTAAATAAAAGACTATTGCTACTATTTACACATTGCATCACACAACAACGCATCAATTCATTATGCCTGGAATTGAGATGGTCCTTTACAAATGTAGGTAAAATTGTGGCATTGTAATTTTGAGAAGAGATTGCACATTTCACTTTTTTTCCTAGAGACCAAGGAAAGGCTTACCGATGCATCGTCCCCCTACCCCAGCATAGAAGATAAGATTTTTGTTTTGGCAATGCTTGTAGAGTTTCAAACCAAGTAGTCTTGACTCCCACTGCCCTACCACTAGGCCAATCATTCCTAACCTTTTTCTACATTCGAACACATTCTAGAATACTCTTGGGGCGATTGCCACATTATTTTGTTAAGCTAAATTTATAGATTGATTCCATTTTGCTAATAAAAACAAATTTAAATAAACGTAACACTAATTAATATCGAAGCATTTTAATAAAAAATTTTAATGCCATTAAAACCAATCAACTTAAATGTACAATTAGCTAATCTTTATAACATATAAAACAACAGGTACAAAAACTAATAATAAAATATTCATTGATTGTAAAAAAAATCATCAACGGGAAACAATGCTAAAATGTATTCTGAACAGATTTTAAGATAGCGCATGCCTATCAGAATAGCTTCTGATTGGTTGGAGATCTCTGCGAACAGCATGATGTTGTCCTGTTAAAGAAACATATACCACATAGGCTTACAAGCATACAGGTTTATAGCGGAAAACCGGTTTCGAATTATTTGACTTGAGACTGTAGTGACAGTAGACGAGTGAAGGTGTAGCTGGAGAAGTGTGACATTCGTCGTTCGGTTTCTTCTGGCCGTCAGCTTTAAGTATCGGTCCACATTTGGCATTGTTTCTCGTTTGCAACCTTGACTTGGTTTTAGGCATGCAGTTCCATTCTTCAAAAATCTATTTCAGATTCCCAATATTACACTTTTTAATACACCCATGAATTCCACAACTAGACTTGTGTCCGACTGATGGCTGAGTTGCAACGTAGCAGCCAGCGTGCTGGAGCGCTAAGGTTCGAATAAGTGGCATTGCTGTAATCGCTGCTTTCAGGAACGAGGAAACTCCACAGCGATTGTAACAGTGTAAAGCGTCTTGCATCGATAGTTAGGCTGCAATGGGAAATTTTTCAGGGTTTTTCTTCTACACGAAAAGCATATACGTGTTAACTATCCCTACATGGGCTATTCGTGGTCTATATTAGGCCCACGTCGCAGCTGTCAGATATATTACAGCTGTGATTTTGTTAAATATATGGTAGTCAGAGCGAGAAAACTGTTTCTCCTTACTTCAGATGGATTTGAAATCTTAAATTCCACTCTAATAAAATGAAGAAGAAAGGCTTATAGTATTTTATTTATCTGCTAAAGCCACTTCGGCCTACTTAGTAATTTGCAACAAACTCCAGCCTCTGTTCATTTATATATTATATATGCATGTTTGTAATCATAAATATATATGTACATGCATATTAAAAATATAAAATGTATATATGTCATTATAGGAAAGATTTCATAATGTAATTTATATAAATGATTAATAATTTTATTTCAATTAAATTTTGGATTTTGCATTTCCTGTGTATAATTATATTGTATAAAAAACTTGAGCACACATAGATCATTGTAATTGTTTTTGACAAAAATGGTGTGCTGTAATTACTAAAAGGATCAAAATTGTGAAGAAAAATACACGAGATTTTAAAGGGATTTAAATCTTTACACTGTAATATAAGTTTCAGTACTAAACATGGATGATCAATAAAATTTTTTTAAAGAAGTATTAGCAATAAGAGAGGCCTGATGGCCAGTTATAAGAAAAGCCTTCGGGTCCCGGCAGTGCCATGGACGTTTGTATAAGTGTATAAGTATAAGTAGACCGTAGGTCCCGGTCTAATATGATAGCAGAGCATGGTGGGTATAGTGTTACTCGCGTCCTTAGTTTATCTTCAAGATACACGTGCGCCCTGGGTAGTGCAAAATCAGTAACAGCAGTGCAGCTTTTGCTTATAGCATAAAGATTAATAATTGTCTCTGCATTGCTAGCTCCATTACAACAACAGTATAGGTAATAAATAACATATTTTTCTAATATTTAAATTTTCATTTTTTAATATAGAGCTGAGTCATGTCTTATACTTTAAACTTCCATCATATGACTTTTTTATAAACTGTAAAAATTAATTAATCACAATTATTATTAGCAGTGATATTAATAGATTAGTATTATTAGTAAAATTATGACAGGAGTGTCGGGGTGTGTGTTTTAAATCAGAAGAAAATCAATTGCGATCGGCCTTGAGCAAGCAGTTTCGTGCATACGATTGAGAGCGACGTCATTGTGCAGCACGAAAATAGCATCGATCATAAATACAATTTGTTGCGTGGATACCCGCGAGCGCAAAATCATATGCACGAAGTCAGCAGGCAGACCTTGGAGCTCCTATAGTTCCGATGTAATATCTTTTTGCCTTCGCAGATTTCCAAGGATCGATTCTGTTATTCATTCTGTGACCTAATGGTAATTGGCTTTATTATAATTATTTTGGCTTAGTATACATAGCTTACTGATGTCCGAAAATAGTAAAATTGCTGTTTGTTTTATTTTTTAGAAAATTTTGAGAAAACGTAGTTTAAATGGTATTTGTCTGATTCTTAAATCTATAAATACGCATTTATGGCATTCACCATTCCATGTAATCTCCCCCTCTCACTTTTTATGTATATAAATGAATATTTTACGTACCGTATTCCATAACTTGAAACTAGAACACTTAAATGTCGCAGTTATTTTTTTCTTTTTGTTTAATTAAGACTTAAAAATTAAGATAAATCTTATTTAATTAAGATTAAAAAATTAAGAAAGTATTCTTATTAGTTCTTTGTCTTAATTGAACAAAAATTATTTGCACACTACCTGGTGGCATAGGATGCCATCTGGTGGTGAGATTTAGAAATTTTCTTTAAATTAAAGCCAATTGTTAAAAATTAATTAAATTTCATTGTTTAAATTTTAGTTATTTTTAAAATATTCTATTTTTAAAAATTTATGTAACTTGTGTTCTTTTTTAAAAAATATATTTTTGGTTTGTTTCAATTATTCTAACATATAAACTTATGCCTTTCTAAATGTTATTTATAAATAGTTATTTACAATAATTTTTTTTTTAACTTTGACAAATCATAATTTATAATAGATTTAAAAGAGCGTAATTTTAATGTTACGAATAAGAACTAAAAATGTTTGATTATCTGTAACTCGGTTACCGGTCAGTAAATTTAAAAAAAAATAGGTCAGCACTGCTCAGTCAGTGTAATAGAATTTATTTTCAAAACTAGCTAGCCCAAGAATTCCCCTCTCTTAAATAGCGGCATTGTAGCATGCAGAAATAACATTTCTCTATAGATTGTGACTATGCGGTGTTTGTGAGATAAGAGCCTTTCTTTTAAATAACAGGATTGTTATTTAATAATACTGTTAATTGCTAATTCTGTTTCAAAACAATGAATGTGGCTGTTCAACATTTCGCTTTTTTTTTATGGATTCTGTAATGTTTCCTATTTTATTACCCTAACAATGCCTCTAAGAAAAAGCAAGGTGAGTGTCCAAATCAATTTTATACGACCTTCATCTTCCTGTCATTCATTTTTCTGTTACATAATATTCTTGTATCTGACAAAATATAAGAAAAATAAACACCCAGGCAACGCTGGGTAAACAAATATTACCTACAGAGAAAAAATATGTTGGTTAAATTTTTTAATAAATTACCTCTCAAACATTTCTTATTGGTATTAATTATTAACAGTTTTAAAAACTGGAATTTAAATAGGAAATGTGACAAATTCAACACAACAAATTCGGATGACTCAGTTTATAATAAGTTTTAGTTAAATTCAATTTTTTTTGCATCAGTAACAGGATTTTTAGAAAGTGTATTTTTTTTCCATTTTCGTAGAATGCACCCTTTTTTTTTTTTTTTTTTGAGCAATTTTTTTATTGTTATTAAATTTTAATTTAAAGTGATGGAAGAAAGTGTATCTTTAGTTTCTAACACTATATACCATGAATTCCACATAATATACAATGAATAACCAATATTATGAATTAAAGGCTATTTAATGAATATTCTATATGTTAAAGGTTGTTGTCTGCCAACGGCCTTTTCATAACTATCCATCATATGCATGTCTCATTGTATAAATATGGAAAACCTTTACTATGTAGAACGAGGATTTATTTAAGACATTGTAACTGCTGTCAGAATCAACACCAAGGCACCTCGTTTTAGAAAGCAGTGACTGCAACGCATGACATCAATGGTGTAGCAAATCTTCATTTATTCTACAGTTACTTTGTGAATTACTTATAATACACAAATGCAGCAGGATAAAGGATAGAGTTGAAATAATTTATTGATTTATTAATGATAATTCTAAATACCATTTCTTGTAAGATTTGAATTATTTTTACAATAATTATTCAAAAAGAAATAATCCATTGGGTTGTATTTTATATCAAAGAATTCTATCATCGACTGTACTTAACTTAAATATTAAATTTTTTTTTTTTTTTTACAAATTCTAAGAATTTTGCCGTTCTAGTTGCAAATGACCATATGTCAGATTTGTCGAAATTTCAGGTTTCCTAGGGAGGGCCTGATGCACTTTTTTTACGTTGAATCACTGCAATTCACAACAAACACTGACAAGGGCGGCATTTGAGGTTGTTTGAACCTACCCTTTCTCCCAATGGAAGGCTTTCCAACTTACATATCTATTGTAACGTATATGCCTATACTAGACCTATATCGGCTCCAAGAAGAGGGCCACTTCAGGTTCATGGGAGCACTTTAATTTTTATTTACAAGGCCGAAGACTTTCAGAGTTCGCGAGTCTACGACGAATCTACAGCACAGGCGTGTCTGTCTACAGGCGTGATACTCGCGAACTCTGCACGCCTCCGGCCTTGCAACCCTCAGTTCTCATTAGAATTGACATTTATCAGCTCGTATTCTATCACCCATCACGATGGAACCACTTATGGTATAGTCCATATTCAATCTGTAATTATTTCGACCTGTGAAGGTCGCACAGACATTCGCTAATTTTATGAGTCTCATTATACATAATACCTGTTATCATATTTGAGTGACAGGTTGTTCTCATTAGTACAAAACACTAATTGCTTGTAATATAACTGCCCACAATAAAGCTCGTCTGTTGTCAAATTTGAGTGATGAGCTTATTATAAATTTTTCAAATAAGATACATTCCTCTCTCCTGGGAACGAAATGCTACATCTCTTCCCGTGGGAAAAATGTTACACTATGTTGGCTCGCATGATACTTTCAGTTTGATTTCGCTTACAAGCTTTCTAACATAGCCTCTCTGTTCAGAAATCTAATTCGTCATCAGGAGATTCCGCTTTATTAAGTGGAAATGTTTTGACGGAATAGCATGGGCTAATTATTCAAGAAACTCTCCAAGAACTCAATCTCCTTAAAAAAAAAAAAAGCAACAATGTCTCCGAGTGATACAGTTTAAGTCAAGAAATTCACAAAAATCGACTTCTGCCTGTAAACATTTCTTTCTCTTCTTCAGAATTTTTCTTTCGAATTTACAAATTCTCGTCTAGCTTATTAATTATGAAATTTCAGTTTATCGTTCATTTAAGTATTGCAAGCATTGACCATCTCGTGTTCTTATTTTATTATGTTTGCGAAAGTTGTACATCCAGGGCCGGATTATCCTATAGTCTAACTAGGCTTCAGCCTAGGGCCTCGAGATCAAGAGGGGCCTACATTCAAATTGTTAGCAAAATTAAAATTACTAAGTTCCATTTTTTGGTTTAGTTTAAAACTTAAAATTCATAATCATTCATACTTAAACTTTAAATGTGAATTATTATGAAATAAATTTATCTGAATTGAATTCGCTTTAATCTCCAATGTATTGAATATATTAATTTAATTCGATAGAAAATAGGATAATTTTTATTGCATATTTTATTTTCGTGGGCAAAGATTTTTATTATTTGAATTTTGCTTCTTTGTAAATGTTGTGTGTTATGTTTGATTAATTATTGTTACAAATACTATATAGGGTGCTGAGAATAAATGTCCAAATAAGTGTTCTCGACTTTTTTTTATTTAGTATCCGTGTCACATCTTTTATAACGATTAGTACCCATCACAGCATGCTCCATTTAGCATATTGATATCTATCACAGTAATGGTGTATTTTATTATCTCTCATGTAATTTAGAAACTTAAAAATCGGAGTAGGACATCATAAGTGGAATAGCCTAGGGCCTCTTTTCATCTAAATCCGGCTCTGTGTACATCCTTTCTATAACATAACCATGGACTGTCTGTAGATAAAGAACTCAAAAATTATATAATAAAAAACATGATATGTAAAGAAAAGAAATATATATATACATATATTACATTAAGTAGGAAACTCGGCCGTACCATGCTGAATATACCGGTTCTCGTTAGATCACCGAAGTCAAGCATCATTGGGCGCGGTCAGTACTTGGGTGGGTGACCACCTGGGCCACCGCGTGCCGTTGGCAAATTTGGGACCTGAATGGCCGAGTGTCTAGCGCTCTGGCGCTCGGTGCCACAGGTTTCGGGTTCGAGTCCCGGCGGTGCCATGGATGTTTGTAGTGGTTCGGAATCCACTTTAAGCCGTAGGTCCCGGTCACCTATGACTGTAAGAGCGTCACGGAGCCAAAGTCAGACTTCTACCTACTGGTGCTCCCTCACAACAGAAGCTGCTTCCTTCCCCTTCAATCATGAGTACGTATGGGCTCGTGGGCTTGGCCAGCCAAGTGGGATAAGAAACAACAACAACAACAGTAGGAAACTTGATGAGTAATATTAAATTAATGTCATAAGTGTTTTAGCATTTCATTTAATTTTTGTAATCACCAAACATAAAAATTATGAGTCAAGTGATTTTTAAGTATCGATTTTTTCGATGGTCATGCCTAAAAACATGTTTTCTCTCAAATATGTATTAATATAAACAGGCTTGCACATTTCGAAGTATGGTTTAAGAAAAAGCATATCTATCTAGCTTTGCGAAATTTTAAAATGGAGCATGCTTTTATCAATAAATATCGTATATATATATAAAGAAATCGTATAAATGAATTACCATGCAAGCTATCATGCGTCGTCAAAGGCTCCGGCGTTTTTGTTTTAAAACAGTTGTTTGTAGTGCCTAAATCGGTACTATGCATTGTTAGAATGACGACCCATAAGTTTTTATCCTGTATTCGTTTATGTTTTGAGCCTTAATTATTCGATAAAATACAAATTTAAAAATTTAGCGCTTAAAGTATAATCAGAACCATAATCTTTTGATTCCTCTTCAGAACTTTTGAAATAACTTCACACGTTAACATTGCCATTAAAATTGTACTTCAATTTTACTCATTTTGAAAACATAGGTATTAACTCACCATTTATGGACTATTGACTATGAGGGAATCCATGCTTGCCTTAAAATAATACAAAGTAAGCCAAAATACTCATTTGGGGACCCGATTCTTGGCTTAGTAGTAAAGTGCGCCGCTGATCAGCATTAGGGCTGAGTTACCATCCGCTGGCGGCTTTGTTGTACACACTGTTTCGAAAAACAAGGAGCCTCAATGGCATTGAGATGTTCAGCATGTTTTGATGTCAGGGTATTCTCCCATACGATACTCAAATTCGGGGTAGTTCCCCCTAAAAGTTTTCACGGAAGGACAATCTGTTAAGGGGTTCTGTTTGGTACGGGACTTAAAATAAAATTGATGTTTAACATTTACACGAGACAGCCTGAAAAATATTCTTAATACATTACGCTGCAATAATTTAAATATATAGTAAAACCCCATAAGCAAGATATCTGTTTGCGAGTTGCCGATGACTGAATTACGGAAGAAAAAAAAATTTGGTAATGGTATCGTTAGAGTTGATTGGGGACCCCGCGGTTAGCGCTCTGGCGTTCGGTACCACAGGTTTCGGGTTCAAATTCTCGCGGTGCCATGGATGTTTGTAGAGATTCGAAATCCACTTTAATCCTTAGGTCCCAATCTAATAAGATCGTAGAGCGTTGTGGGAATAGTGTTATTCGTGTCAGTAGCATATCTTCAAGCTAGACATGCTCCCTGGGTAGTGCTGAATGAGTAACAGTGGTGAGACCCTTATTTATGGTATAAAGATTAACTGCCTCTGTATTGCCATCTGCATTAGAGAAACGTGAGAGTGGGTCGGTTAGGTTTGCTTTGATTTGTCGCTCTACGGTCATTATTTGCACACCAGAACTAATTAGACTGTGACCTAACGTTTAAAGTGGATACCAAAGATTTACAAACACTCATCGCACCTCCGGGATTTGAACCCGAAACCTGTGGCTTAGATGGAATGCAAGATAATATGTAATATTAAGATTAATACTTTAATACTGAAATATTATTTCGAAGAAAAGATGACAGTGGATAAAGAAAAATAGGCAATTGAACAATCGGATAATAAATAAAAATACTCTAAAATATTAGGGAAATTGAAATGGTTTATACGATAACACTTTATGAAATGAATTTCTCTTAAACACACATATTTGTAAAAAAAGATGTGTAGTAATTATATTTTTGGGAATTAAAGGACATTATCAGAAATGTGCAATTAATTCCCAAAAGACATTCTTTTGTACTATTATAATATGTGAGCACTTTTATACCACCTAATCGTGAATCACCTCTTAATAGAAATTTTGAATGGACCGTCTCCTAGCAACGACCTTGACCGATATGCCAGAGGCCGGATCATCCAGTCGTGAAAGTAATTGTCCAGCACGACCACTCGGACACAGCTCATTTGGGAGAAGAAGCTGGGAATTAATAAAGTAGAGGTTCAACATCAAAATCAAATCATTTTGGTAAGTATGTTATGGTATGTCATTTCCGCATGTGAAGACAACCTTTTCTAGAATAATTTTATTTTGTCTTTTAATGGCATTAAAGATTTAACTGTGTTTTCCTTCTTTTTCTTTTATAGAATCTAAAAACCATACTTTGTGTACGTCAATTTATTTATTAATATTTATTTGCTATAAAAAAATTATTTGCAGCCTTTTTCTTTTCTACCTTCGAATTTGCACTAAGTAATTAAAAAGTTTAGTTTTTCTCTTTTTAGAAAAACAATTATTTAAATTTCTTTTAAACCTCTAAATGATAAAAGAAAATTTAATATTATAAATGTTTTTGTTATCCTCCCCCCCCCTTCCCTCCAAAGTCACGGCCTGGGGGCCAAATGGCTAGCGCTCTGGCCTTTGGTATCCCAAGCTTCAGGTTCGAACCCTGGTGGTGGCAAGGATGATTGTAAGTGATTCAGAATGCAGTTAACTGTAAGTCCCGGTCTGTTTAGCCCTCATGTGCACAAGATGATCGTAGAGCGACAAATCAAACCAACCGAAAAGAATCATATAGAACAAAAGCAAATATTATGAAAGATTATAATTTGTATCTTTCTAGTCTGAATTTATGCACCTTTTTTTTTTTTTTTCTTTTGAAAATTGTTTTTAAACATAAAATAAAATGATAAACGTTTTTAATAAAATCAATTAACAGAATACTTTTCAAATCCTTTAAATATTTTTTAAATCATTTCATGTGAAAATGTCATATTACACCTAATGCACTTGAATTTTTGGTATGAACTAAAGATGCATCTTCAAATTTCGAATAACTGGGATAATTAAATATGAATATTTAAAATTCCTTCAGTTTTCTTACTGGAACACAAAATCTCATTTTCATTTCTTTTTCTATTCTCTTTTGAGCGAACAAGAAGTGGCAACACACAAGTTTGCAGACGATATTTTGCTACTGCTCGTCTTCAAGTCTTTTTCCTCTCGGAATGCCTTACTTACTTTTCATCTTGTTAAAAAGATACAAACATTCAGGAATAGAACGTTGTTGCTATTGAAGGAAGGATAATATGCAGTTTTTTGTAGGATCAAAACAATGTAAATTGTTTTCTTTTTTTTATTGCAAAACATACGAGAAAGAATTTTGTCAACGTTTCAAGAACATAAGAAAAATTCTAGAATTTAGACGTTAGTAATTTTTTGTAAGTATTTTACTATGCTTGATATTTAAGATAATGTTTACTTTCCTCTCATGTTGAACATAAGTTTTCCAAAACATAAGATAACTCATAAACTGAAGAATATAAAAAAATAAGAATAGCAAAATGTAGTTTGCAAAATGTACTGAAAGTATAATGTTATTAAAATTAACATTTAATAACTATTTTAAGAATTTTTGTGTTAGCTAAATATTCTTGAAAATGCATTGATTTATTCATATTTATTATCATAAATTCTGAAAATTTATGTAAAGCACCCATAGATACAAATCTGATTTGGCTTCGTGACGCTGAAGAAGTTCGACAGGCTCTTCCGGGAGGACTCTTTAGAGGGAACTACCTCGCATTTGTGTATTGTACGGAAGAAAACCCAGAAAAACTCCCACCAGATAGTCTGATTCATGAGGCAAGATGCTGAACATCACAAATGTCCTTGAGTCTCTTCGTTTTTTGAAACAGTGTCTACAACAAAGTCCCCAGCAGACTGAACCTCCTCCCTAATGCTCACCAGCGGCGTGCATTGCTTCTGAGCCACGGGAATGGCTAGTAAATTTTTTAAACTCATGAAATGCGATATTGCATTCGTATTGACACCAACGTCATTTTTGAAATGTCAAATATCTCGTTCTTCGCGTAAGACAACATTCAGTTGAAAAATATATTTAATTAAAGTTATCAATAATCCTTAAGGTAGTATAATGAAACAAATAATCTTCGCATAATTTCTGAAAATTTGGATTGTTGTTTTATGCTTAATTAGAGAAACCAGAAATATTCCATGATAAACAAAATAGTTATTTTTTTAATGTAAACTTCTTTTACTTCTAACGAAGATATTAACATTTGTTTGCTTAACATAAATTTTCGATTCAAAATAATTAAGCCACTCTACAATAAATACGTGATAGCATATTAAATGTAAATTCAAGAATTTACTGTTTTCAAAACTCATGCATTCATTTTTTTATTTAATTTTTGACTTCCTATTTTTTTAAGACCAAAATAAGTCTTGATTTTTTAAAAATTAAAATGAAACGAGTATCAAAGAACACAGAAGGACAGCCCAGTCCAGTAGTTCTGAAAGCAACTGCAAGTTTACAAAAGTATAACGACCACTTTATCGACAATATGCATAAATATCTCGACAACCAATATAGAGTCGTCCACAAATCTTGAATTTCAGCATCGGAGAGGAATACAGAAAAAACATGGAAGACGAGATGCTTAAAAAATGACTAAAGATAAACAGCTGGAATCCAGGACACAACTGAAGCCTACTAAAAAGATTTCTAAAGTTACCAGAAAGATTTCACAAGAACAAGCCAAAACTTGCATTAAATCCAAAGAGTATAATAACTACAAGAAGAAATTTTTATTTCACCTGATTCTCATCATGAATTCGAACTTTCGAAGATCCAATTTCAAATTATTCGGGTTGTAATGGTAAAGCTTCGAAAATTAGCAATAAAAAAAATAATCCAGTTGTTAAACCGGTAACTCCTTTAAAAAAAACCTTAATAGATATGATGAAGATAATTTGAATTCTGTTATGACTTTCATTTCCGAATTTTTTTTCATTAATTAAATTAGTTTTAATTTAATTAAAATTCATAATAATAAATATATTAAATAAAATTCATAATTAAATATATTCAAATATATTTAATTAAAATTCTATATATATAATTCTTTATTTATTTTATTCATATATATTCAATTAAAATTCAATAATTTCATTGGCATATATACTCAATTCAGGTGTAATATAATAGAAACCTCAAATTTTGGTGACCTACATTTGATAAGCAGCTCAATTTCTTAGTGTATGCCACGTCTATAGTGTATGAATGTCGTCTAAAAAATAGTGTATGCCACATCTTGACGACTGGGAGATGTCAAAATCATTCAAAGCAAGCGAATTAATAGGCAAGTAATGATAAACGAGGACGCCATGCTTTTTTAATGTTTACAAACATCGTACTATGTTATGTAAACCATCGCCAATTTGGCGATTTAGCTAAACAGGACAAAGTTAAATAAGATCCAACCCAAAAAAGAAACTCTTCAGATATTTTACAAATAATATTGTGCCAAACCGCAAAACAGGGGTCTTTGGGATTTGGTGACATTTTTTGTGGCACCAATTGAACGATAAATTCGTTAATCTCACCACGATGCATGTGTAGAAATTGTACATCTAAAAAATAGGGAGCATAAAAAAAATTCCTTTCGTGTCTGATTCTCCCATGCCATTTCTAATAAAGGTAAAATCACTTAAAAAATCGTTTTTTATCTGGTCTAACTACTTATTGCAAAAAGAAGACTTTCTAATGAATGCCTTCAGTGGATAGATAGCTTAGATGTAGAGATATAGATTTTAAAATGACTGGTTGTCAGTTTGGGAGAGGAATACCTTTTTATTACCGTAAAACTATTTTCTTGGAATAATTGTATATTTAAGATAAAAAAATAGGAGTGCTTATTTCTTTTTTAGTCATTTTATTTATATCTTTTAGTAAGATGTACAGTTTTTTTGTTTATATATTTTCAGTTGCTCTGTTATTACACAATCATTACAAAAATATCATTTTGCTAGCATTAATTAAGGAAATAAATAAATGTTATTCGCATTATTTTTCTAAAAAAAAAAAAGATTTTAAATTAAAATCAAATAAAAGATATGCCACACATTTTTTTTTTCAGCGTCCATCTTATTTATTTATATTATATATTTCATTTAAAATTTCCTAACGATTTCCAAACAGCAAAACCAAATCTTATCCCCATTAAAATTTCCGAACAACATTTAGAAACGAATATTTCTAAATGTTTTTAATTTATAAAAAATCTAAAATAATAATTTGCACCTATTTCTCTTGGGAAAGAAAAAGCTATCGAATGTGAGTTATTATTTAAAGTGCATTGATTTGAAGGACTTTAAAATTGTGTTTTGCTGTCATAAATTCCATATTATTTTTAGTTTATTTCATATTATTTTTAGTTTCATATTATTTTTGATAGTTTAATGCTACTTATGAATGCTCTTCGTATAATCTTTTATGGCCTTTTCTGTATTATAAGACATTTATTGATTACTCTAAAATTTTGCACTTATGTTTCTTATATAATTTTCCGTGCTACCTATAAGAAAAAAAAACTATTAAAAAAATGGAAATTTACATCATTTTCAGCTATTTTTGCATATTTAGATCGCAAAACCAAATCTTTTGCATATTTAGATCGCAAATTGAACCGGAAAATTATTTTTAATTACTCTAAAACTTTCTATTTATGTTTTTTATATATTCTTTCAACTAGTTTGAACTAGCGAAAAGAAAAATCTGAAATTTAAAAAAAAAAAATCATAAAAAATGGAAAGTAATTTTCTGTTAATTTCGCATTTAGTACTCAAAGTGGAATCGGAAAATATTTATTGATTAATCAGAAATTTTGTACTTATATCTATGAAACCATTCCACAGCTTTTCCGCGATGTCAAGAAAAGAATATCGAAAATAAAATTTTTTTCGCTTCACTCTCATACAATCGAAGAGTGATGATTTATACTCTTTTCCTCGAGCACACAGAGAATACGGGGGCAAGGGGGGCATGATTCTGGTCTAGGAATTTATTGTGTATATTTTCTCGCATAGATGCAAAAGCTTTCGATTAGATTTAGTTTGGTTAGAAGGGTTTCGAACCTGTCTCTCCTAGTTCGAAAACCCAAAGTGCTATCCATATGGATATACCAGAACATTTTCGAAATCAAATTTATTGTTTATGGAAAAACGCAGAACTAATTGCTATATTTTTAAAATTCGATAGGCATACAAGTTTTACTAATTTGCCAAATCAATATTTTTGTTGTAGGTGATTTAACAAACCTCCCCGCATGATTGATGCACGAAATGGCAATCCATTCGAAGACAGCCTGGAGCAAGAGACGCTTCCACGCTTCATACCCTCCAAAGACGCCAACCAGCCTTTCGTCAAAATACCGATTGTCATCGCATGCACCGTCGTGGTATTCATCCTCCTCATCGCTGGAACTGCCACCACGGTGATCTCGTATCCACCAGAACCTCTGCAAGGGGACACGAGGCCCGACAGGAAGACAGCTCTAGACGGCGATTACAAGCTCTTAGGTCCGCTACTAATAATGGCCGGCGTGTTTCTGCTCGTTGTGGACATTGTGCTGTGCGCCATCGTCACCAAAGAAGCTTACTCTATCCACCGTTCAGTTCGTCCCAATTCCAACATCCCCCCAAGCTCTGCTCACATGTCACTGCTGGGCGGCCCTTTCTTTTTGGCTGTTCCTTCTTTAACCGAACACAACTCAGTCACGCCTTTTGCCTTTTCTAGACAACTATGGGCCATGCCAAATGCACCTCTGCCCGACTTCACTTCAGACGGTGTATCACTGAAAGGGTCAAGAGTTAGACCAGGAACGGCTACTCTGAATAAGTGCCATCAACCTCCGTTCAATCCAGACCATGAAACTCCAAAACCACCTGTAGATACTTAGGAGGGGATAAAAAAATAAATGAATGCTTTCATAATCATGTTCTTCTTCTTCAATGGCCCAACAGCCCCATGGTGGGCCAAGGCCGTCTGCCAGTAGGCAGATTTTGAGACAGGATATATTTTCTTTGTACGGTTTAGGTTGCCAATCCTACGCTCTAGACATGTTAGATACCAATACCAAAGGTTTAAAGTGGATTCCGAAGCACTACAAAGATCCATGGCATCGCTGCGACTCTGTGGCACAGAGCTCTAGTCATTCGACCATCAGGTCCTTAATCATGTACTTGTGTTTCATAAAAAATGTACAGTTTATTGGAATTCATCTGATTCTTTGGTGTTCGTTTATTAATAAATCTTGTAGTCACAATGTTTTTCAAATGTGCTGCTCAAGCGGTCACCGTCCAGTGAAAACCGGGGGGAAAAAAAAGGGCCAAAATTATTCTGTCCTTTATGGAGTGGTTCTTAAACTTTTTTAAGTTGCTATCCCTTTTTAAATTTAAAAATTTCTCTCACATGACTCACTTAAAATGACTCTCACATATCGATATAAAAAAAAAAGTAAACAATACTGCATAAAAAGTTAATATTTTATTATAAAGATGTAATAAATGATCTTTAAAAAATGTGTAAATATTCACAAGAATTAAAAATCGAATAAAGGTAATTTTAATATTACTCAATACTATAAATGAAATTAAAAAAAGGAAAAATTAAGCAATGTTAATAACAGTTGTTGTTACTTATCCCACTTGGTAGATATCTAATCTAGACAAAGGCCACGAACCCGTATGGACTCATGGGTGAAGGGGAAGGAAGCAGCTTCTTTTGTGAAGGAGCACCCGTAGGTAGAAGTCTGACTTTTGCTCTGTGATACTCTACAGTCATATGAGACCGGGACCCACGGCTTAAAGTGGATTCCAAACTACTACAAACATCCATGGCACCGCCGGGACTCGAACTCGAAACCTGTGGTACCGAGCGCTAGCTACTCGACCATTCAGGCCCTAATAATAGTTAGAAAGGTTTATTATAAAAAAAGTACATGAAAATAGGATAAGTTAAGAAGGAACAATTCTCGAAATATTTTTTGCGACATTCACCCGTTTTGAGTTCGAGAACGCTTTCTAAAAGTGTAAGTGGTGTTTTGTGTTTGCTTTCTTAATCGACATTACACGGTATATTTCTTTGAGCTGTATAAAACCATAAGTAACGGAGATTCTAAAAATTATGGTATCCGAAACGAAAACAGAAACAAACTTTCTTCTTGATAGTTTTTTTTCTCAGCAATCGGAAACGAACTGATCTTTAATGGGTAAATGCCATGTGTGTGGTCACTTTTGGCATTTAACCACTAACGATCCGGTAGTTTCCGATTAGGGAAAAGCAAAACCGTCAGAATTCTCACAGGGATTTATTTCTTCGTATGTCAACGGGACTTCATGACCATTTTAGACTTAGAACAGCGCAACCGTCTACTTCTTGTTAGGGCGATTCAATGAGTTAAACAAAATTTTACACACACACAAAGTAAAATTATCTATGTGCAGTTTTTTTAAGATAACATAAAAACAAGTAATATATAAAAAAAAATTTAAAGTCAATTCCTTTTTTTTCACTCTATTGCAGAATGTTCTTCATAAATAATTTTCATTCATTTTTTTAAGTTTATCTCGCGCCATCTATGGGTAGATATATGCAACTTAAATCTAAAAAAAACTAATTAATTAAATTTAATGAAGGAATTAATATTTGTATTAAAACATCAAGTGTCATCCACTACAAGTTCAAAAAAACTGTATTTAAACTTGAGTGGATGAATAAAAAGTATTTTATGAACGACTGAAAATTTGAACAAGATTGATATAGGGAGAGTGTGAGCTAATAGAAGGAATTGAAAAAAAACAACAACTTTGTAGCATCTTGAAATCAGTTTAAAATTTTACGCGATGGATTTTAGTTAATGCTGACTTTTAGACATGCCACGAAAAACATAACTTTTAAAAAGATAAACTTCTGTTACAGATGACGCCCAGTGAGTGATGCCACAGTCGAAAGTCACGCGTCCGCGCGGCAAGACAACACAACACTAGTTGATAGAACAATAGATTCAGAGCATACATAAACATTATTCAATCCCTTCTATTAGCTCACATGCTCCCTATATATATCTTATTCAAATTTTCAATCGTTCATAAAATACTTTTTATTCATCCACTCAAGCTCAAATACATTTTTTTTTTTTTTGAATTTGCAGTGGATGACACTGAATGTTAATACAGTTTTTTCAAATATTAATTAATTAATTTAATTTTTTTTTTTAGTTTTAAGTTGCATGCATCTACCAATAGATGGCGCCAGATAAAAAAAATGACTGAAAATTATTTATAAAGGACTTTATGCAATAGAGTGAAAAAAAAAGTAGGAATTGACTTTAAATTTTTTTTTTTTTTTTATATTACTTGGAGAAAGCGCATGCGTACGAATTGCATTTGCATAAATACATAAATAAAGATGCAATTATAACTGAAGGTGCAGACATTAATATCCTTATTGAAAATATATTAGAATGTTCAATTCCAGATATACAAAATATATCCATCCATATCTCCAAAACAAAACAAAAGCAAACAAATAAATAAAAAGGACAATGAAGAAATTATTACTTAACTTACGAGACCACCAAAAATGTTATCTAAAGAGAAATAAGATAGAACGCCAAGAGCAAAAGATGTGAAATCAATTATAAAAACTTTTTCAATTTTTAGAATATTTGAATGAGAACAAGTACACAATTCTGGCTCTTTCCCCAAAGGTTTCGGGTTCGAGTCCCGGCGGTGCCATGGATGTTTGTAGTGGTTCGGAATCCACTTTAAACTACAGGTCCCGGTCTGTTTAGCCTACAGTGTGCACAAGATGACCGTAGAGCGACAAAACAAACCAATCTTTCCCCAAAACGGGTGAAAAACTAATATTCGATAACAAAAAAATAATATTCGATGTGTCAGACGACTAAATAAGGAATAAGGTAGTACCTCCTAGAAGAAAATATGGAAAACTATTCTAATTTTCAAAACATCTAAAACAAAATGACTTAACATAATCTCTCAAAAAGAAATCAATAAAAAAAATAAGTTATTTGGATTTTTTAACAAATATTTTATTTTACACTCCAATTTTTCAAACATAGTCAATAAATTTAGTTTCCTAAAATTATGTCCTTTATTCTAAAAAAAATTGAAATTTGATTTGTAATCTAAATAAATTTTAAATTGTAATTTAAATAAATTTTAATGGTGAATTTTTAAATTACTAAATCAAAGTTGAAAAAATAATTTTAATCATATTTTTTAATGAATGAAAATTATTTGAAAGGAACAGGTTAATTAATATTTTAAAGGTTTATGATAAGACTATAAAATTAATGATGTGAACTAAGTTAATTTTTTAAAAATATATTCTGAAATCTGATAGCAACATATATTTTTTTCATAATTATTGGAGTGTCCTGAGAATTTTTGGGAATATTGGAAATGAAATAGTTTGAAAATTATAGTTGCTTCAAACTATTTAAGGTTATGCATATAGCACTGGTTATTGAACTCGAACTTTAAGTAAGAGTTCAGTGACTGATAACTAGTGCAGTGATATGGTACGAATGAATTTTTCAACAAAATGATTTGTTTTAGTAAAATTTGACTCATTAAATGTTTATTTACTCCATTGATGAATCACTTAAATATTGATGACATTCAAAGAAGAAATATAGCAATACAAAATCTCAAAAATTACCTTAATTTTGCATAAAAACAAAAAAAATTCAGCCAATTCAAATTTATGTATACAACATAAATAAATTATCATGTTTAACCTTTAAGTACATAATTATTCTTGACAATTTTGATTATTAAGTTGCAAGAATTAGAACTAAACCTTTTTTTTTTGCCAATGTTTCTTTCACTTTTTTTTTTTTATAGATGAGACAGCTGCATTCTGTTAAGTTTGTTCAAACATTTACATCATTTTCTAAAATTGTCCCCAATTATTTAGAAAGCAGACCATTTTTCTTACAAAATTCTAAACTTATCTATTTTTACCACAAAAAGATTTACAATTAAAAAGAAGCTTGACAATATGGATAAGGAGGCAGAGAAAATATTGATTATGTAGAAGATTTTCCACAATCAAAACATATTAAAGTAGAAAAAATTTATAAGCCAAATTTTAAAAAACAAATCAGAAGAGATTGTTAAAAAATTTTTGTTGATAAAGGAGAAATAAATATATCAGTTCAATGTTGGCTGAGATTTAAAACATGACCATTAACAATAAATTAAAATTTTCTGTTGATGATTCTGTACTCATAGAACAGATAAATTAATCAAATTTCATGGTTTTTTATAGTGACAGTATTTTAATCAGTTAAGTCAAAATAATAGCAGAAAATTTTAAGTAAAATGAAAACTAGGAAAACGAGAATTAAAACAGTGTAAATGCTGAAATCAAAAGCCATATAACACCAAGTTTATGTAAACTGGAATATTACTGTACTACAATTTATACTAAATTTCTTATAATATTCAATAGTATTTAGCGGTCAGTGCGATCAGCATTAATCAATGGTTATGGTTAATTCACATTTGTAAGCAATAACTTTGAATTGTATTTCTGATAACTAAAAGAAATAAGTGGTAGTTTATATCACATAATTACTTCTGCATACTTACAAAAAAAATGCTTACTCTTATCTGCCTGTTGTATTAAAAGCAACAGAATGTGACTAGATCACAATCCTGTTGTGTAAAGACAGTTGTGTCAAGCAGCTAACAAACTATTAGCAGTAGTTATCAACCGACCCAAATGGTAGAGTAGAGTAAATCTTAACATTAAGCTTTGTGTATGTAGTGCCTTTTATATGAGAGTTATCTATTTAAAGTATGTATATCACTTTAAAATGTCTATTTCTATAACAATATAAATAGTCATAATTGGTTTAATTTGTAATTTTATTTCATGTAACTGTAAATAATATTGGGAAAAATATCAAAAGCTTTCTCCTTATTAGTAAAGATCAGCAGTTTTCATTTCACTGAAAGGTCATTGAAACAAAACAGGCCATAAATCCTTTATCGAAATTCTACACGAAGGAACCATCACTCGTCTCTACGTAGAACAGGGACTCCATCTATTAATACGGACATCGCACTTTTAAAGACTGTGAAACATTATCAGGGTAGATTTTAAGTGATATGGATAAGCCAGAGAATAGATGATGTGAATAGCTTTTAATCAAATGGTGTTTAAATCATGCAAATTTGCTTTTAAATTGTATTTTTAAATATAGAGAAAATTTGGTTACAAATAAAAGCACATATAATCTGTGTAAAATTGACCCTAATGAAAGGTAAAGTGCCTTTGAATTTAAAAAAAAAATACATGTTTAAAAAAATAAGTATGGCCCTCTAAAAATAAAAAAGTATTTTTCTGAAAGCAAATCATTATCAAAAATTAAAAAGACACAAATACATATTTTCTGTTTTTATTATTAAATATATCTATACACAGAAGGAACTGCATGTGAGGGTAGGCATTCTTGATTCCATAGATTAAAAAAAAAAATTCTGTAGGCACTGAGATCAACAATTGAAAATTAAAAGCACATTCAACAAATAAAATCAACATTTCAAGTCCCTCTTGCAGCAGTCCAAAAATAAAACCTCTTTATGAATAGTTCAGGTATTTTTAAAATGGAGTTTTTACTTCCAAGAGTTGTGGATGGTTTTCCAAGATATTCAGGAGTATTCCATCAATGTAGGCTTTCAATTTCGCATTAACTTCTTTTTGTTCGTGTAAAGCTTTCATCATCTACAAAAAGATACAGATTTTAGAAGTTGATATAACTCAGTAATATAATTCCTAAAGCAATAAATATATAACAATTATAACTTTTTTTAAACTGATTCATCCATTGATATATATAAATTTTAAATAAAAACACAAAACTTTTTTCCCTCAAATAATAGCAGAAATACGTATATAATCTACATCAATTTAACCTCAAAAAAATTCAATTTCAAATATATTTAATAAAAATATTCCATTGATTTCATTTTCTATTATCCATATAATTTAAATTTAATACTGTTATAAGTACTATTTTAATTCTGCCTACAAAATTCATCACATGAGAAAAGTTGACTAATGCAGAAACAAACTTGAAAGAAACAAATTATAATTCTTCTAAAGCTAAAAAGTTTCTCTTATTAAACAATATTTTTAAATTTCTCATATAAGCCAAACAACAAATGTTTCCTAGCCCCATACAAGGATTTGACATTACTAAACACTTTGCACAAATCACTTAGAAAAACTATACTAGATATTAAGCATAGTTTCTACTTTAACCAAGGTAAGGTATATGTAGCAATGTCTAAGTTAGGAATGGGAAAAATTTATATGTGCTTGCAAATTATTGAGAAGCAAGAAATGTTGTTTACTATCAGATTCTAACATAAATAAATAAACTTACATATTGCATCTGCATCTTGAAATCAAACATATTTGAATGAATATATATATATATATATATATATATATATATATATATATATATATATATAACAGGTGGACTGAAAAGTTCATAGGCTGACACATAGATGGCGCTACTAGTATTAAATCCATATGATTTTTAGTTAGCTCTAACCTTCAAAAGACACGTGTATAAATTTGACAGCTGTTGCACTATTAGTATGTAAGTTATAGCATTTTTAGTGTTCATCACATGCAGTCCACTCAGCTGACTGTTGATTGGACTCCGGTGTGAAATGATGGAGCCATGTTTCATCCATTGTCACATAAAACGATTGAACAGCTCCAAACACTGCTTAGAATCATCAATCCGTTGTTGTTTTTTGGTCGATTGTGAGCTTGCGCGGCACCCCCTTTGCACAGAGCTTTCGCATATCCAAATATTCATTCATGATATGTCCAACACGTTCTTTTGATATATTTAGGGTCTCAGCTATCTCAATCAACTTCACTTTACGGTTATCAGAAATTATTTTGTGGACTTTTTTGAAGTTTTTGTCGTTAACAGCCTCTTTGGGGCGTCCACTGCGTGCATCGTCCTCGGTGCTCATTTCGCCTCGTTTAAATTTAGAAAACCACTTCTCTACGGTTGATTTTAATGGTGCAAAGTCCGAGTAATGTTTATCAAGCCGAGCCTTAGCTTCAATAGTATTTTTTTTTTCGCAGTAGAGCAATGCTTTATTAACACACGAAATTCCTTTTCATCCTTTTTTTTCAAACTAACAAAAGTTGCTTCACTAAAAATGCTATAACTCACATACTAATAGTGCAACAGCTGTCAAATTTATACACGTGTCTTTTGAAGGTTAGGGCTAACTAAAATCATACCAGTAGCGCCATTTAATACCAGTAGCTCCATCTATGTGTCAGCCTACGAACATGTCAGCCCAACTGTTATATTATTTTACTGACATCCATGCTAGCATTCAAAAAAGGAGCTTATTTCTTTGATATAAAACTTACTAAATTATCTCTTTAAACTAAGAGAGTTAAAAAATTATTTTATGAAATTGAACAGTGGCAGATTATACATGCTAGTTTAAATACATTTCTTACACAAAAATTTAAAAAAAATTTCGGAATGAAAAATTTGTAAAATAAATAAACCATCAAAATGATAGAAAAAAGAAGTGTTGGCTTTGTATATTTTGTTAAACTGAAATTTTTTGAACAAAATTATTAATAACATTAAAATGTTGCACAAATAAATGGAACATTTATTAAAAGAATGATATTCACCTTTAGTTTTGAATATCACATATATGCAATAGGTCTAAAAATAATGTTAATTTAAAATTATATAGTTATAAATTGTAAAATGAAAAATAAAAAGATAATATGTAAATAGGAAATATTATCTAATTTATTAGCTAAGCAATGATGAATATGTGCAGTAGAGAGAATAATAAGCATTTTTTAAAAATGCAATTATATAAAACTCCAAAAATTAGTCATAATTAAAATTTAATTTCTCAGTTCTATTAAAAAAAAGATGAAGTAAATTATTAAAAGATTGTTAGTGTAAAACATATATACATATTTATTTTAAATATGTTTATATTTTTATACAACTATAATGTCAGCATTTTTAAAAAATAAAACTGAATATCAGTATTTTTAAACAGAATTATTTCATTTAACTTTTGTAAATAGTTTTGAAATTTAATATCATGTTTCAAATCTATCTCAAAAACAAATTAAAAAATGTTTATTGAATTCAATACTGTCATATTTAGTTAAGAAAATATTTATTATTTTAGTTAAACATTCGATATTTTTATAGACAGAAAGCTAATGATGACGGGGGTCTTGCAAAATAATTTCAATGGATGAAGGTTGAAAAGTCACACATAAACTTGTTCATCTCACCTCATCTTTGGTTAAGGTTTCGAATTCATCAGCTAAAGAGATTGCAGTATTTTGGTTCACTAATGTTCGCCCTTCTTGCAAGCTATTGGCTAAAAGCTGAGCATTTAACTCCTCATTAGTTTCGAGGATAAGTTTGTTTTCCTGCAAAAAACAATAAAAATTGTGTTAATATATGTATAAATTTTTTTTTAAATATGTAAAATGTAAACTTAGTTCATCATTATAGAATTACTAATACAAATTTAAAGGACTATGAAATTTTTACATAAGTGCACTATTGTTTTCAATAACTGTAGGAATTATTTTTTAATTAAGATTTGTTTTGTTCTTTACCCTACTTTTCAATAGCATCACAATTTTAAATCAGTGATGAATCTATACTTATAAAGCAAATTAATTAATATATATTTAAAATATACTGATGGCCATCCAAATGCGAGAAGGAAATGTCCAACCGCTTTGAATGAAATTGCAGCATAAATGCAAATTACATATACGAGTGTCAGCTGTGATAAGATCGTCTTTATTGCTTATACTTATTCTCTATAAATCCTCATGTTAGAATGATTTTTAAACATTTATATTCACACAAAATAGGATATCAATATCTTACAATAAAATGAAATGATTTTTTCTAATATTACATTCTGTCTGCTATTGAACTTCCTAAGGAAAAACAGGGATAATGCATCTGTTGCATTTTTAATAAAATTTTCAACAAAGCATGGAAAAATGAGAGCCAAATTTATAATTATATTACATTGAAAATAATGTTCAGAGTAATGCTTCAATAAATTATACAATACTGTATTCCACTTTAATAATCAGTTTTAAATTTTATAAATAAAACAGAATTTAAACCCATCATTAAATATTGAAACAAATTTGAAAGTAAGTCATTTATATTTTATCTACTGATAATGATTTTATTTACTACAAGATTTATCTTTGATGAATCATATATTTTTTGAAAAGAATTTAAAAAAAGTTAAATTTATTTATAGTGATGTGTATGAAGCCTTTTATCGAAGGTAATCTGTATATTGATTGTAGAACTTTTTTTCCAGTAGTCAACTTATTAATCACTATTTGTGCTTCGTGTTTCTATAATTTAACATTTTAATTTTAAAAAAAGTGTTTATATTACTTGAATGATAAATAGATGTTATACATTTTTACATGGAAAAGCTATCAGAATTTTTTAACAGGAACCAATTTTAATGAGAATAAAATAAAAATCATTTTTAAAAATCTCACATATTAAAGCTTCAAGGATTTGCAAGTTAGGAGTTTGAACAAAGAATGATTGTAAGATAACAAAATATTAAACATCTTACATCTTTGACTTTACGGAGTTCCTGCTGGAGCTCTCTGTACTGAGCAGGCAGCTCAAGGAGACTTGGGCTGCGCAGGCGGCTCTCAGGCTGTATCTCGGAATGTTTGTCTAACTCTTTTGTCAATTCATCGAGCAGCTGAAAACAAAATTAAATAATGTAATAAACATAATTTACAATCATATTTTTTTGTTTATTAGAAAGCTCTAGAGCATACAGCATTATGATTAACAGAAATCAAGTATGATTCTATAGAGTAAAATTTTAATTTATTGGATAATATTTATTACAACTTCTTTGAAATATTATCCTCTGGTTACATAGAAAACTCCAACGTTTCTTCCAATCCTTGAAACATGCTCTAAAGTCATTTTTGTGAATCAGGATTCACAGCAAATTTTGCTTTATTACATTATTGTAAGATAATAAATAAACAGAGAATCAGAGAATATGAGACAATTTTAACAATGAATAGTGAATACCAAATCCTAATGAATAAGATTTTTTTGCCAAAATATTTATCGACAAGTACACCATGGGTTGGTATAGTGCATAAGTGCAAAATGAATAAGTTACCTCAATTCAGAACTTTTTCCAAAAATGACTGCAAGCAAAACACCAAAATAATTTGTTAATAATAATATAATGAGTCTGTGGAAATTATTGATCAAGGAGTCAAATTATATATTTAATTATTTATTTGCAGAATAAAGCAACTAAATATTCAGGCCGACCAAATAATTAAGTAATTTGAAATAAAGATCAATGCTTTATGATTAGCACATACTTTAGAAGAAATGTTAAGAATTTAAAAAAAAAATCTGATTTGAGATTTCACTTCT
This sequence comes from Caerostris darwini, assembly GCA_021605075.1. NCBI lineage: Eukaryota > Metazoa > Arthropoda > Arachnida > Araneae > Araneidae > Caerostris > Caerostris darwini. The sequence goes on from BPLQ01013128.1 coordinate 296,041, forward strand.
GAATGAAATATTGGGGAAAATATTTTAAAGAATTGGCATGTATGTAAGATGTAAAACAACATGACAGAGGTCTATCAGTTTATCAAAATGTGCATATTTATTTTTACATACATTTTATAACCATAAAAAAGTTTCACCCCCCAACAGCAATTTAAGACATTTAAACAGTCTTTAACAGAAATTCTATGGTGAAAATAAAACTGAATGCATGTTTATAAATAAACAAAATATAAATAAACAAAATATAAATAAACAAATATTTATATTTTGGGAAATCCCAAAAGGAAAATTTAATTACTCATAAATCAATTTCTTTGTAAACAGTAAAATAAAAATAAATAAGTACAACTACCAGATGTTGAAAGTTGGATTAGTTTTTGAAAAAACTTCGTAAGCAATTTTTTATATGTTTATTTTAATTGAATCACTCTCAATAATTTGGATTACAGATTTCTTCTTCTTTGTAATTAAAAGTTAAAACCAAATATTTATAAAAATTAATTTTTTCTGATAAAACACATTAAAAAAAAAAAGAACCAATTTAGTTACCTTTAAAAATTAAAGCAATTTATTTAGCTGAAAGTAATAAACTAATTTTTCAGAATTTAATTTCGATAGAATAAACTTGATATTCACATATTTTTAAAAAAAATAAATTCAATACAATATTAAATTAAGGTTTAATATTAAAAAAAAAAAAAATTAGGTTTAGTATTAAAAAAGCAGGAGAAAAAGATATTATCTCTTGTTAAGATTATTTCAAAATTTTAATAGAAGTAAATCAGCTACATGCTTACTTTAATGGAAATGTGCAAATAGCCAGAGTTTCTAAAACATAAAATATTTTAAAACCTCCCTCTTCAAACAGTTATAAACCCAAATCTCGTTGAATCTCCAACTGAACATACATAATTGAGCTGTTTTGCTTAAGATAATAGAAGCTTCTTTAATGTATCAACTTCTTTAATGACTAATTGAAATTGTGTCAGTTGACTTGCGAGAAATATTGGCTCTACATAACATAGAATCTATAAAATCTGAAGTCCAACAGGATATGATTTCAGACAAAGAAGACTGACCTTGTTATTGTTAGTCCTTTCAATTTGGAATTCTTCCCTTTCTCTGCGAATGCCTTCTTGCAACCGCATGTGGTCCTCGCGCAGATTCAGCAGCTCCGTTGTGCACTCCAACAACTGGTGCTGCAGATCTTGCTTTTCCTATATATCAAATTAAAAGGCAATTAGAAATCTTTACTCAGTCATTTTTTCTTCAAATCTGTTGTATTTGAAACATTTTAAAATTAATTACTATCATATTTAAGATTAAAATATACAATGCCTCGTATAAATTACAATATTTTAAAAATGAGAATTTTTAAAAACAGAATAGTAATGACAAAAATAATTTTTTAGTATTATCTCAAATTAAATATATTTTTTCTTACTGATTCCATTTTGATACAAGTTATTAATGATAGTAAAAATTAAAGAGATTGTGGTACGAAATAAAATTACAAACACATAATTTTCCATCACAATCATTCAAAAGAAAACATATTGTGGTTAAATAACAGAAGAATTTTATTACTTTTGTAGAATTAAATGCTCGTAAACTTATATTATCTTTTATAAGCATATTTTTTTTAATTTATAAAATAAGTTAGCATATTTTAAAAGTTAAAAATATAAAGCGAGAATTTTGACCTTAATTTTCTTAATTTGTTTAAAACTTCTATAAAGCTTTCCAAAATTACAGATAACACTTAAAATCAAAGAAAAAATGCAGTAATACGGAAAAGTAATATTAGAAACAACTCAAGTGAGTAGTTTAATTCTTTCTCAAGCACATTTGGAGAGCTCTAAAAAAATTAGCCATTCACACATTTTGAAATGCTGTGATATAAAATTAAGGCTGTTTGGAGTATCAGTTTTAACAACAAAAGTGACAGATTTTCTTATGAATACTTCCATGGAAAGTAAACTAATAAAAGTTCAGATTACTCAAAAATTGATACAATTTTCCACATAAAATAAATAATAATTTTTTTAAGTGTAAAATGCTTTTATTAAACAAGTGAACAATTTAACTTTTACTAAGCTTATTGCTAATGAATATGGAATTTTGAAGTTTACATGAACTTTGAAAGAAAAAAAAATACATATGTGCTTAAAATTTTTTTAAAAATCTTATTTTTAATTAAAGTACATTTTTAAATCATTTCATAAAATATTGTTAAAACAAAAATAATTAATTATTAAAAAGGTTTAATTAAATTAATAAACAAACATAATATTAGATGAATCATTAGATTAATAAGTCCAGAATTATTATTATTAGCAAGTATTTGCTAATAATTTCTATTTCTATTTATACCACAAATATAAAAACATAAATGCAGAATATAAAGGTTAGATCATTATTACTAACAAGATGTATTTTTTCTTCTTTAGTTGATATTTAGAAATTCAATGATTTGTCATATACAACATATTTACTAACATTTGGATTGCCTTATCAATACTAATAATAAAAAAAATCTGTCAACTTCTGAAAACTGGTTAAAAACAAGTTCTGAATTTCAATTTGAAAGAAAAAGAAGCTAAGTAATAATTTTTTAAACAATATAAAAAAATTTTTTACATTAGTTTACATTATAATACACAGACATTAAAAATATATATCTTTGAATCAAATACCATAGCTTTCATATCAATTTTAATTTCAATATAATAAGATCAACGAAATGTAATTTTGGATGGAACTCAATATAACAAACATTTTACTAAATACATCTTCATATAATACTTAAATTTATAACATTTCATTATTTATTATTCTAAGTTGTTCGGTAATAATGAATCCAGCCCATCTCCATCGATATTATTCTAAAACTGATTTAAGTTCTTAAGTTAAAAATGGAGATTTTAGAATCCATAATAATTTAATTATTAGTTGCAAACAGTATTGGTGCATTGAATTGTTTAAATTACAAACAATATATAATTATGATAACATGAAAAATATTTACAATTTTTGTATAATATTAAAATGTTTATATTTTTGGAAACATATAATTTGCAAAACAGAGTATTTTTTATGAACTGATTTTCACAGCAATATTAAACATGAATTTTACTTAATTCAAACAATTCATATACAATTTAATTTTTAAATGAAGATATTCTCTTAAATTTAGCATACGAAAACTTTTACCAACTCACCTGCCTTAATTTCTCTATTAAGGTTTTCAGTTTAAGGGATTCCTCACTCATTTCCATGTATTCCTTTTGCAGAGAAAATAATCTGTAATCAAGTTGGAAAGAAAATTTTAATACATTGTCACTATGAAGAAAGTATTATTAAATAGATACACAATTTTTAAGCATTTGCAATAGACAAACTTACTTGGTAGCATACTGCTCCACTTCTTGCTTGCTTTCTCGCTCGCACCGAGTCTGGAATACAAAAAGAAATTGGATTTATAAAAGCACAGACAATAACAACATATTTTAAGCAATGATTTTCAGCAAATCATCAGAAAGATTTTAAAATGCCCATATGCAATAAATAACAACATTAGAAGGAATAATAAATATTTATATGTAATGGCCTCTTCTCGTTAGAACAATGAAATTTAGTAAATTTAGCATCTTTACTTTTTTGGATAGTAGTCCTTTGGTGTGACCAAAAACATATTTGAAATTCAATCATCACATTATTTATTACTTACATTATTTACAAATGATCTTATTTTGCTAACTGTTTTTATATAACTCTATTGGACTAATATATTTACATTTTGCTTTTGTAATTAGATTCTCCTTAAGTGAAAAATGCATCTATTAGAGACAACATTCAAAGATGAATTAATTCGTATAATTTAACCCCTACTAATATTAAATTAAATTAAATTTAAGAAGTTAGCCATAAATTATAATATAAAAATTATTATTTTAAACATTATTAATAGTTTTAAATAAACTATGATCAGAATAATAATATGAATTTTTATAGCTAGGGATTTAAGAGCTATAACAAACATTTGATACTATTATAATCTTCATAGCTAAATTCATACAGAGGTATTTTATAGGTCCTTTTAAAAAATATGTTGAAAATAATTTCAATGCATCCTTTAATTTTATTAAAATTTTTTGTGTATTTTAAATGAAATATCTTTTGTTTCATCAAATATTTTAGTACACATAACTTATCATACTAGAAAAACGAAAATTTAAAAAGCCTTCACCAAAATTTGTTTTATACTTAAGTTCGTACAATTTACAACAATGCATCAATTAAACAGTCTTTAAAGCGACAAGGGGCCTGATGGCCGCGTAACTAGTCTAATATGATTGTAGAGCCTTGGGCTAACAACCCTATCATGTAAAAAGAAAACATCTTCTGTCACGAAATCTGTCAGTAGACGGACGGCCTTGGCCCACCATGGGTTGTAGTGCCAGGGAGTTAGTTGGTTACAGCAATGAACTCATCTAAAAATTGTGAGATGCAAGTATAGAGTTAAATTAATAATTTTCCAAACATTATTTTTTTAAAAAATTCCTGAATCGTTAATCTGTAGTTTTATTGAAATTTGAAAGAAAATTCTCAAAACATTTAGAAAATGCAATATTAGAAACGGTAAACGGGAAGTATTTTTATTTTTTTAAAACTTTATACTTTATTGTTTATTAAAAACTTTACACTTATACTTTTTTTTTTTTTCTTTTTATCTTTTTATTCTGCAGTCAGAATATTCCTATACCATCACAAGTTACAAAACCATTTAATATTAAAACTTAGATCGAGTAGCCAATTCAAGAAATTCTCACAAATAATATAATAAGGTAGGATTCCATTAAAAATGACATAAATTACTAAAAAGTGATCAGCAAATCACTTTTTATTCAATATTGGATAATTCAACTTTTAAATCGGGGCCAATATTTTCCTTTAAACAGCTGTTATTGAAAAGACAGTTTGAGGTTTTTGTCCTGTCAAATATGAGTTCACAATTGACTTGACTTGACTTGACGTGACTTCGAGATTTATACTCGCGTTAGCAGCTTTATCTCAATTTATCCAATTACTTTTGAGAAGAAATCAGAAAAAAAGAAAAGAATACTAAGAAAAACAGATTTTCAGTTGATCAGTAGACTTCAACTGATTCCAAAATTATGAAATAAAAAGCTCCGAAGTGTGGTGTCGTGCAGAACTTCTGTCACTAAATAATACAGAAAGGTTAGTACACACATACACTCACAACGATTCACAATTGAGTTAAAGTTTGATGTGAGGTACTGTTTACTTACACGAGCTACATTAGAAAAAAGCCAATTGCACGTGTGCCAAAAGATTACGATTCAATTCTCAATAAAAAAAATACGAAGTGCAAAGGATTATCAATGAATTATTAGAGAGTTTTTGCATACTTTTTTTTTATCGTCCGATGCTTTTCTTCCTAGCGCACATGCTCACAGGAATCGCTCAGTAGTGCAGTAATACAGATACGCATGCGCAATAGGTACAACGATAAAAAAACGCTACGCAAAAACTCTCAATTTACTCAACCTTTTTCGATTATTGAATGCAGTCGCAAAGTGAGAACTCACCATAATCTCCTTGAATTTCTGTTGCTCAGTTTCTATGCGCTCCTCGCTTCGGATTTCGAGTTCCCGGAGCTGTTCCTCCAGAGAATGAATCCTGCGGGGGTGGAAAGAAGAAAAAATCATCATTTAAAGAAAAACATAAAAAGGCACAATCCGATGGATGACTGCAATACACTTAAATTCACAAACGTAATTCGATGATGCTTCATTGGAGGAGAAAATCGACAGTCTTCAAACTTTTGCACTTGAATCAATTGCAAAAATTTTATTTATTTACGAAATAATCTGCATTAATAACGTAATCTTAAATAATTTCATCCGTAGACATAATAACATTAATAAATCAGTTTACAAAAAAAATTCCTCTTCGTCCCCAGCAAACAATTTATTTTTTGAACAGAAATGAGTATCTCGCATCTTTAGTATATATTTTTACTTAAAACAATAGAATAAAAAAAAATTCTACGAAAGGCAATCAATTTTAGAAGTATAAACATTTTATTACGCATATCATTTGAATTTCTAAACAGGAAAATTAGCATTTCGGAGATGCTTTGCGGTAAACTGTCTTTTAAAAGATGATTCATTACCTTCATTACTTATATGTCCAGCATGAATGTGTGGTAATTCATCTACAAAAAAAAATTGGATAAACCATTCTTTGCCTTATTGAATGATACATCCAATTGTGAACTCGTTGTTTTAAGCAGAGGCGGAGAATTGGAGTCGAGTATTTTTGAAGTTTGGTTTGTCGCTCTACGGTCATTTTGTGCACACTTTGGGAATCACACTTTTCACACTAATTAGACCGGTTCCTATAGTTTAACGCGGATTCTGAACTACTAACAAACATCCCTGCCAACAACAGGATTTGAACCTAAAGCCTGTGGTACCAAAGGTCAGAGAGCTAGCCGCTTGGTCACCAGGCCGCACTCAAACAGAGAAATATATGCATGCATATAGATTTTTTTTTTTTAACGGAAGTCTGCCTATGAACAGTAAACAGCAGCATAAAATATAAAGCAAACTATGAAAAATTCGTCAACCACGAAAAGTAGTCCAACTGACATAAAAACTAATAGCCGCCTGGATTCGAACCTGAAGCCTGTGGTATATTTTTGAAGGAATCGGTTTAAAAATTCAACACCTTCGATTCTTTTGTATTTTAAAGAATGATTCATTACCAACATTATTTATTATATCCAGCATGAATGTGAGGCGACTCATCATTTATCCATAAAAAAATTTAAATAAACCACTCTTTGGCTTATTGAATCATGCATCCAATTGCAAAACCCGTTGTTTTAAGCAGGTGAGAGAATTGGAGTAGAGTATTTCTGAAATAGTCGATTAAAAAATTCAACTTCCAACTCTTTTACAAAAATAATTTTATTTTTACAAAATTCTAGAAATTAATGCTAAAAATTAAACATGGAAGAGAGAATTCAATCATATCTTTCAATAATGCAGCCGATAGCAAAGAAAGTTACTGCTTTAACAGTATAGCCTAGTAAGCTGAGTATAATTCTTTATACATTTGATTTTCAATATAACTTAGTTTCCTTTCCTATTCATAATCCAAACAATGCGCTCTTACTTTATTTATAGGCGGGTGTTGCCTTATAGTTTCAAAAAGAGATACTAGAGAGTTTTTGCATACCGTATTTTGGACGTCCGTTAGCTTTTTCTCCCTAGCGCGCATGCTCATAGGAAATTGCGCATGCGTATCTGTAATAATGTTTCCTATGAGCAGGCGCGCTAGGGAGAAAAAGCTAACGGACGTCCAAAATACGGTATGCAAAAACTCTCTAATATTTAAAATTATAAAGGCAACGCTAATCTAAAATAAAAGCCGAACTCTTACTTACTTTACGATGACACGAATTTTAGTACCGGATTTCAATTTCTTACAATCCCTTACTTCTTCCTTATTTTGCGAGTCGTCATCGCCCCCAAAAAGACTGTAAACATCAACACAACACTGTTACAATATTTGTTAAAATGCTTATTTTCGAACTTGCCCACAACAGAAGTGGATTATCATTTTAGCATCCAATTATCACTAACTTTATCGCTCATGTAGGATTTTGTAATGGCAATAAATACATTTTTTTAGGTGCAAAAACCTCGCTATCAGTAGTGTAATTATAGACTCTTGTATTATTATTAATAATAATACAGATATTTTGCAGTCATTTTCACTTTCCACTATGATACATGCATGAATAAACCTATAATGACTTTTTTAAATGTAACTTGTTGATTTATTTTTCCTTAAAATGAAATTTAATTGAAGTCGCAGAAAAACATATTTATTGCTCAACTATTTTTTTCACGCTTTTCAAAAGGACGACAAACAGTAAACATATTAAGTACTGTTTTCTCTGAATATTATGATTTGGTTTGTCCTCTACGGTCATTTTGTGGACACTTGGAGCTAATTAAACCCGGACCTACAATTTAAAGTCGATTCCGAACCACTAACAAACATCCATGCCACCACCAGGATTCGAAGCCAGGGCACTAGCTAATTGATCATAGTTCTCTAAATATTAACAGAAATTTCATTTCAATCTACATACAGTCAAACCTGTTTTTAGAATAGGGACCGCATAAAAGAAATCCTATAAAAAAATATCTTGAAATTTTCTAAGTAGCTATAAACTATATTGTTTGCAATATATTTAAAAAAGAAAATTCTGTGGTAAATAGGGACCGCATAAAAAAAGTCCTACATAGAAAATATGTAAATCAAAACCTCGCATCCAATAACATTCGTGGTAATGGGATGATATAATATCCGGTGGACCATCTGTTGGATTTTTAATTTGCAAGTTATTTTCTTTTTGAATTACATTTTAAATTAATTTTTATTCACATGCATTTCATGGAATTTTTTTTTCTACCACATACACGAAAACGCACTTAAAAAACCACACAAAAGAGGACCGCATAAAAACAAGTTTGACTGTATATATAAACCTAAACGTAGAAAAGGATTTTTATGCTACCAGATGTACCCAGCAAATCTGGATAAAGCTTAATTTTTACTCTGAGAGCTGGAAATGACTTTAAAATCTTATTCAATTTCATACTCAAAGATGAGCCGTAAATAAATAAAATAATTATATATCAAAACGCAATTTGAAAATGACGATAATCATAAATGAGTATTTACTATTTTAATTTTGCAGATAATTCCGCTATCGAAAAAATAAAATTTTAAGTAAAATATTCTATTCCCACCAATACATGAAAGTGTTACAAATAATTTTACAGCTTTAAAATTTTCAATCGAAGTCTATAAAAAATGAAATTACTTATTATGCATTTTTTTTTTTAAATAAGAAATCGGTTTAAAATCTAAGGGAAAAAATAATAATTCCATGAAATTTTGAGAATTGCATTCTGGTTTCGATTTAATCAGTCTTATAGTCACAGGGGGAACAAAAGACCTTTATTGCCCGAAAATGTTAGCAGAGTCGGTAGTTAAAAGACTTGTACACAGAAGGGGTAAACAGACCGCGACCTACAGTTATGGATGGATAAGTGGATTCCGAACCACTCACAGACATCCATGGCACCGCCGGGGCACAAACCCGAAATCTATGGTACCGAGCGCCAGCCACTCGACCATCAGGCCCACAAGATTAGTTCTAGCCACATATAACTGCGATTTGCTTATTGTTGTCAGCGAATCTGCTTTTGAAAAATTAACATTCAACTACCTTGTAAATTTTTTTAACGTGTTTATTCAATTCCTACTATTAGATCACACTCTCCCTATACATATAATTATCTTGTTCAAATTTCAAATCGTTAATAACATACATTTTATTCATCCACTCAAGTTCAAATACATTTTTTTTAACTTGTGGTGGATGACATTGGATGTTAATGCAGTTTGTTCAAATATTAATTCATTCATTAAATGTAATTAATTAATTTTAGTTTTTTTTTAGATTTAAGTTGCATGTATCTAATAATAGATGGCGCCAGATGTAAGAGGAAAATTTCAACATTATTTGTAAAGGACTTTTCTGCAATATAGTGAGAAAAAAAGAAGGAATGGAAGGAAATTTTTTTATATTACTTGTTACATAATATAGGAACGGCAGTCATTTGTCTAAAAGACTTGTAAATTCTATATAGTTCAAAATCCAATATTTAAAATGCAAGTATCTTTATTTATGGATATATTTTTTCTTTCTTAAAAGACGCTACTTTTATAGATTCATTTTTAAGAGACCATGATGAAGAACCACCATTTTTCATTCGACATTTATGTGTGATAATATATTATATTTTTTTAAGAGTTAATTATGATTTCCAGTATAAACTATTTCAGAAAAAAAAGATTATGAAGGAATTTATATATTTTGTCTTTATATGAAGTCGCTTATTTCTTTCGGACTATAAAAAATAAAGCTACATCAACTTCAAAACGCATTTAAAAACATGATAATAATAAACCTGAAATTGAAATTCGAGTCTTTCATAGTTGAAATCTGTGACCTTGAATTTCGAAAAAAAAACCCCCATCCAAATAGAAACGAACTATTATTATTAAAACCAAGGACATATGAAAATGCTTATTAATTCCGTTCACATAAGATTATGAAATCTCTGATAAAAAAACATTTTCCTACGCTATTAATTTTAATTAGAGTACTACTACTACGACAATATTTAAAAATAAAGATAAAATTTTTTCAAGGTAATTTCTTGTATACAAAAAGCATTTGATCATGAAATTATTTACAGTTATTTTATACAAGTTAATAAAGGTGTGACAATTACTGAAAACTTTAATTACAACGATTAAAAAGACTGTTTCACTACAGAAAATTATAAATTATAGTGTGGCAACGTACGCCGCTGGTGAGCGTTAGGGCTGAAGTTCCATCCGCTGGCGGCTTTGTTGTAGACACTGTTTCGAAAAACCAGGAAACTGGATGGCGTTTGGGATGTTCAGCATCTTGCCTCGTCAATCAGACTATCTGGTCCATACGATACGCAAATGCGGGACAGCTACTCCTAAAAGTCCCCTCGAAAGGCTTTGCAATTCTTCTTCAGCGACACGCAGCCAAGTCAAGACTTCTACCTTCGGGGATTCCATCCCAACAAAAGTTGCCCCCCCCCCCTCTCCTCCATGAGAACACACTTCAAAAAAGACGATCACAAATACAAAATTAATTTAAAAATCGTTCGATAAAATATTTACAAATATATATTTTTTTTTTTTGTTACAATTAAACGAATAAAAACGTGTTTTTTTTTTTTTTTTTAATTTATTTTTTAACTAATGCAGTTTCGAAACATTTATTTTTATTTTAGGACTAATTTTATTTAAAAAAATTATGATTTTATTTAATTAAAAAACCATACGAGGAGGTATTGAATCTCCCAGTTTTACAGTTTTTAATATTAGTCACATCATCAATTCTTATTTATTCATCGTCTGAATTATTTTTATTTCTATTCTAAATTATTTTTGTGACTATTAAAAACATGCTAATTAAAATCAGAGATTATTCTCGATGAGTTTTTACAAACGTAATTTTGCAATTGAAAAGTACAATTTTTAATTTAATTAAAAAAATGACTAAAACGAAATGTTTACGATTCTGGGGTATGCGCCAAATAAAAAATAATAATAAATTCACTAAAAAAAAAAATGAACTTCTGCGTGATATAATTTCATTTTAAAAAATACATAAATAGATATATAGACTAATTTTTTGCTTTATATATAGAGAGAGAGAGAGACAAGGAATTGAATTAATAATTTTCGAGAGAATTTTTTTTTTCCTCCACGCGTGAGTGCTGTTCATAGAATCTCTGCTCTAGTATGACGAAACTTAAGATAAATATTCGATTAAATTTTTTGGCAGACAGGGTTGCCCTCATTCCGTATAGATACGAGATGATTAATTGCGATAAAATTACGAAATGAGCTGAATATTTTTTTTTCTCCCCCCCCCCCTAATATTGCAGCTGTTATTGATATTTTGATCGATAAAATTAGTCAGTTTATATATCACGTGAATTACTGAGGCTAAACAAACTAATACTTGTCTTAAAAAGTTACAAAATGCTATATATAATTATTAACTAATACATGAACGCGCAGAACAAGAGAGATCTAACAAGAGACTTCGATGCGATGTGATTATGTTAGTGATAGATTTGTGTATCATTTGCTATTTTATAGTTTGTGTTTGTCGTGGGCATATTAAAAATATTAATAAAATTCTTTTTTTTCTTAATGCAAGTTCTATTTTGATTGAGTATTAAAAAATTGATGGAAATTGTCAATTTTAAGTTCGGTATCCGTATGATTCTTTTTGTCTGCATTTCCATCTTTTATTAATTATAATTATACCCATGGGGAAAAGAAACCATCTCAGCCATGTCGATTTAGGTTGATTGTACGGCTTTACACAAGAGCGTAAAAAATGTACAATTCGTTCATGCGAAAGTAAATGAACAAGTGTACTTCAAAGCCGTGATCAACAAACAAAAAAGAACACAATTTCCATACAATTTTTCATTTTCCTTTCTATATATGGTGTTGGACTATTATTTTTGTTTGTTACTATTTATTCGCTTTCTATTTTTTTTTTTTTTCCGTTTCTAATTTATGAAGCTGATGGTGGTCTATAATTTCTCATTCTATCCATCTCTTGTAATGCTTCTTTATTGCAAGGAACTTTCCCAGTGAGTTTCGAGCAGTCCAGTTCTTCAATTAATTTAATTTAATTACTGAATTAATACTCGAAAAAATTGTATTAGCATCCAGTGTCATCCACTACAAGTTTAAAAAAAAGTATTTGAACTTGAGTGGATGAATAAAAAGTATTTCATGAACGATTGAAAATTTGAACAAGATAAGGGACCGCGTGAGCTAATAGAAGGAATTGAATAAAACACAGAATAAAGCCAATCATCGTCCTCAAGAGCTGCATGCTGAAGATGAAACCCCTCTTCAACAGCAAGGGATGGAGAATACAATGCAATATTTCAAAAATATATCATTCAATTGTTCTACTATTTGACAGAAAAAAATCTACACTATTTTATTTCAAATCAGTTATGTCAAGGAAATAATAAAAAAATCATCATGTAGAATGAAAATTGAGAAATGATAATACGCGCAATAAAAATACATCTTTATTGTCCAAAGCATGCCCAATGAGCTTTTCTCAAGTTTCCGTTTTTACAAACATGATACACATGTAAGCCGACATTAGTTTCGAGAATGTGGATGTAAATACTCCACATGTTGAATTTATAGAAGTGCACGTTTCAAGTTGCCAAGGGGCTAAACCACTGAAGTGTTAATGTCATTGCAAAATAATCAACAAGCTTCTATTGCAAGTGAGCTGACGCTCTAATTGCTCTTAGATTAGAGGTGAAAAAAAACGTAATAAAATACATATTTTGTTCCATTTCTTGCATTTCCCAACCTACACATTCCATTCTGCATTAACCCTATTTTCGAACATTTTCTTATAACAGCTTTTCGTCTTTCCTGCAATCGGCTGGCTTAAAAATTTCTCTTCGTGCAGTCAGCTACAGATGTGATAAAAAATAAAAATAAAATAAAAATATTTATGGCATAAAAATGATACAATTCATCCTTATTTTGAACCATTCGGTTTCGTATTGTTTAGACAGTTTTATTTCTCCCGAAATTTTGAAAGCAAAGCCTCTCGATCAGAACTTTATCGATTTGTGAACTATAGGTTTTAAAATAGTTTTGATTCCCACCACTTTTATAAAAATAATTTTATTTCCTAGAATTCTTGAAAAATGATAGTTAAAATAAAGTAAAAAATGTACGATTGGTTCATGCCATAGTAAATGAAAAAGTGTACTTTACAAAAGGGTGATCAACAAACAAAAAGATCATTCCACAAAGATGTGACCTTATTTATTCGCAGTACTGAAAAGGTTAAAAACCTGTCGTTTAAAAAAAAAAAAAGTGAATCATCTCTATAGGAATTTAAAGCACTGAAAATAAAGTTTCAGACTACATACAAAAAAATTTGTGTTGAATGAATGAATAGCAACTCATTTAAAAATAAATCATAGAATAAAGCCAATAATCTTTCTCAAAAGCTGCATACTTGAAGATGAAAGCCCTCTTCAGCAGCAAAGGATGGGGAATTCAATGTAATATTTCAAAAATATTCTACTATTTGACAGAAAAAAAAACCTAATTCAAATGTATCCTTTACTAATACAATCAAATAACCAACCAGCTTTACCAGCAAACTAAGCAAAAGCGGTGAGAAAACTTTCTCAACACACTTAAGATTTTTTTTTTTTTCCCTCCTCAGCTTCTAAAAGCTATATTGGATCTACAATGAAAGTATTTTATCACTAAGAATAAAAAAAATAAAAAAATTAATATATTATATTATAGAATCTTTGCGATTAAAATGTACAATATTCATTTTTCTGTCTTAAGTTATTCTCTAATACTCTGATATATGTTAATTAGTACTGTTACTTTTTTTAAGAACTTTATATCTATTATATATAATTCCCGTGTCACGATGTTTGTCCGGGATGAACTCTGAAACTAACAATCCAACTTTAACTTTTTTTTTCTTAAATGTGTGTTTTGTTCCAACTTGAGAGATAGGATAGTTTTTATTCAGATTTTTTTATTTTATTTAAATGCAAAATCCATGATTTTCATACTTCGAGCAGTGCAGCAAGATCACGGACCAAAAGTTTCCAATTTCGAGTTGAGAGTTCTTAATTTGAACTTTTCATCATTCTTTACCAATCACTTCCTTAACAATACCAATTATAGTATCTAATAATTGAATGAAATACAA
>BPLQ01013128.1:310601-328557 GCA_021605075.1 Caerostris darwini
GAAATTTAGAGTACAAGAATGTCTTTTAAGTGAATACAAATACTACACTAATTTTGTTAATGTAAAAACTATAAAGTTAAATGAGTTCAGTAGAAGTTAATTGATTTTTTTTCACAAATTTTTCTAAATTTATTTGTTCAAAGAATAGTATGCAAAAGTACGATAAAGAAAGAGTGAGGAACCGAACCGATATAAAAAATTTGAATCGGGAGTCAGAAATTTTTTTGGTCGACTTCACCCTTGGTTGCGAGTCCAGCACGACTTGCAGCAGATGGCAGCGAGCGCTGATTGCTGACTGAGCAGGAAGAAAACGCAGTTTATTGAGAAAATGCAAGAAAATGAGTTCGATGATTTGGCAGAAAAGGATGCTATCAAACGCGGAAGCAACTGACATCAAAATCAATTGAGAGTCAATTTCTACTATCCAGGAAATTAGAAATTTGACAAATGTTTACATTCAAAAGGTCATAACATTCCCTTAAAGTCATTAGCCATCTATGTATTTAAAATACATTTTTTTTTTTAGAAAAAATAATTTTAATTGCAGTATTATGTTTAAATTACTTATTCGACTTATTAATTCAATTAATTTAATAAGTCAAAACGTGCATAAAAAATTATTAAAATTGCATAGAAAACGTGCATAAAAAATAGGATTTAAACGTGCATAGAAAGTTATATTTTTAATATGATTGTCTAATAATATTTAATGATAAATGAACACACTACAAATTAGCAAGCATAAAATGAAATTTTTTTTTTTTCCATTTTAGGGACAAAATATATAACATTAGCAGCTTATTGTATAACAATTAATCATAACAAATATAATTATTTTTAGGCTTCATCCTTTAAAAAAAAAAATTGTAAAGGTTTTCATCAATTTTATACTTACAATAAAAAAATAAAAAATTTTTTTTACCCCTTTAAATCCATCTAATCTAAGAAATCTTTTTTAAAAAAATTTATTTTGACAAAAAAAATTGGTAACTTTTAATTAGTTAATTTTTTTTCTAACTTAAGTTTTATTATTATTATTGTACCAAATTACGTATGCAATAACTACTTATTTAAATATGGCATTAAGTTTTAGCGATATGCAATATTATTATTATTAATTTTATATAAACAAGAATCCAAATGCGCTGTTTTACAACAGACGGTACCATATTGGGGATATTTTCTATTATATCAAAATGCTCTTTAAAAAAAATACCAGCATGACACTACAGCCTCTAGTTACAGTTTTCAGAATTCGACACAACCAACAAGAGAGAGATGTCAATAATAATAAAAAAAAGGGATTATCTCTACGTACCCATGTGAGTGCAACTCGATTGACAGCTACATTTCGCCGAGGAGTCAAGGTCTTTCCCGCACCACACACAAATATCTGGAACAGCACTACACGACACGGGCAGTTCACCTGACAGATCGCTGCTGTTTCTCTGAGAAACGCTGCAGACGGTTTGACGCTTCGAACCCAGCCCTGCACACGCGGGAAAAATGAGGCCTGTGTTGACTGTACCTCTACGCGGGTGACGTCACGAGAGAGAACGCGCTCTGGCGGAAACGTTGAGTCACGGACGGGTTCCAAAAAAAGAATCTTTCCTCCTTCTTCAGAGAATGTTTTGGGAATATCCCCGCGTTCCGGTTCGCGACACTTGCGACCGGGACTGTTCCAAGTTTATTTCGTATGTAATGTCAATTCAAAGACCAATCGCTATATCAAATCCAACATTTTTGCCTACATTCAATAAGTTACTGAAATGGATATTTTTTTTATATAATTGCAAATTAATTAGTTTAAACAAAATTATTCAGATTCGAATTCCGCACTAATTACACAATCTAGAAATTTTAGGATACAAATAAATTAAATGATTTATTAATACAAGAAAAAGCAATTCAAGTTGTCCAACCCATGAATCACATGCGACCCAATATAAAAACGTACATAGTATCGTACGGCCCAATATAAAACATCGAAATATTCGTGTACGTATCTTTTTAAAAATTTATTTTTCAAATTCGTATTATAAAAAAAATGACGAAGTTTTAATTTTATTTTCCCTTTTTATTTACTACGATATTTTTCGACACCGATTACCACTTCTTGAACAACTTCTTCAATGAGATTATATATAGTTAAGCCCGACTCGTGGCAACGTGCGCCGCTGGTAAGCGTTAGGGTTGAGGTTCCATCAGCTGGCGGTTATGTTGTAGACGCTATTTAAAAAAAAAAACCAAGGAGATTTTATTGCGTTTGTAATGTTCTTGCCTCGAGAGTCGGACAACCAGGTGAGATTTTTCCGGGTTTTCTCCCATGCGATACGCAAATATGGGGTAGTTCCCGCTAAAAGTCCTCCCAGAAGGCTTTTCCCTCCTTCTTCAGCGACACGGAGTCAAGTCAGATTTTTACCTACGGGTGCTCCATCGCGACAGAAGCTCCCCCCCCCCTTTCCCTCCTTCGACGAGATCACACGGGTTCTTGGATTTGGTCGAGATGTTGTTCTCTACCAAGTGGGATAAGAAACAACAGCATATATAGTTGAATTAAAAGAAATAAATGATTACAGGTTAGATGATGTTGAACATCTTGCATATTTGTCGTGTTGGATAGAATTTGTTAATTAGTATACATTGTACTACATTATTTACTAGCTTATTTAATATTAACAAATAGCTAATATATTTGTGCGCAGCCAATGGTATTTTGCCTTCATTAAATGCAGCTTAGGGAAGCTGAAAGACTGAACACTATTCTTATAAATAAAATCCTTGATTTGATTGATAAAATGATTTGATGAATGAACAGGTTATTGTTTTTGATTTTCGCACACCACCAAACTGTAGACGCTCATTTAAAAATTCCAAAGATTGCCTCGGAGATAATTGCCAGAGTCAGATTGTGCAAAAAACCGGAATATCTGATAACGTTTATTTAAGCATACTTAATCGCATTAAAAGAATTTTTGGCTGCGTTTCATAACGAACTCTATTTTATGTTATGCAAAATGCATTTTACTGCTTAATTTTGAAATAACTGTAGAATTTTTCTTGTAATTGCTTTTATATAATTATTAGACCAAAACTGAATTAAACTGAACAGAAAACAGCCTCCGACCTCACAGGGGTAATGACATGCACTTTTAAAACTATTGAGCAAGGAATATAATTTTGTAATGAATCATTTTATGAAAACCAGATAATGCATTTTACTGCTAAATAATGAATGAACAAATAAATAAAAGATAATGTACACTTTCCTAAATATTCCATATTTGGGTTATCTCCTTACGTTTAGCGAAACTGATCAAGGTTTGGTTTGGTTTGTCGCTCTACTGTCATTTTGTGCACACTTTGGAATAATTAGACCAGAACCTACAGTTTAACGTGGATTCCGAACCACTAACAAACATCCATACCACCTACAGGATTCGAACCTGAAGCATGTGGTACCAAAGGCTAGAGCTCTAACCGATTGGCCATCAGGTCGCTAAACTTATTAAGGAGTGGAAAGGAAAAGTGTAACTAAGGAATCTACTAGTTGACCGTACAGAACTACGTGGTTTCCCTATCTGTCAGAACACCCAGAGTATTATTATAGACCGATTTTCCTTCTATCGAACATTCAAAACAATTTTAACAAGCGCCAAGTCATCTATAGAAAAACGACTGATTTTAGTTTACGATATTTATTAAATTGTGACATGCTTTTGTTTTATCATAAACAAGTCAACACTTTTATTTAAAATGTTATCAAACTGGACAATAGAATGTTATTGTAATATGATGAGTCATATTTTTATATTTATTGAGCAAATTTTGATATTCTTGTTGTTATCCATCGCACAAACGTGTTCCACATTATTCCATAAATATTTAAATCATGTTGTAATCATGTATTTAACTGATAGCGGCCTTTTTTCTATACAATTTTTCCTTCTGAAAACATCTTAACATTTTTTTATTAGTTGCTTAACATCTTTTTTTTTTTCTTCTTTCTTTTAATCGAGAGATAATTAAATGCTTTTCCTCTCACTACTAGGCACATGCTCGTCAAACAATTCAAATTGAAGACAATTGAAGGGGAAAGAAAGTTAAACCCAGGAGAAGTATGTGTTTGTGGCATCCATTCCAAGTTATTCAATTATGAATGCAGGTCAAGATTATGTCGAGTTCACTACTTGGGTGCTCGCTAGTAGAAATTTCTAAAACTGAGAATCTTCTAATCCTCATCGAATGCGTTCCGGAACAGTTCCGGGGCATGAGGCCAAGTTGAGTTTGTGATGCCATCTACAAAAAGGCGAGAAGAGATCATTCTGCGAGTCAACGAACCTGGGGCTTCGTTCCAGAAGTGACAGTTTCCTACTTTCCCTCAGACAACACAAGAGAAACTAATACAAACAAACTGATTTCAATAACAGTAAACACACGAACGTGCTCAACCAAACCGAGATACTTCCAACAGGGAATCTGAACGTAGATGCGAAATGTTTACACATTTTGTCACAATCGCCATTAGGTTTCCTATGAAGAAGAGTGAAGTTTCCTAGAAGGAGTGACAGCAATGAAAACCACCAGCGAATTCAAACCTGAGTCCACTTGCATGCTGGCTATGCAATGTAAACACTAGACTGCGAGTGGGCCAATGTCCCACATAGAACCATGAGAAAGAAATCGAAGAGAGATATTTTGACATCAAGTTTTAAAACAAGAAATTATTTTTTAAAGTATGGTAATTTCCGATATTTTAAAAAACTAAGGGCTTTATTCAGAGAACGAACGAAAGCTTCTTTGAAGAGTTGGCGAGCGAGGCGTGAAAATTCATAGTTAGCATATAAAGTTAATCTTTTGCTACAATTTAACGCTTTTTATTTACTTACACTTCTTCAAAATTTGATATATTTCGAAACAGTCGCTAATGTTTGAAATGATTTTTTCTTGCAAGTTCCAGAAAAATACGGTGTTATTTTCCTAATGAAAAATACTTTGCAGTCGTGTTTGCGCAATGAATCGATGGAATTTCACATTGGATGTCATTGACATATTGGTTTCTACAACATTTTCCTGGGAAGTATAAGAAATCTGTATTGTTGAATGCGCTTGTTAGCAGAGACTGGTTCAGAGTAAGAATTGAACTGTAAATGAATTTAATTTGTTGGGTCATCTGATGGCATGACAAACTCCTGCTGTCTGACGATATAAAAGGTAAATGTTCTAGAGGTTCAAAGCGTAATACCACATGGGATGTGACAACTCGCATGAGGAGGAGAAATAAATCTATAAAGTTTTTTAACTTTCTTAACATTAAAGATTATTTTTTTAATTTCACTTCACCACAAATGACCACAATTTTTGTAAAATGTAAGTAATTTATACGCCAATCCAAGCGAAGCCAGGCTTTGCGTATAAAATTTTATCAGATTTGCCAGATGTCTATTTTTGGGACATATCCGTTGAACTCTCAGATAATTATCGAGATATCATTAGATAACATACTCTATAAATATGCATAAAAATAGCTTTAATTCACATAAATAATAACTAAAAAATTATCTCAGGGTGATGAATTAATCGATCCGATTTAAAAAAAAAGCAAAACTAACCTTTAAAAGTGACGTCTTAATAAGAACCACACACATACACAACGAAAAAAAAACATCGTGAATACACAAGATACAACTTCTCTGCGTTCCATTAACCAATTAAACGTTTCCCTTCTGAATCAATCATTCATTCATTAAATTAGCCTTTGATTTCCCTCTCAATTAGTTTGCTTCTCCGCTCAAACAGTTTCGATCTTGCAACAAACTAATCCTGACGACGCCCCGCATACGCCTTCGACCCACTGTCCCAATTATGCCTCAGTTTTCAGCCCTAGAGAGAACTCAGCTGGCCGGTTTCTTTTCCATCTCATCATGTCACAGCTGGAAGCTAGACCTACGCTCGAAACGCGTGTGACAAACACAGCCCACACCTACTCCCAACTTCAGGGATGGGGAAGGGCAAGAAATAAAAAGAGTTTGTTGAAGATTGTTAGAAACCAATTTGAAGCTGATAGTTATGTGGGAAGCATAAGGAAAATTTTAAAAATATGAACATGCTTTTGATACGCCGAACTTCCAAATTTCCAATTGCAAATATAAAAAAGCGAAATATAATATTCAAAGAAACTCTCCTTCAAAAGTTTTTTTTTTTTTTTGCTTGGTATAACATAATTACCACCGCGTTATTTTTAAAAACATTTTTCATGAGAAATCATGGTTCAATAAACAGCGTACATTAAAAATATGCAGAAACTAACAATTAATTATAGTTTACAAGATCAGGATTTACAGACGCGCCAAAAGCCACGATTATCAGAAAGTGACTCATTGGTAAAAACCTTTTTCATTTTATAATTTTGTATCTGTTCATTTCGTATGTCTGGCAACATCTACCGCAGCGCCCTTTTTATACTGAGTGAATTTCCTCAGTTATCGTCAAGAACTATCTTTGTGAGGTTGAATGTCCCCCGCCCCCCCCCCCCACTTTTTTTTTTTTTGTAACTGACTTTGATGTTTATTCGTATGTAATTTACAATAAATACCTGCCACGTAACTTCAGCCCATCATAATTAACCCTATTTCTCCATTTCCCAATTTCATAAATATACGAAAATAATAAGGGAGGCCTTTCGAACTGTCCCGAGGCTGATTATAAAGCCACTGAACTATTTTAATAATTATCAAAACATTCTCCGCATGATGAATTCATTAGAATACATACCATTTTAAATCTAATGATGAGTTAAAATTTGAAAAAAAAATAAATAATAACAACAGCCATTTAATTACTATAGGTATGAAACGCACAGTTTCGGAGTACAGACGTCTAGGTATTTTCGCCAAACAAAACTATAATTGTGTGGAAAGATAAATATCAGCTTTTCTACTCTTAAATAAAAGAATCAATTACTTGTTAGGAGTGCTAGGCAGATATACACGAAGAAATTTTGAAGTTTTAACAGTTATTGTGGAATTTTTCCATCTAATTTTTCTTTTGACATTATTTGACTTAAAATTTTAATGACTGAAATTAAAGTTGTTTCTACGGTAATTAAGGATGCATTTAAATCTCGATGTCAAATTTGAAGAATCGGATTAGCGTTTCAGAATGTTTACTCACTACTGTCAATCATTCTCAATCCCTAATCGATTCGTTAACGTTAATGGAAATGACATTTCTCCCTTATTATGACATTCTGTCAGAATCTGTCCGATTTGGCACCTGGTCAAATTTTCATACAAAACAGTGATCGAACTATAAATCAATTAATTGTTGCCATTTACAAAAGGAGCACAATTAAAAAAAAGAAAATGAACCACCAAATTAAAACTTTGCCAAGGAAGCATTATACAATATTTTTTTCCAGCTTCAGTCATGGCGATCTTCAATGTAATCACCAATCTTGAGAAACTTTTAAACCGCTTAATCTACTGATAATATTCGCTTCGAAATAATATTTAATCATTTTTATCATTTCCTATTTTATTTAGTTTTATATTTATAGGTATTTCAAAAATAATCCATCGGGATGAAAATTCACCAAATCGAGTTAGCTATGAAACTTTTATGTTTCTAAAATCTTCTACATTACATCTATTGAGAAAAAAATAACTTAAAAAAAAGCACGGTTTCAGACAAGAATTTGAAACTCGAGTGAAATCGGAATAAAAATTTCCTCATTCGAAACGGTTCCAAAACAAAGGAACCACTCTGCGAGTTGACCAGCGTTTGACCGCGGTCCGCCGAGGTCGATGCTCGTTACGCCTTGCAAAACCCGACAGAGGAAACAAAACCGTCCTCAACTAACAAATCGTGGGAAGTGTTACCCCAGCATCGCATTAATGGTAAAACGAACAACATCGTCCATTTTAGATATCTATGCAAACTGAACGAATATATAACAGTTTTAACGAATTATACATAACAAGTAATGCGCATCTTTAAGCAAATGAGTAAACATAGAATATTATAACTGCAACGTAAAAATTAAATCCGGGGGACGATACTATGGATAGTGAGTCTCCACATCTATTCCTGTACTTAAAGCCATGCAGCCCTCTCTACCAGTTAGAAAAATGAGAGTGAAACATCGGTGAGTCTCATGTACGACCGTGTTGTCATGTCTCCGACGAGTGTTGAGGACAGTAACTAGAGGGAAGCGCATACGGGATATGACTGACACTTTGGATGTTAATTAATGTCTTAGAAATCTATATTTTTATTTTTGTTTCATCCGAAAGAAACACAGTATATAGCCACTGTTGACGGTTTATAAATTCTATTGGGTAATCGAGTGTTATAAAGGTAACGAACTGTTTTTCATGCAAACACTAACTTTGCTTTTAAATACTTATTAATTCAGTCAGATTAAATACGGAGGACGATATGACATCGATTTTCCACATCTACCCCTGTACCTAGGACTATGCAACCCAGAAACCCTATGCAGCCAGGTTACCAGTTAGAAAGATCAGGGTAAAACATCGGTGGCCCTCATATGTATATCACGAACAGTCCACCGACGGGTGTTGAGGGCGCGACAGTACCTAGCGGGAGGACTTTTTGGAACAGCAGCCAAGCATACGGGTTAAGACTGACACTTTGGATGATAACTATGTTAATTAATGCCTTATAAATCTATATTTGTATTTTTGTCTCTGAAAGAAACACGGGATATAGCCACTGTTGATGGCTTATAAATTATATTTTGTCGTCTTGAGGTATTAAAGTAACAATCTGTTTTTCATGCAAACACTTTTTTTATTAACTTCGTTTTTAAATGCTTATTAATTCATAGATTTAATCATAAACTTATAATTTTTATTAAATCATAAATTTAAAATGAATCTATTTTAAATTTATGATCTTCATATCCATTTTATTTTTAATTTCAAATTTTTATGCATAAGATTCAGAATTTTTTTTTTTTTTTTTTTACAGAAATGCAATATATCACAATAAAAAATAAATGAAATAATTAATAAACATAGATCGAAATGAAATAATTAATTATTTCATTTAGATCCGTAATAACACGTTGGCAATAGTTAGGCTTGACGAAAGCAAGATGGCCACGTCAACAAATTAGCATATGCAGACATGTTCCGGTTCAGAAAAAAGGGTTAAATCCGAAAAGAAAAACTGTCGCCAAGGTAAAACAAACTATCATGGAATATTCGGCACCTATACCATTAAACATTTTGCAGGAGTATGAATGATTGTTTTACTTATTTTATGAAATCGATGAACTGATTTCGGTAATTAATTTCTATAATCCATTAGGCATCTATATTGGCACTATTTCTATAATCCATCCAAAAGGCAAATCTTTAAAATCAAATAATCTGATAATAAAATAAAAGTAAAGATGAACGAACAAAAATTTATTTATTGTATTATTTTCGTTATGCTATTGATTAAATAAAACATTTTATTTAAACAGACAACAAGTGATGTAACAATAAAAAGCATAGTTACAAGGATTAGAAATTCCTTAAGGCCATTTACCCCAAAACATTTTATATCGAAAATTGTTTGGTAAAAATAATACATTTGCAACCGCCTTTGCAATTTTTTTTCCAACAGTATTTCAATGACCAAAACTTTGTGATCTCGTAAAACCTACTGGAAATCCCATAAAAGTTTCTACAAGAAATTTTACAGAATGTGATCCCATTCGCTCGAGATACAATTATGTCGCATTCCAGAGCAAAACTGAATCTACCGAGAAGTTTCCCTTCTTTTGCGAAGAAAGAAGAAAAAAGGAGCAATTTTTTTTTCTTCGTATGAGAATAGGGGAGTCACTCGAGCCTGAAAATGTCGAGGAGTGCAGGAGATCTGGGTCGATCACGACAGCCTTTTATGGAACTGGGTTAATATTTCGTAAATGATATACTAAAAGAAAAAGAACGTCGACGAGGTAATGCCTTCTTGTGCCGAAATACTGCCACATATCAGTGGATGATGAAACCTTTCTGCATTGATGTTAATTTGATTAAATTATTTTATGGTTACCTGTATAAATATAGGGCGTCTTATGTTCCATTAATAGATGGTATGGGAGAATTTTATGAGTTTTCTGAGATCTCTGCCCCGTGCAGAATGTAAGTAGAAAATCCCTAGAAACTATCAGCAAATTGTTAGACTGAAAGTGGGATGACAGTACAAACTACTCATTTCTGAAAGTAGTGGCTACAACACACTCTGTTAATGGATTTAAACCTGCATCCTTCAGCAAACAAATTGCTGCATTTTACCACTGCCTACAAATCGGCCATTTTATGATCCTCAACATTGGAGCGATCTGGCGGCTAACGCACTGAGCTTTAGAACTGATAGAGCTCAGTTCGAAATCGGCTTAAATTCTAAATTAAAAGTCTCACGATTTTTGATAGTTTGAATATATGTGTGAAAGCTGCGAACCCCCATTTGCAAATTATGAAGCAATCAGAGTCTATCATTGGCATATCTATGACTAAAAGTACTCATCGATATGGCAATGATACTCATAATTTGCCAACTACTCATTTTAAAGTAGTCAACATATTTAAGTAACATCAACATATTTAACTAGTGTCAACATATCTATAACATATTTAACTAGTATCAACACATTTAACTAATTTGTACATTAATTTAATCTGAATTAGAGTAAATCTGAATTTTTAATTTGCTGTGTCATGAGATTGATTTGGTTTGGTTAGGTTAGTCGCTCTACGGTCATCTTGTGCACACTTCAGGCTAAACAGACCGGGACCCACAGTTTAAAGTGGATTCCGAACCCTTACAAACACCCATGGCACCGCTGGGACTCGAATCCGAAACGTGCGATCAGAAGTTTTAAGATGGCTTCAAGAATCTTTTATAAATGTAATTCGTAAATTTGCTCTCGAAATCTGCATTTAATTGAACAGTATTCCCGGTCATGAACAATGCATTTCTATTGTATAAAAAGAGTTACAGTAAATGAGAGAATGGATATTAACGGAGGTTATAGATCGGGGGTCAGAGGGAGATAACTGAATAAAAGATAACTGGTTTCAGATAACTGAAAAAATACTGAATCTATGGTTATATTTCTGTCCTTAACAGTGAAATAATGAATTTTCAATGCGCGCGTTTGTGCAGGCGTAACGCGCCAATGACAAGCCTCAGAAATACCAATTTTAATTTACAAATTCTTATAAAGGAATCTGAGTACAACTCAGAACGATTTTTTTCGAAATTTGAATTTTTTTTTTTTAAATTTAAAGTAGAAGAGATTTTTAATAGGTTATTCAAACACAATTTCGCTTTAAATATAAAAAAAAAGACATTCACAAATCAATTACTAAAATAATGTTAGAAAAAATATTTCTATACAAAGAAAAAATGTTTTCAATGAAATGTATTTGCATCTCATGTTTAACTTACTTTAAAATTTTTTTTTTTTTTTGTTGGTTGTCATAGCAACACGTTGCAAAAACAACAGTAAATGATTCAGCACTCAATTTCATCTTTCAATGAGAGCGATATCATTTTAAAAGCAATTTCATAACCAAATGTTTGACATATAATTTCATACTAACTTTATTTCAGTATATTACATCCTTATAGACAGTTTTTCAGCTATGCAATACAAGCACGCATGGTGATGCAACCTACATTTAATTTTAACATCAATTCACCATATTAATCCATTTTGTTTTTTCGTCTCAACTTATACGCACGCGTCATTTGCTAAGTGATTTAACAGTAGCATTACACGTGCATTAGTTAACGTGGATCGTTAAAAGTGGAAGTAGTAAGTAGTAGATTAATAATTTAATTTTAGAAATGAAATATGTCATGTCACCAGGTGTGCATACATTGTAAAGCTTGTGCATAACGTCAAATGAATCCTTATAATTTTATTTTCCTATCAAATGATTTTTATGTATATATATATTTTATATCGTATGATACATAAAACAATGTATTCAGGAATTTAATAAAAACTTTTTTAACAAATGCAAGCTCATATTTGTAATGTACAAGTGAACACATAGTCGAATTCGCAGTTAAACATAGTGCTGCGAAACCCGGAGCATTAATTTTATTTCATCTTAATTCTGTGATTCTAAAAAAAAAATTAAAAAAAAGGACTCTATTTTTCCGTCCAAAAAGGAGTATTATAGCAGAGCGTTACTTCAAAATTTCATAGTGAGTACTGAGTTTCGAAAGAAATTAACAAGGAGAAATAAAAACCACGTCGATTAATGAACTTTTAATGAAGAAATTCTAAGACTGCTATTATAGTAGACAGGTATCAAAATGGTAGATCTGAAAATAAGATTGCAGAAAATTAAAGAATCGTTCGAAACTTCCAGAAAATTATTGAGAAAACTGTCTGTCCAACCTGAAGTTCACTTAAAAGACAAGAAATTCTATGCGAACAAAGTGAAATCTACGCAAGAGTTGAAACTGACAACAACAGCAAGTTACACTACTGCATTGGTGCCAAAACATGTTACTGCGTTAAATTATAAAAAAAGAAGAATGGTTCACTCTTTATTAAACACTTACTGTGAATAAATTTGTAGAATTGAACTATACCAATTTGTAATTCCAAGTATGCACTTTATTAAAAAGTTATTAATAATTTCCTGAGTATATTGATGTTTGACTCATACTGCATAATGATATAATTTTTTTCAATTACAATTTTCACAAATTTTGGAGATAATTGTGATCCGCAGGCTAAAATTATCCGCTGAAAAAATCTACATACATATCTAGATTTACAAATCAATTTCCCTTTAATGAGAAAAGATCTATGTTTTTAAATACATTTTTGGAAACAAATAATAAACTTAATAATTATTTGTAGGAGAATATTTCATCCTGATTTAGAATGAATATAATCCGATTTCCTTTTATTTGCAAGCCAAATCAGAAGCAGTTGCGAAACCTTAGTGTTTTCTGTCCAGAGTACAAGTTTCGGTTATGCTAAAAATATAATAGGAAATCGAACCGAAACTAAAAAAAATATAAGCTGTAAAATTAGTACTCAAAGGCGACTAGCACTCAATAAAATGATTCAGACATTGCTGCAATGGATACTTACTTGTTTTGTAGAGCAGCATTTTCTTGTTTCACTTTAACATACCGCTCATCTGTGTTCATCTGATTGTCAGTCAGCGTGGCCACTTGTTGTTGAAGCTCATTGACCTGTAAGGTATTAAAAAACAATTATCGCTTTGTAGGCAGACAAAAATCAAGAGTATTTATTCTATTGCTTATAACATATTACCAGCCCTAATTTTGTATCTATTAGTAAAAATAACCCTCAAATCAATAAGTACACAATAGGATTTGGATAAAAGGGAGTTATTTTGTACATATTCCAGCCTTACCGTATGAAAATAAAACTCCCTCTGGGCAATGGCCAGTTTTCTTATAGCACACTTTCGCAAGTTTTATGCTAGAAATATTGATAAAGAATTCATATAAAAGCGTTCAACACATTATAAAGTTTCACAGCGATAAATCACCATTAAGATAATCATATGCGCAAAAAATTAAGTCTAATATTTATCTACATTAGGGCCTGCTGGGCGAGTGACTAGAACTCTGGCTCTCGGTACCACAAGTTTGGGGTTCAAGATTCAGAGGTACCATGGATGTTTGTAGTGGTTCAGAATCCACTTTAAATCGTAGATCCCGGTCAAATATGATTGTTGAGCATAGGGCTGAAAACCCTATCCAAAGGAAAACATCTCATGTAAAAAGTAAAAAATATGTTTCGTAAAAAGGAAACATCTCATGTTTCGAAATCTGCCAGTGACCAAAAATCCTTGGGCCACCACGAAACACTTGGCTTTTTCGTGCAAACAAGAAAAATAGAAAGTTCATCTACATTGCGTAATACAAAAGAAACTTAAAATAAATATTTTAAAAAAATGCCTAAATAGATTAAATCCGAAGTTTATGGAAAATTGGAAATCAAACACATCAAATCCGAACTATGAAAAATATCAAAACCTACGCACAAAATGAATTAACAACAGCCATGAACTACTTTATTATTTCACTGACAATTGACAATTTTTGCAATGAAATATAATAAAAACTACATTACTGGCCTTTATATCAAAGTAAATCAAATATTTAACCAAAAAAATAGCAATTCAATCACAAAATGAAATGGTTCTGCATATAGAATACAAGATCTGCAAGCTTTTCTTATGCATCTGAGATAGAGAATACGATATTATCTCTCAATTTAGTTTTATTATGTAAAAAAAAAAGATCCACCTTTCAGTGGTGATAAACTACATACTGGCGAATGTGGCAAATAAATTCACTTTTAAAGCAGGAAGCCTGCGACGTTTACCTCAAGATTTCTCTATAATTATTACGTATTTGCACGTGAGCTATGTTTGTCTGCACTATTTCTGGACACTGGATTTATGAGTACAGGAGACACTTTTTATGACTCAGATCCATTTGGTTCAATAACAACTTGGCATCATTATTTTTTATAACAAGCAGTGCTCTTAAAAGGATTGCATTGATTCTAGAGAGAAAAGTTACAGACGTTTGTCTCGTGTGGAAAGCTCGTTTAGGTGAACGCATATCTTCTGAAAACATATGACTCAATTATATGTACAACACAGTTGCCAAACTCTTGCTGAATCTAGTACTGCATAACGAAATTTAGTAGGGCCTGAATGGCCGAGTGTCTAGCGCTCTGGCGCTCGGTGCCGCAGGTTTCGGGTTCTAGTCCCGGCGGTACCATGGATGTTTGTAGTGATTCGGAATCCACTTTAAGTCGTAGGTCCCGGTCTCATATGACTGTAAGACTGTCACAGAGCCAAAGTTAGACTTCTACCTACGGGTGCTCCATCACAACAGAAGCTGCTTCCTTTCCCTTCAACCATGAGGGCATATGGGCTTGTGAGCTTGGCCTAGATACTAGATACTTGGTCTACCAAGTGGGATAAGAAACAACAACAACGAAATTTAGCTGATAGCTTTTAGCAATTGCTACAGGTTTTTCAAATAATGCTCAATTCTTTATCTATAGAAAAAATTAAAAGATGCGATTTTTACCTTAGTGGACACAAAGCTCTGTTCTTACAGCTTGTCTGTAGTAAATTAAAAATTTGTTGAATGATTATGTATATTAATATTTAAGTGTCTACTTTTTCATTGGACAATGGCAGGAACATCAACAACTGAATAACATGAAACAGCTGTAGATATGATGTTTGAAAGTTTGTCAATTATTATTTCTTTGGAGACGATTTGGCGCTGTTTTGAAATCTGCAGGAAAATGATTGGCGAAAGTAATAAGACTTATTGTCTACAAGGCAACAGGTTTTTAAAAGCAATAGATTGGAAGGGGTAAAGGAGTAAAGAAAAAACAAACAAGACATTATAATTTTTTTTTTTTTGCTATCTAAATCTAAAGCGAGCTATGCATAGCTCAACTTGAAGGTCATCGTTGATTACCATTCTAAGAACAAATGCTATTCATGATTGTCTAAAGACGAAAAAAAAACTTAAAGGGTTTTTGTTTGACAAAGTTTCACAAGACAGGAGAGAAAAAAAAATGTAAATAGAAAGCAGACAGATGAAATTTGAGCAACGCATATTGAATTTTTGTTCGTATCTATTTCTTAATCGATAGCACACTATTTTATTTTTAATGAGATATAATTTTATCTTTGAAATGAAGAAGTAAATGTGGTCATTTTGTGCACATTTTAGGTTAACTAGACCGGGACCTACAGTTTAACGTAGATTCCGCACCACTACTACTACTAGTAGTAGTAGGTGGTTTATTTGGGCTCTGTGACGCTCTACGATCGTATCAGACCGGGACCTACGGCTTAAAGTGGATTCCGAAACACTGCAAACATCTGTGGCACCGTCGGAATTTGAACCCGAAACCTGTGGTACCGAGCGTCAGAGTCACTCTGCCACCAGACCCCTCAATTTCGAACCAATCATAAACATCCATGCCACCGCCAGTTTAGTTTGTCGCTCTACAGTCATTTTTTGCACACTGTAGCCACTGTTTTTTGGGCTAATACTATCGTATCAGACCGGGAGCTACAGTTTAAAGTGGATTCCGAACCACTATCAAACATTCACGGCAGGATTCGAAGCTGAAGCCTATGGTATCAAAGGCCAGAGCGCTAGACAATTGGCCATCAGCCTGCCAAATGACTAACAGATTAATTCCTCAAATTAAAATTCAGACATGGAAATAAAAATAAATAGTTAAAATAAAAATTTTAGTTAAAATAAAAATTTTAGTTAAAATAAATAGAAAGACTGAATGAAAAGAATAATTTACAAATGACACTAAACCAAAACTTAAACTTTAACAGTTATTTCATGACACTAACGTTTAGAAGTTATTGTCTAAATAAAGTAATTAAAACCAAGGTTGCCTTTTGTTGGATTGTGATAGCTAAGAATGTTTAATACAATGTCCTTGCTTAAAATTGACTGACTACTTACAATAAACAAAAAGCTAATTATTTTACAAATTTCCGCGCAAGTAAACTTCAAATTTATAACCTAAATATTTCTTGGAATTGGCATAACATTTATTTAATTAAATATTTTCATAAAATTTTTTGCCTTGAACTAAATTGTTTTTTTTTTTCTGACATTCTTCACATGGAATGTAGTTATTTAACAGACAATGATTATAAATGTGAGTTTATAGAGAAATCTTTTTAATCAAAATTTGAAATATAAAAAAAAATTCCTATAAATATGATGCCCATTCTATAAAATAACAGCCAGGAAAAAGAGAAAGTAATACATGTGTCTTAGGAGTTGAAGTATAAAGTTATTTACTTGCAAAGCTGTATTTCGTATAATTTTGATGAAGTAAATTCATAAATGAATTGAAGTTTTAACAGAACGATGCTGCTTATTTTAATTATGCTTTATAGTATAATTAAATTAATATATTAGTAAAATATTCCATAAATCTGTTTAAATTAAAAACAGTTATAAAAGAGGAGGAGCGGAGCTATTTTAAAACATTTAAATAACATAAAAATAAAGGTTCAGCAGAAATTTATAAACAGACAAATATTAACGTATCTTACTAAAAAAAAAATCTAATAATAGAAAATTTTTAGATAAAATCCTTCATGTTTTTTTCCTTTTTTGAGACATTTTCATCTAATGCATAAAATTCTCTCTTCATTGAATTTTGCGCTGGTGTAAAACTGACATATTGTTATGAAACAAAATATTATTAGCTTTAATTTTGCCAAGAAACAATATATAAATTGCTGAAACATATTTTTCTTAAAATTAATTAAACAAGGAAATATAACGATGGAGATTCGAAGCAAACATGATGCAAAAATCGTAAGTGAAAACAGATAATCATTAATGTAGCACAGATACTTATTAATAGGTCTCAAAGCCAAAACTCGACGCATGAAAGAATGGGCGAGTGCACAACGTGTAGAGATGCACATTAAAGGACCTTTATTGACCCATGGACAGTTAGATCAAATTATAATCGATTCAAAATTATGCTATTTTAAATGAATCAATCGGATTATATCCTAATGAAAATTACGATACCTAAAATAAGCCAAACTATATGCTAGTCAAGATTATACTACTAAATCAAATCGATCAAACTCTATGCTTATCAAAATTATTCTAACAAACCAAATGAACCAAACTATAATATAGTCAAGATTATTCTATTTCAGCAAATTGACCATATTCTAAACAAAATTGTACAATCAATCAAAATTGTACTATAGCACCAAAATTAACCAAAACGTCAAAATTATATAATCAAACCAAAATTAACCAAATCGGTCAAAATTGTACAATCAAAACAAAACTAACCAAATCAGTCAAATTTGTACAATCAAAACAAAATTAACCAAAT
>BPLQ01013128.1:328567-346171 GCA_021605075.1 Caerostris darwini
ACCAAAACGTTCAAAATTGTACTATCACACCAAAATTAACCAAATCAGTCAAAATTATGCTATCGAACCAAATTAGCCATATTCTAATCAAGATTATGCTATCAAATAAATAATCAAATCAATCAAAATTGTATTATCAAACCAAATTAACCAAATCAGTCAAAATTATACCATCAAACCAAATTAACCATATTCTAATCAAAATTATGCTATCAAATAAATTAATCAAATTAGTCAAAATTGTACTATCAACCCAAAATTAATCAAAGCACTCAAAATTGTACTATCTAACCAAAATTAACCAAATTAGACAAAATTGTACTATTAAACCAAAATTAACCAAATCAGTCAAAATTGTATACAATCAAGCCAATCCAGCAATTTACATCTGGTAGTTAAACAAGGAGAGGAACAAACCTTTTGTGCCAGGAGGCATTTGAACTCGGAGTTAAGGCATAGGGCTTCCGCCAGATGGAAATCTGTTCCGGAAGAATCCGGCAAAAGTGCCGGATCCAGCGTCCAGAAGGAGGTCGACCCCCAATAAGGAAGGCCCGGAGCCGATGACATCGGACGACGCATACACGCGATTCGATTCGATATGACAACTCGAAACAGACACACACTCGAACGAGTCAGAAGGCAGGCAGCACGAGGAAAACGTGCAGACGTTTATTTTCTTCAGAAAAAGGTTGGAAAAAGAAAAAAAAGAATGCGATTTCTTCTGTCAAATACTAAGAATCCTACTTATTTCTTTCTTTCTGAAAAAACTCTTTTGTTTCTCAGTGTGTGTGTTCCACGAAACAGAAAGGGAGCGAAGGCATTTCTGTGGAATCCCGGATTTTGCTCTCGGGCGAAAGTTGCTCGAGTCGTAAACCGACTTTAAATGAAAAGATTTCGGGTTGTGCAGTCGAGAAAAAACGAATTAGAGCGAACGCTTCGTTTCATCTTTTAATGTAGAGAGAAAAAAAGAGTTGGGCTTTTAATAGCCGTAAATCGGTAGAAATTCTAATGAAAAAAAAAAAAAAAAATGCACGCAAATAACCTGCTTTGGGGTTAATTTTAAAGAATGTAAGCTTCGAAAAATTAAAACCTGTATTGAGAATAAGCTTAACAATGAGCATGCAGATTGAGAACATGGTTTTTGTATTCTTTAAAAAAATAAGCAATGAAAAGGAACTGAAAAGCAAAATCTGAATAATAAGATATGAAATTAGGGTTACTACAGTACCTTGCTGAATTCTAGACACTCAGTGAGTGAGAGTCTTTTAATTTGCAATTTTTATTTCAGGTATTATCGATTATAATTGATCAAAATTGTATTAATGCCATGCTTCATTGAGTAAAAATACCATACGATAAAATGCACTATTTAACGCAAGTTTGAGGTGTGAATGCTCTACCAGAAACTAAGTAACAAGTGTCGAAGGAAAGAAGAATACCTGCCTGATAAACTCTCTACATGAAGTGGCTCATACTGAAGTTACATACTCGTATGCGTGAAACTTATATCGAAGAAATGTGAACGTTCTTCCCAATCGAAGGACAGCGACAAATCTCGCAAAATGCGTGTCAATATATCCTTTTTTAAAGTGATTTTCATCAAGAAATTGGAACACAACTCCATGGATATTCTGGCCAACGAGGGGACGATTAGGTGAATTTGGGCGATTGGGTCTGTCGCGGTTTTTAATTTAATTCCAGTATTATACTGCCCTGACAGATAAAATGGGGCCTGATTGCCGAAGTGACTGGTACTCGGGGCCACAACTTCGGTGGATGTTTGTAGAGGTTCGGAATCCAATTTAAAAAGGAGGTCCCGATGTAGTAGGGTTTACAACCCTACCCCGTAAAAAGAAAACATCTAATATCCCGAAATCTGCCAATAGACAGACGGCCTTGGCCCATTAGTGCGGTGTTTCGCCAATGAAGAAGAAGAACAGAGATAAAATAGATACTTCTCATACACACAATATATTTATAAAGAGGAAATTCGAACGAGTGGAGGATGGAATGACTCACCTTCTGGTTGAGATCGAGGACGTCGTCTTCGATGGACATGGAGACGTCCAGCGGATACATCTCGTCCGAGCTCTGGGAGTTTCTGCGGCTGCCATTTCGGTGGAGCTGACTGTGGAAAGCAGCAGGACGTTAGTGGACAATGGCCGAGTGAAAAGAGACGCAAAACTGTACACAAAGAATTCGAAATGGGAAAACTCACCTGGCTAATGCACTGGTGGAAAGTCTCTTGGAACTGCGGGGAGAAAAAGATTGAATTAAAAAAAATACTCGTGGTATGTAAAAATTATACTTAAAAACGATTAGACTTCGATGAGAAGATGAATAGGATTTTAGCCCTGTACAATACGAAAAATTAACATTTCAATTTTTTTTTTTTTTTAATTATTTTTACAAAAGACAACAGACATGAGGTGATGTTGTTTAACTTAAGTAATTTATTTAACGTAAGTATGTTTTATTGAGAAGAAATAACCATGAAAACTGCAAAATTAATATTCATAAAAAAAACTGACAATGTATTAAATAATCTTCACATTTTTCATTGTTCAATCTTAGCTGCAAAAAATTCAATATAAATTTTTAAAAATCAAAACTTTTATCAATCAAAATTTATTTAAATTACAATAATGCTTTTTAATCTAATATCATTTTTTTTTTTTTTGTTACAGAAAAGTAAATGAAAAATCTAAATAAAAAAAAATATTTAATAAAACCAGAAAGTCAACAACCCAGCCAATAGGCATCAGTGAATGTGGTGGTTAAAATATTTCGTTACACATTTCACAGGGTCAATATAAAAAAAAACACCTTTTTTTCCCTCCTTCTGTTATGAGCACTTCATTATAAAATTCCACTTTCACAAAGAGAAAAATAAACGAAACCACATAGAAATTTAAATTTCAGCATAAAGTTAAATTCACTGTTTCTTGAATTGGAAGAAAATTTTTTCAGAACATTACAAATAAAATATTCTTGATGGTTAAACACTGTAGCTTTTGAAAAATTTCTGATTTAGTAAACAAAACAAGAAAACTTTAAAAAAAAAACTGTTTTTACAAAAAAACCCTTTAAAATCAAGAAATAAAGAACATTTATTATTTTTAAAACAAGTATTTCATGAATAATCATTATGTATCCGGTATTTTGGCAATAATCACTTCCGTTATTGCCCGTTATTGTTATTAGAGACTACTATTCACTAACGGAACATGATATTTCAATGACTATACCTAGCCATGCTAACCATTCGCCTGAGAAAAAGACCACGAATCCTTTTCACCGGAGCAGTACGCGTGAAAACAATGTAGGAGGAGGTCAAACATGTTACGCAAAGAAAGCCAAAGAGGTGGGAAGCACACAAAGGACATTAAAACGCCACCGCTATTTCAATCGAAGCAAGCTGTATTCGCGCTTTCGAGTATTGAAGCTGCAGAAAACCATGTACAGAAACACAAGATGTCCATCAAGCCGCCTTACAATTTCAAAAATGTATTACAAAGAATGCATTTGTTAACAAATGATATCTTTAGCATAACCCCACAGAAGTAATATCGAGTTATGAGTTATATAGGTTTATGCTAAAATATCGTGTATCACACAAAGGTACGGGACATAACTAATCTAAAGCAAAGGATCACTGATAGTATTACCACCACTGATGAGGGTATGCTTCATGGCAGGAAATCGACTAATGTTGCCCATATAGAGATGCAATAAAATATAAAAACGCATCATTTTGCAATAATTTTCATTTAACTATCTTTTCATTTGCCTTTCTAGTAATTTTTTGCAATTGCAAAAAAGACTATGAAATATCATCTACATGTGAAGGATATTTCTAAATCTGAACGAAAAAGAAAATAAAAAAAATTATGGCACGTATAGAGAGAATTAGTTTTCAATAAAATGCACGGATTGTCCGATTTCTATATAATCAATATGCATCGAAAGTCTAATATCTAGGTGGTAATTTTTCGCAATTTCTTTCATAGGCAATGGCCTGATGGCCGAGTGGCTAGCGCTCTGGCTTTCGGTACCACATGTATCGGGTTCAAATCCCGGCTTTGCCATGGGTGTTTGTAGTGGTTCGAAATCCACTTTAAGCCGTAGGTCCCGGTCCTAATAGGATCGTAGAGCGTTGCGGGGGCATTGTTACTCCGCGTCCGTGGCTTACCATCAAGTTACACGCGTCCCCTGGGTAGTGCAAAGTGAGTAACATCGGTGCAGCCCTTATGGCATAAAAGATCACGGTTTATTTGCCAGCTCCATTAGAAGAAAAAAACAATGCCTGATAGGTCCTGCCTGATATGTCGAAGGTCCACCTTCTATCACTCGTGTTGTTTCTTATCCCACTTGGTAGACAGCAACGTCTAGACCAAGTCCATGGACCCATGTGATCTCATGGAAGGAAGGAAAGGGAGTGCAGCTTCTGCTGTGATGGAGCACACTTAGGTAGAAGTCTGACTTGACTCCATGACGCTGACTTTTTATAGGGAAGAGTTGTCAGCGCTACGCCTAATGTTCTACAATCATATTAGACCGGGATCTACAGCTTAAAGTGGATTTCAAACCACTACAAACACCCATGGCCCCGCCGGGACCCAAATCTGAAACTTGCGGCATCGAGCACTAGTTACTCGGCCATCAAATGAAATATGAAACCCAGCAAGTTGCAATATAATAAATAAATAAAAAACATGGATTACAGAAGTGTTTTTTAATCTCTCATATATTCAAGTCCGGCGGAATTTAAAATTGAGCTTGATGTTCCTCAGAAACAAAGGGAGAAAGACATATGAACTATCCTATTCCATCTTCTTTAACATTCTTTTATCACGAAGAAAATAATAAATATACAACTGAAACGAAAACAATACACTTTCGGTTTACACACCAAGAGTTCTGCATAATTTTATGTTCTTCATCTTGCACCGAGAGCGTGACTTTCGTGAAAGTCGCGCAGTTAATTAACATTTAACATTCTTTAAACAATTTTTTTAAAAGAATAAATAACAACTTTAGCTTTCAATGGCCCATTTATTTTTGTTTTCCGGAATTTTAATTTGTTTGAATAAGACATCTAATATGAATCTTATATAAACTATTAAATTATTTAACAAACGCGCATAATAGTTGTCTTCAAATTTGAATGAAATAATAACATTGTCCTTTCGATAGCCGCAAGAAAATTAATTAAAGTTAAAATGATTTATTTGTTCGAAATCGTTCATAAGTGAAAATTTTCCTTGAGGAACAAAAATGGGGGCGGGAGGGACATTCTTCAACGCGTGCCGAAACACTTCATTTTTCCAGAAGAAGTAAGAGAAGCAGGACAAAATTAGGAAGACGAAACTATTTCAGTCGTCAGTAATGCACTGATTGTCCACCCGAGCTTGAACACGCCGTTTAAACTGTTGCCCAACACAGCTTCCTGTCGCCTCAGGCGTGTTCCGGTAAGGACACGACACGATTTCTTAACACTCTTTGCACGCGAAGGAATCAGAAAAAAAAATGGGCTATTTTTGGGGCAGACGGTTATACTTGAAACTTTACACTAGAAAAATCCCGCATATTTTTCCCGAAACAGAAAACAAATACCAGAATAATAAGTTCCAAGGACGATACAAAACAAGCCTGCGACAATTTTTGTTGTAAAATAATTCTAATGTTTTTCAGAATTCAGGTCAGCTGCAGAATACTTTTAAGTGCATATTATGTATGATAATATGCCAATATAAAATGTACCATATTATTAATACATTAAACACTTTCATTTTTTTTTCTTTACCCACTTGGTAGACAGCAACATCTAGACCCAGTCCAAGAACACGTGTGGTCTCATGGAAGGAGGGAAAGAGGGGCAGCTGCTGTTGTGATGGAGCACCTGTTGATAGAAGTCCTCTTGACTCTGTGTCGCTAAAGAAGGAGAGCAGAGCCAAGTCTGACTTTCAGGGAGGGACTACCCCACAATTACGTATCGTATGGGAGTAAACTCGGAAAACTGCCACCAGGTAGTCCGACTATCGAAGCAAGATGCTGGACATCCCAAACGCCATCGTGTCGACTCGTTTTTTAAAACAGTGTCTACAACAAAGCCGCCACAGAATATAGACTAATATAAATATCTTTTTCACAACTATTGCGTACATTCTAATTGTATTATTGTAATTACCTATTAGTAAAATAGAGCAAAAGAAAATTATTTCTTAAAGGGGTCAAAAAAGTTTGGTGTCTCTCAGAAAATGTGAATGAAGGACGAGGTGAAAGGAAGTTGTAACACACGAAAGAGATGTTGTGATGTTAAAATGATGGCAGATCATTGAAGAAAGATATTGCGGATGCTTCGATACCAAGAATACATCTAGCGAAAGTTTGGTTAGAAAAAAAGGTATTGCAGAGTATTCGTTTATCTTTACTATATGTCTTTCTGCTTTTCCATACTGTCATGAAACTGTGTTATCTTAAAATAAATTTGTAATGATAAATGTCAAATAACAATGAACACAGGCCTGTGTATTTTACACTTAAATTAATATTTCAGAACGATTATACTTGGATTTTCAAAACTTAAACCTTCGTACACAGAGTTTGAAAGTTAATTATACATAAAAAAAAAAGAATTAAAATATTTGGCAATCATTTACTTTGGAACGAAAAATTTCGAAATCAACGGATTCAAGTCCATTTGATTTCACGCATAAGCAAATTTCGAAATGTAGGAGAGAAGAAGAAAGGACATTTTAACGCTGCAATGAATTAGAACAAAAGAGTTGAACAATTTTTTTTTATTATTATTATTTGAAATGATTTAAAATCTACTTATTACTAATCTCACACGATATTTCTATCTTTAAACTTGTCTTTTATTTATGTTAGAGTACATTTAAGATTTGGATAAAATTAAGCTTTTTAATATCTTCTTTTGGTTAAGATCTGTAAATTGAAGTAATTTTTAAAATTATTAGACAATCATACGTGTTAGAATTTAAAAAAAAAAAAATGAAATACAAATGTAAGCATGAAAACAAAAGCTATAACCAACTTTTTTTTAATATGCCATTAAAATTGATATGCCTCTGTTAGTAAAGAGACGGCCTTAGCCCACCATGGGGCTGTTGTGTCAATGAATAAGAAGATTAAACTTGATGAATGTAATTGAATTTGCATTTTCAAGATCAAATTTACAACACTTTTTAAACAAACAAAACAAAAAACATGTAACCAAGTCCAGACATGAATATATATTACAGCCAACTAAACAAACATTCTCTATTTGCAATAATAATAAGAAAATATA
This sequence comes from Caerostris darwini, assembly GCA_021605075.1. NCBI lineage: Eukaryota > Metazoa > Arthropoda > Arachnida > Araneae > Araneidae > Caerostris > Caerostris darwini. Next base: position 335,883 of record BPLQ01013128.1, read on the forward strand.
TTATTCCAGAAATTTACAAAGATAAATACGAGTATGAGCAAAGTTGAAATTATTTTTATGAAAAGCGGAGCACGAAATTTCGACATAAATGTAAACAAAACATCACGAACTTCTAGGTGGAATAACTGCTTTCAGTTATGTAGAAGTATTATTTTGTTGATACTTGAAGGTCAGTGCCGAGATAGCCATTTAAAAAGGTCAGTTTCAAACCAAAAAGAAAGAGAGGAAGAACAAATAAAATCTCATTATGAATCTCAACTTCTGTGTAAGCATGCTCTTTTGACTTGGCTAAAATGAAAGCTGTCGGTTGAATGAAATTTCATAATGCCAAAATTCTCAAACTCTATTCAAAATATAGTGATTGGAAATTGTTATTGTTATTTCTAGTCCACATCAGGTATTAAGTGACGAAGAAAATAATAATCATAATATTAAAAAATAAAATAAGCAGGCCCAAGAGCTAAAGGAATGTAACTAAATGAACTATTCAATTGTAATTAGATCATACAGATCCCTAATAATGTAATGTAACTCGTAATCCCTAGTAATACAATATGCCAATGAAGCAAAACAATTTAATCTCAAAACTCAAACTTTTTAATCTCAAAAATATTTGAAAATTTTACGATTTTTATAACTACTCTATATTTTTAATATTATATTTATGTAAATTAGGATTTTCTACCATCACCACAACTAAGTGTAAACAAGTAATATAAAATTTTTTTTTTTAAATTCAATTCCTACTTTTTTTTTACTACATTACAGAAAGTCCTTTATACATAATTTTCATTCATTTTCTTTTCAGTTTATCTGGCGGTATCCTATTTATCTATCCTATTGGTAGATATATGCAAATTAAATCTAAAAAAAAACTAAAATGAATTAATTAAGTTTAATAAGTGAATTGATATTTGAAAAAACTGTATTAACATCCAGTGACATCCACTATAATTTCAAAAAAAAAAATGTATTTGAACTTCAGTGAATGAATATAAAGTGTTTTATGAAGGATTGAAAATTTGAACACGATATATATAGGGAGAGTGTGAGCTAATAGAAGGAATTGAATAAAGGGGGAAATCTTCAATGTATTAACAAGGAAATGAGAATTTGCCCTTCAAATATATGCCCAAATCTAGAAAAAATCGCTAGGGCAGAATAAGAATAAAATAAACTTAAGGTTCTCTTCATTTTAATTTTTATCACATTTTTTCTGTAATATTGACTGTACTATTATAACATATTTTTTAGAAATTTGTATATGGTGGCCCTACAATTATTTGTAGGATTTTAAATGCATTGCAAAAAGTTTAAACCCAACGCTCTAAGAGTCATATTACACCGGAACGTACATTTTAACGTGGATTCCGAACCATTAACAAACATTCATCCAAGGATTCGAGCCTGAAGTCCATGGTATCAAAGGCCAGAGAGCTAGCCAATTGGCCATCAGGCCGCTGGTCAACAAGGGGAGATCACAAAAAAAATTCTTAAATGGAGCCAAGAAAATTGAATCATGTCAGAACGGTTTATACACTCTGCTTCTTTTCGCCAGACCCACTTTAAACAATTGATGCAACGAGACCACGTAAGCAAACGCAAGTCCATCACATTTAATAAGGAAATGGATTTTTTTTTCTTTCCGATCCCAGCAAAACTGGGTAAAGTTGATTCAGGAGTTTCGGGATTTAATTTTGCAGTCACGAAAAATCTTCACGATCACGCGACAATAGAAACAAACCTATCCCTGAATTTCGCTTTGAAGGAAAAAGAAGAAAAAAAAATCTCTACATAAACGGAATCACGGAATGCGCATTAACGCAGAAGAAGTAAAGGCGGTGCTCTTGGATTTTGAATGACAGAAATTGAAACGCGGCCCAGTAAAGTAAAGTAGAATAGAGTTTTTCCCAACGCAAGTGGTGCCATGGCTATTCAGTAGGCGGGCGCTGTGACCTGTTAAAATGTTCAAATATAGGATACAACTTTCTAAAGCAGATTGAGATGCAAGTGGGAAATCTTTTAGTCCTAAAAAAAATGTTTTATTTTCTGATATCTCTTTCCTCCATATAAATATAGGTGAATTAGAGCATCCTTTGAATTTTGTATCACAGTGATTGTGATAGCATATTCCGGTGAAAAAAAATCACCATTGTATAAACCAAAAGTGACCACATATAAAGTTATATATCCCCATATTAGATTTAGACACACTACAGACATTTTTTGGAGGGAAAAATTGAAACCTAATGAGTTATTATTTTTCTGTTAACTATTATTCTTATATGTATACATATATAATATAATAATAATGATACTAAACGAACATTGTAAAGAAATATATAACACTAAAAATGAAATATAAAAAATATATAAATATGAATGAAACAAAAAAATGGAAATCATTAAAAAATATTTATTTTACTAGTGCGATATTTGTTTCTCCACTCTTTCGCTTAGCTTTTACAAATCGATTTCAATTTGGGTATTTGCACATCGTAATGGGTGTTGCAGGATAGTGTTCCTTGTGTTTGGGCGTGTTTTGTGGTCAATTGGTCAACTGTAAACTCATAAAAAAAAAACTAATGATCCTATATTCGCAAGAATATTATTTTAAAATCAAAGTTAATTTTTAATATACTTTTATTAATAAGCTTTTATTAGTTTCACCTATATGTTTGTTTGTAACTGACTCTTTGGGCTCGATTTTGCCCTACTGTAAGCGATCAGATTTAATTTAAACGTTGTAGACTTATCAAGGACCGACGACACTAAAATATTTTGATAAGTTTATTATCTCATCATGATTAGGATCGCCAGGATGAGTGATTTTATTTTAACTTATGAAGAGCAATTTAACCCATGTAGAATGAAATTGCCTAAGACATTCAAAAATACGTGGGACAGTGGATGCATAAATAATGTATTTTTCTAATACATTGGCCATTATAAAATAAATATATTTTGTAAAAGTGGCACAACGGATAACGCGCCTGACTACGGATCAGGAGATTCCCGGTTCGAATCCTGGCTGGCTCGACATATTTGCATGACATTTGACTTTGTATGACATTTTTAAACTAACTCTGCATTTCGGAATGAAATTAGTGAAAAATTATAACGATTGATATCCAGCACCCCACGCTTTTAGAACAGTGACATTCATTTTCTCGTCAGTCATTTTATTCTTATGTTAACAATTATTTTTTACTTTTTAGTTTGATAAACTCTTGAAGCGTGTTTTTTAACTATAATTTATTTCTCATAATTTCGACAGCTAATTTTTGAATATATGAATGCATAAATAATGTATTTTTTCTAATATATTGGTTTTCACTACTTTGGCCATTCTAAAATATATATATTTTGTAAAAGTCTAATAAATCTCACGGGACAGAAAAATGTTCAAGGCGGGCCGCGGGTTGGCCACCCCTGATGTAGAAAAAATTTCAAGTAAATTGCACTCGCAAATTTGTCTTCCTTCACAACAATAACCGTAAAATAATTAATTAATGGCATTTTTTTTAAATGTTTATATCGATGCTAATTTTTCTTAATTTTATTTTATTTTTTTCGATTGAAAAGAAACTATGCTAGCTATGTTACATACTTTGTGACAAAAACCACAGTGACATTTCGACACGCAGAATTCCTGATCCACAACCCGTTCACAATGATAATAAAACCACTATAAAAAAAACTCCACAGCTTTATGATTTTTTGTCGCCGTAAACATACAATATAATGAATTTGGTGCGTGACATTATATTGTTGATTTAATGAGAATTTTAGTTTGATTTGATTTTTGCAGTAACAAACCACAACAATTATTAGTCAGGTAATTTTTGTTTTTTGATCTTTCAATGTTCATGATTGAGTCATGAAAGTGTTGTTATTGTCGTATCCGCTGAAGAGGACAAGAAAATCAAATATCGTGGAGCTCCCGAATAATATTGACTATGTTGACTGCCAAATCGGAGTGTAAATCCTCTTTCGAGGGATGATCCACGCGTATGATGGCTGTGACAGCTGGGCAATCAAAGACATGACGAAGAGTAAGCTCGACATCAGGAAAGTTGCCACATTTTTTGGTATTTTTTAACGCCATCAGCAGAAATTTTCCTATTTTTGTGGGGCTTCATCCTTAATCTTGTGAGATTAATAGCTGCTTTTCTGTCGATATTTAGTTCTGTAATTTGGTATATTTAGTTTTAATCTTAGAAGGAATTATAAGTTTACTGAAAGTGTTGTTTTTTCCCATAAATATATGTGGATCTAAGTAAGCTTCCGTAGCTTAATATATTTCATCGACCACAGTTAATTTGTTGAACACATTAGGAAAAAAACCACGACGTACGTAGCGGATGCTTGATAAACACTTGGCGATGACTAATGAATGCCTTGATAGTCAACATAAGTGAGATCCTTGTGTGAGGTTACGGAAAACATCACACCAAGCTATGCATCATTAATAAGAACTCTCCAAGTTTACAATAAAAAAATACTGAAATTTTTTTTTTATCATAATTAAATGTTTATATTTTAATAAAACTAGAGTTGAGTCATGCTTCTTCTTTACAACAACAACAAAAACATTATTCTTTGAAATAATGATCAATCGAATAATTCAATCGTATGATTGTGTAAAATAAAAGTGACGTATACAGAGCTTTGTTTGTCACTCTACAGACATTTTTTGCAAACTTTAGTCTAATTAGACCGGAACCTGCAGTTTAACGTGGATTCCGAACCACTAACAAACAACCACGAGACCACCAGGATTAATGTATACAGAGGAGAAGCATTCTTGTTTACAACAAAACAAAACCTGAACATTATTATTTGAAATATTATATCAATCACATGACTTTGTAAAATAAAAATGATGTATACAGAACTTTGGTTCGGTTTGTCATTCTACAGTCATTTCTTTCACACTTCAGTCTAATTAGACCACGACGTAAAGTTTAGCTTGGATTCCGAACCACTAACAAACATCCATGCCACCACCAGGATTAATGTATACAGAGGAGAGGCATTCTTGTTTATAACAAAACAAAACCTGCACGTTATTCTTTAAAACATATATCAATCGTATGCCTTTGTAAAATAAAAGCGATGCATACAGAGGAGAGGCCTGGCCCATGTATCCCTGTTTTAAGATGAACATATTGAGGAACCCCATTTTGTGACAATTGCTGACATGTATATTTGACTACACACCATTATCGTAAAGAAATTACAGCAGTGCAATCTCTGCCTTTACCACAAGCGTTTTTCACTCCTTCAAAATAGACCTTTGATAGGACTCAGTGATAAAAGCCTTACATAAAATCCTATTCAATATAGCATACTGGGAGGAGGATGAACCACGGCTATAAAAGAAGAAGAAAAAAGAAAATGAAAATGAAGAAGAAGAAAAAGTTCTCTCTCCGTCTCTCTTTTCTTCCTTATCTCAGCGACGTAACCCGATCCCACCACAGATAGGACAGGGTCTAGATAGCTCAACACTAAATGAAATGTTGAGAGCAATTTCACCCCTCCACTCCATGGCTCCGATGTCTCCATATGATAAGGATTTGTTTCACTGTCGCAGGACACATAATATTATGCTTTAAGAAAAAAAGGGCAGGGGGGAAGATGAACGAGAAGAAGAGAGGAAAACCTGATGCGCGCCGAAGGTCAAGGAGCAATGCAACCCATTCACGTGTGACTAATGAGGTCGACACACCACCCCAACACACACAATTTTGTTCGTTGCTCTCTCACGAGGATGACTGCGGCATGTGCTCTGTCATCGAGTGATTCTTGCGTTTAACGTATTCATCAAGTTGGCAAAACAACAATTCCAAATTAACAGAGGATTCTGAATTAAAAGTATGTTATTTTTTGTAACAGGAGATCTACAGATTCAGGAAGGAGGTCCACGAGATTGGATGAAAATGTCACTTTACTATACTATCTTTTTGTTCATTGACTTCTAACTATTTCTGATCCAATCTCATTTAAGTCAAATTAAATTCAACATTTCATACAATTAATATGCAAGGTGTAAATGACATTGATATTAGATATATTTGGCTTTTGAGTGGCCAGATAGACAGCAAGTTGGATTTCGGAACTTAGTACTGAATCTAAGGCAAATTATACTACAAAATTCAAAAATCTGTAGGAATAAAACCATAAAATCCATAGAAATTACACATAAAATTATAAAATCCATAAACTTGAGTGACTCCGCTTAACTGAGAAATTCGCAACAAGGTGTGAACTATCTAGGTACATCTATGAAGTTCCAAACTACGATGATGCTATGTAGTTTAATTAGATGCGAGAAAATGACATCAGTTCTGACATACTCAAATGCACGCGATATCATCATCATCATCATCATTAATTACATTAGACTTTCCTCAATAGAAAAAGCCTTATTCCGATATTTAGATCAATGGCATATCAGCATCAGAAGAATACCTGCTACATTGCAATCCTACTTGTGCAGTACTCATCCAGCCACCAAAGGGTAAATTATTCTTTATTTCAATAATTCTCCATTTGGTGACTACTACTAACAAATATCCCCTTTTTAATGCCCATTAATCATTTTTTTATAATTTATTCATTTAAAAATATCTTTAAAAAATAAATATAAAAAAAATATCTCACAAAATATTAAATAAAATGTAAATAAAATAAATGCTAAGTTAAATAAAATGTAAATTACACGCCTTTAATCAACTTCAGGTCTTAATTATATCAAACAGGAGGTATAACAAAATAATTTTTACAAGAAATAAATGGAAAATTGAAGAATCCATTCCCATGAAACAAAAATTCCTATTGTTATTGGCATCGATGATTTGTATAAAATAATTTCAAATATTATTTTATACTTAAATACAACTAAATGAAATACAGACATAAAAGAAAATTTAATAAGCTTAATTCTCTCTCTTTTAATTTAATTTGCTTGAGGATCACCAGATACGATGCTGAAAACCCGTCCAAAGTGCTTTGCTTGTGCCTTCTCCTCAAGATATTTCAGAAATGTGACACTGTCTGGTCATTCCAAACAATGCTATTGGACTTTGTTGAAGAGGCATTTCTTTACAAAATTTTTAGCATCTATCCATTCAGCAAAGAATTTAACTTGTGTGAGTCGTATTCCAAATAAAAATCGTACACCAAACAAAAATTTTCGCGCCCAAACAGGGACGTGTACCAGATTTGAAATATTCCAATGTGCTTTTATATAACTAGTTTATTATTTTTTTAAATATCTATTTATACTTAAAAATGATATTTCGAAGACGAGTCCATGGTTTATACTTTACTACAAACAAGGCTAGTAGCCTTCAATTCACGCGTATGGGAGTCAATAGAGCAGAAAATCTAACTTCCCAATTACAAGACAATGTCGATCATTTAAACCTTTTCAACAACGATTTAAATTAACTCTAGTACCAATAAATATAAAATGTTAACCAAAATTCCAAATCGACAGATTAAATAATAAAAGCTTAATATGTTTTAAAATTCAATTTTCTTTCTAGAGATTAAAAAAATTAATAATGGGTAAAAAATATCAATCCCCAAACATCATTTCTCACAATTAGATATGCTTTTTTGTTCTCTGATTCGGCTAAGAAGGCTTTATTGCTTATTGTTCTTGAGAGAAACAGACATAACCGACTGCCGGGATGCGAAAATGGGGATACAACATCGTGACAGAGAAGCATATCCAAAGAAGTAAACCTTCATATCTGCGAAACTAGAAGTCATTTCCTGGAGAAAAAACCCATTGCCAGGATGGGAAAAAAGAAGCACAATGAGATCATTAGACTAGAAAAGGCTGAAGGCTATTTTGACAAAATGAAAAGTTTGCAAGGACTATTTAACGCATTTTAATCAAATCCTTAAGATATGACCTTTTTATGGTACCAGAAAAAAATTATTTCATTTGAGGGGGTTATAATAGGAATTAAAAGACATTTATACATTAAAGCTGTATTATCTGAGAAATACATACAAATTTAAAATGGTGCTTATATTTAAAATTCCAGGTATACAATATGAAGTAAACGAGTCGGAGACGCTTGGTAAATGATGTGTTGGCTTTCTGAACTGAGAGAAATTATTTCGAAATACGACAAGCAACAACTGTCTTACATCAATAGTGGGATTATCAGGATTAAATACGTAGACCTGAATGCCTTATTGATAGACAGCGTTAAGATGACGTTTTTTAGTGTTCCATCTAAACTGCAGTTGCAGGCAATAGTGAAGTGTAGCAGACAACTTATGATGTTTAAAGAGTTCAGCTAAATATACTACACAAATTTCAGAATGGGGAATAGTTCAAAGCCCACTATATTTGAAAACAGCAATACATAAGGAAATTTAGATAAAAATCAAATTTTCTATGAAAAAAAAAAGTGCAAGTCATACGAGCGTGAGAATAAATATCTAACAATTAAAAAAAGTATAGTTTTTCAAGAGTGGGAATATATGGGGAGGAGTTACCCAGTAAAATGATCCATAAAGTCAATGTCTCATCATTTGTAGTCGATTTTTTTTGTGGTAAACATAACTAGAACACAAGGTCATTGATTTATATACATAAAAAAGGGCAGTCGTGTTAAGAAACCACTAAATTGCAACTAATTGAGTAACTAAATAGACATAAAAATGCAGAAACTGGCGTTATTTTTAAACCTAATTTGATTCCCTATGGATGAACATTTTGGGAGTAAAAACATATTACGAGTAATGATTTGCATATTCGCTACTTTGGGCCACAATTTTGCAAATTGCGATAAAAAGGACTAAATAATATAACAAATAAATATAAGTACAGATTAAAACTTTAAAAATACGACCCACAAAGTTTCTTCACCTTACGTTATATTCATAAACAATAAATAAAATGGTTGTCAAGATCTTTTACGTTTTTAAGAACTTAGGAAAAGGAAGTATCAAAAATGTATCATCTAAGTCAGCGTTGCACGTGACAGAGCGGTATCCAGATAAGAAAAGTTTAAAATCATAGTGAAAATGCGAAACATATCTTAAAAGTTCTCTTGAGTTCATAGTAATGAGCTAAGAATTATAACAAACTCCAATGATAATTTCTCATTATTAGAAATAAATACAAAAATAGGGAACTTTCTCTAGAACTTTATTACTAAAACATCATGTTTAACGTATCTATTTCAAGTGATAAGTCCTGCCTAGAAATGTTTGTTCACAAATATGTATTGATCCAAATAGGCTTGAGCATTTTATTGCATTATATTGTAATAAACCCATTTTCGTTTCGAGCAATTTTAAAAGGAAGCACGTTTAGAGCACTGCCTTAACAATAAAAGTTAAGAAGATTCGGAATTTGAATCCAGGATACCATATTATTGACCAAGAAACTGATTTTTTTTTTTTTTTTTTATTATTTAAACGTTAACTTTTTTTTTATTAAATTAAATTTATATTCTATTTTAAACTTTCATCCAAATCTGAAAATCCATCGAAAAATTAGCAGTAATATTTGTAAGTAAAATGTGCATAATGCACATATTTGGCAGGGCATGGTTTGTGTATCCCTATTCTAATTCTTATTCTCGCCATAGCTTGTATCAAATTTCAGCATTACAATGGTACAAATAAGTTATAAACAGTATCCAAACATGGAGACAATCACCGATCAACCAACAAGACGTCACACAACAAACATCCTGGCTATGCGCAGGTATGGGATTGAGCATAGATAGCAGGTTGTCCACCACACAACACACAGAGAGAAACAAACACATGGTGAACATTTCTACTCACCCCGATCTGTTGAGCATCCGGGAACTCCGCCTCCTCCTGGCCGGATGGCTGCTGCCGTGGCTGCTGGTGCTCCGGAAGCTGCCGGAACTGGAACACAAGAAAGGGGGGAAAAGGACTCAACAAAAAGACACTGAACAAACAGCACACAGGTATGGGCCAAGGTTACGGAACAGGTACGCTGTTGCACCAACCGCTCATTGTTTCCTCCATGACTCATGCTCGCCACTGGTTCTCTCTCTCGAACCTTTTACTACTTTCTTTCCAACCACCCTCATGAAGAAGAGTGAATACCTTCACACTTCCGCCCCCGGGTGGGGGGGCGGGGGGGGGGGGGGGGGGGGGGCGCCCCCCCTTTTTTTAGATCATTAAACTTAATGTTATACGAGATATGATGTTTGTTTTGTCTTCTTTATTTCAAATAGCGAATGACTAGCAGGTTATGAATGATATGAGTAGCAAGTTTT